>JAJOZX010000764.1:342500-660000 GCA_023014485.1 Bathynomus jamesi | reverse complement strand
AGAACAAAAAGGTTACAGATGTTTAAATTATAATTATTATTTTCGAGACTTCATGTGCGATATTTTCTAATATTTTAACCGACTGTTTTGAGATACTTATGTTTAGTGTTGATATTGAAGCATAAATGTTGTAATTATTAGTTAATTCAAAAAATTTACAAATTCCATGGTTAAATGACACTTTATCTAAGATGTTCGACGTCTTCCAGAACGTTGTTTTTGTAAGTTTTGCACAGTGCCGTCGGTTTCAAACTTATCTCGTATACGTGCAAAAATATTAGAAAATATCGCACATGAAGTCTCGAAAATAATAATTATAATTTAAACATCTGTAACTTTTTTTGTTTTTCAATTTTTAATAAACATAATTACATATTTAGATTCAGGAGAAAATTCTTTATTAAAAAACATAAAAAAGTAATATATTTATTATCCTCATAGCTGGTATTATCGAACAAAGTGGGTATACATTTCTTTGGGACACGCTGTATATATATATATATATATATATATATATATATATATATACACACACACACACACACACACGAAGATTTTTAGAGTTTGTATTGCAGTGGTTTAATTTTTATGCTATTTAATCTTATAAATTATTTGCATAATGCAGTAGTACACGCTCCTGCCTTAGTTTTATACGAGAAAATCTCTCAAAAGGTAAAAATACCGTATTGAAAAAAAAATTGAGGCCAAAGGAATGTAATTATTTTTTATTATTAAAACGTTACATGCGCGAAATACTGTAATACTAAAATCAAGCACATTAACACGTACAAACATTACACTCCACCCACCTTGCACTCACTCAAGAACTCCACCTCGACTCTTATTTGGGTTAAGGAATTTAACATTTTGTTCTTTTTAATCTAATTGTGAAACTTGAAGGGGGACTTTATATTTAATTTAAGGGGGAAAAAGCTCAATAGAAGTCTCGTAAAAGGTATAAAAAAATAAGAGCTGATAACTCTTTATTTACGTGTTAAATTAATACAACTCGTGTATTTATTTATGTATTTTGGATCACCTGAAGATTTGGGCCCCCCAGCTTTCGTTAGTTAGCTTTATAAGGCTAACTAACGAAAATATCACGACTTAACCTAACTAATCGTCAAGGGCGTACAGTTGACCTAACGATTGGTTAGGTTAAGTCGTGATATTTTCGTTAGTTCTTCAGGTGATCCCAATTTTTTTCTTGACAAACATCTTTCCGAATTGAATCATCAATTATTAACAAATTTTTTCGTAGATAATATAAATTTATGTAATTTAATTACTGAAACTAAATTTAATTTTAAACAAAATATATTTTCGTATTAATTAAAATTAAACAAAATATCTTATTTTCATTCATTTTAATTATTTGTGAGTTTTTAAATAAATAATTATTTCAAAAAATTGTAAGTCCAAATTGAATACGAGTGATTAATACATATCTGAATAGCTTTGAGCAAGTAGGCCAGCTAGAATGTGGGCGAGATAAGCCTGCTAAAGCCATCAAATTGAGTTGAACGAAATCGCCGGCAGTCAGATTATCTCAGAAGGCGCTCTTACATTGTTTTCGCTTCATGATGCTCATTTCATTATTTGGTTGATCCTTCTTCTAGACACTCATTGTACGATTCTCCAGCTTCCATTTGGAATGGGAATCAGTAATTCCTACTGTAATATAAATGCTACAGTAATTAAACGCCAAATGAAGGCATTATAGTCTTATCGCGGAGAGGCAGTTTTGATAAGAGCTAACTACACGTACCTATATCGGATATTTTTTTATTTGTTCATTATCCTTCAATTCTGCATTCATAAGTTATGTAATAATATAATAATGATGTTTGGGGTTATTTAACTTCCTTCGTAAGCAAAAATTATGTGACAGAGTGGACCTACAGCTTTATACGTGAGATCCGAACCATCTACGGGTTCGTACATCATCTGAAAACAGAGTAAGACAGTCACCCATTCAACTACTAACCAGACTCAACGTCGCTTAACCCTTTCAGGATGACCCTTACAAAAAATTCCAGCCTTTAAAGGGTTAACCTCGCTGACTTAACGGAAAGCGGTGTCGCGACGTAGCCACGCCCTAGCCCTTATGTAATAACTGTAAAGCTTATTTTAGTGATTTGGGTTTTTACGCGAAATAAGGAGGCGTAAAAGAGAAAATTAAACGTTAATTGATGAGAAAAATGTTGTTGAAATGTTGTTGTTTGATGAGGTTGTTTAAGCTCCTTCACAACATCTATAAAAAGGTCATATTGAAGAAGAGAACCTACAGTTTTACGTGGGATCCGAACCACGGGGTCGCTACACAATCCGGGCGAGGAAGACGGTCCCCCATCCAATTACCACCTACACTCAATGCTATTTAACTTCGCTGATCGACGGGAAGTGGTCTTACGACACTAGACAACGACGTAGTCTGGTATTTGAAATAGTTGTTACGATGAGCAATGATGCGTAACGCAAAAGTAACAAAAGTACGCAGACAAGATTCTCAAACGGTAAATCCATAACTGCTACGATGATATCATTTAAAACCTATCAATGAATATTGTAAAAATACATACGATTCAATACAACCAAACAAATCGTAATCAAGAATTTTGAAAGAGAAAAAAAACTACTTGCAAATTGCAAAACGTGTGTAATGAGCAGTGGAAGCGATAATACTGTGTATATATATATATATATATATATATACGCGAGTGAACAGCCTAATAAGTCAGAATTGCAGTACAGAATTAACCGTGAAATATGCAATAACAGAGAAAGAGGGGAAAAAACATGAGCTGTATGAAGATAAAAGATGAGGGGAGACACTTTACATTGAAGGGTTTATGGTCGGGTAATGAAATGTATTTCCTTCATTTAAGGATAAATATTCTTAAAAAAATTAACACAGGGTGTCCATAAATTATAATTTATCTTTACAAATTCAATTGAAATTGAATTGAATTTGTAAAGATAATTTATGGTTACCCTGTATTTTTTTTTTATGCAATAAGCGTAGAACTGTCTGTGGAATGTTTCATTAAGTTAAATTGGCGATTCATTGAGTATAGGTCCCCTACGTCGGGTCCAGTTATTTCCTATGATGTATGAACAAATGCTAAGCACTGTGCAAGAGATATACAAGATTTGAAAACATTATGACTACGTTTATGTATAAAAATGACACTCACTCGACACCCGTCAATGAATTATAAGTCGAAATTTAATTTATTTTAATATGACAAATATAATATTTTGAAATGGAGTGCCAAGCAAGGAGGCCTGAGCTTTACCGCGCCATCTGTTGACGCTCGGCGGAGGTATACTTTACAATAGACAGTGCTAAATAAAAACTAAATAAAATGGTTATTAAATTCCGAACTCATTCTTATAGAATTGATATCAAGTAGAAGGACATCAAGACACGTTCACCCCGTTTCTGGCATTCTTTTGACGTCCTCTTAACTCCATTTCCACGCTCTTTCAACTTAATTTTGGCACCCTCCTCACACTTATTCGACATCGTCCTTTGTTTCACAACGACAGTGACAGCTACTACAACGAATATACATATAAGGAGTAACAAGAGAGTAGAAATAACACAATAGGAAAAGTAATATAAAAGCAGTACAGGAATAAATTACAATAAAGACAGCTATAAAAATAAAATATTCCTAAGTATACTGCAGGTATAAATACAAAAATATCTTTCATTTGTAAGCTGGTTTTTTGTTTTTCCTTTAAGTGAATCCTTTCAACATCTGGCACTCACTTCCCCACAGTGTGGAGGTGAGTGTGCTCCAAGGGATCACTTGAACCCGAGCATTAACGGAATAAGTGACCGACCTAGCTGAACCCTGGCGCCAGCAGCCGGATGTGAACCAAGAGCCTTATCGAAGAGAGTCCGACATCGAGGCCAGTGAGATACCGAAGAACGCTAAAGATTCTGTTATAGTCTGTAATTTGAACTTTCTTTTACTTTTTAGATAATTAGTGCTAAAAGTATTTTGTAGTAATGTGATTGTCATAATAGACAACTGGACATACGGGTACAGCAATAAGAATGCTCAGTATTTAGTGTTGATTCGGCGCTGCATACCGTGTGTGCGTGATAATGGATATCGCTAATGATTCCATTTATTTTCTATAGTTTAAGCTCGTTTAAAATTTCGAGAGGAATGGTGCTGAGAGATGAATGAAATATTTATATACACTTGTTTACTCTATACTAAATAAACGTAATGTATGTAAATACATTAGTTTAGGCGGTGGTGTAGTGCTAAATAAAGAAGTGGGGGAACGCATTTTGAAAGTGTTACTCAGATGCGGGGGGACAATGGCGAGCGCGGCGAGCCTATACAGCTGGGGGTCCGGGGGCACTGTAAGCCCCCAGGGAAATCTTTTGAAATCTGACCAATTTCAGGGATATTTTGAGGTCATATGCACTGGATATTAGGATATATTCCAAGGTTGAAGATGCAGTATTTCCAGTGTCATTAGATATACGACATCCAGTACGATCAATAAAAATAGCTAACAACTGGAATGATTAACTAAAAAAGTTAACAACTGGTACACCGTGGTGACTTTTCATCAGATCTTTATAGGCTAGCATTGCCTCAGTCGAAGCTAAAAGAATGAAACAGTTAATGATTCTTTCTCATATTTCTTCTAGGGTGGAAATTAAAATTTCATGACGTTAGAGATTTTAAGTTCGGACTTATTTGAAATAGTGAGGGAACGCCGTTCCATCTACCAAAAAAAGTAAGGGAACGCCGTTCCGTCTACCAAAAAAGTAAGGGAACGCCGTTCCCACGCGTTCCCACAGCACTACACCACTGAGTTTAGGCAGTAAAAGGAAAATTCATATCATCAATTTTCATACTGTAAGAATCCTCTAACCGTAAAAAATCTCTAGATTTGGCATCATCTGGGTGAATTTTTGAGTGTTTAATACAGTTTGATTTTCAGGTTAGTTTTGAGTTTGTCACTGGGAAGGTACCTTGAAGTTACCTGCGAATTTTATATTAAGTGTATGAAGGTGGTGGTTTTTTTTAAGTCATTCATGTAAGTTTAGAGGCGTTTTACTTTGGCTACAATCTTGTTTGCATTTGGCGAATTATCCGTTTTAAATAATGTACACGCGTTAACTAATAACATTAACCATATTAAGTACTTTAAAACAATTTTAAATCATTAATATATTTTATTATTAACTGTCAATTTGATATTTAAACTTTTTTTCATTGTATTACGCATAAATATTTTGCTTAGCCCGATAGTGAAATAGTGAATCGTGGTCACGCTTTAAACTTAAGTTATAAGCGGATACTAAATTATAGGATAACCACTTCCAGTATTCACTAAATGAACTTGGTTTGTATATCGTGTAGATATGATTATGAGGACTTATTATGATTTTATAAATTTTCAGGGAGTGAAAGGCTTGTAAGCAATTCATCTCTCGTGGATCTAGTTATTAGCCTACGTTTCAAGTGGTAATTGGAACGTCAAACCTAGCCGGTTGCCTCGTATAGGAGGTTAGTTATCCGTTGTCCCTATGATCCTATGGATTATTATTATTTTAGTATTTCATTTAAGTAACTATATTTAAAGTATCATTAAGATTATTGTTCTTATCAGTAGTGTTCCTACAGTATATGACTATTAATGTGATTGCTATTATTGAAACTATTATCTATAATACATTATGGGGTAGCTGTTAAGTTTAGAGCGTAAATTATGACACTAACGAAAATATCACTACTTAACCTAACCAATCGTCAAGGCGTACAGTTGACCTAACCCGGCATTCAATAATTTTCCCATAAGTTTAATAAAATATCAACTTAACCTTGCCAACTAGTTAGGTTAATGAATGCCCGGTTAGATCAACTGTACGCCCTTGATGATTGGTTAGGCTGTCATTATTTTCGCTAGTTTTAACGGAAATATTGTCAATTGTTACTAACTAAAAAAAAGAAATTGGGGTGCTGCAATAAAGAAAAAGAACCAAACTACTGATCATCCCTACATTTTATTTGCCTTATTTGTAGCCTCGATTTTACGTACCTAAAACGAAGATTGCCCTGTAATTTTGATAAAGCGGGACATTTATCAAAATTACTACCTGTAAGCAATGACTTTAAGGAACTTTTATGCTGTAAAACAATACTAACCATTTTGTATGTTTTTTAAACAAAAAGTAATGGTTTAAAAAAACAGCTGTTATAGACGACACAATAACTTACGCCTCTAAACTTAACATTTACCCATTATCGTGTTTAATAGTTAGATTTTGGGGACCTTTTCCAGTTTGTGTACAGTTTTTCATATAATTTATTTTTGCTTTATAAGGCTAACTAACGAAAATATCATGACCTAACCTAACCAGTCGTCAAGGGCGTACAGTTAACCTAACGATTGGTTAGGTTAGGTCGTGATATTTTCGTTAGTTAGCCTTATAAGCCTAACTAAAGAGATTGATATTATCACTCATTTTTTATCTGAAAAGAAGCAAAAATAAATTATATGAAAACGGTACACAAACTGGAAAAGGTCCGATTTTGGTAGTATTGGTGGTGGTTATTACTACTTTGCTATAACTACATAACTGACCAAATTATTTTAAATTGTGTGGATATCACAAATTGCGGTGACTTAGTCTTTACAATACCTATTTGAGGCACTAATTTTTGTTTATTCATTAGTATTTTTAAAATTTTATAGATATACCAACATGGATGATTTTGGAAGGTTTAAGAATTTATGGGTTTTCACTTGAGCAAACAGTGTGGGACTAACTAGAGGGAGTGGCTACTACTGTTCTTAAGTTAAACGTTAGAGAGTCGTTCAGGCCGCAAACCGTTATGGTCCTCGAGGAACAACTTTGCCCAAGGCATTTCGTTTGAAAATTTTAAGAGGTTAAGGAACAGATGTGGCAGTGTTCACTAACTACCGAGACGCAGTAACGAGTACCGTGAAGGGTTTCTTGGGTTTTCTGTATACAAATCGGGGATAATATGCAGTAAATGCCATAACCTGCAGTTTTAGGTAATTCTACGTTGTTAGGTAGGGTTAGGTTAGAAATGCAGGTCGTGGCATTTACTGCATATTTACCCAGTAAATCTTGCTTTTAAGGCCGCACAGCAACCACGTTTCCTACAGTAATAACCCCTATATCAATCGATAGAGCGAAACAACTATATATACAGCTATGTAAACTTCAAAATATGAAAATAAGGTAAATATTCGTTTTAGCACATGACCTGGACTTTTGGCATGAAAATTTTTTTTCTGGTGTATTTCGCCGTTTTGTTCGAATCTGACCTTCATTTCTTGTGCAAATGAGCGGTTGTGGAGATATGCTCTCCCCCCCCCCCCCCCGCCCCTATCCTACGATTTTGAAGTCCCGGAAGTGAGCAGAGCTTTGAAGTAGAGGGAAATTTTGGGTAAAAGAGGGGGTGCTTCTAGCGGGGCTTCGCCCCCCGACCCCCTTGTGAAGATATTTGGTCAGAAATGCACAAATAACAGTAAAATACACCAGCAAAACCAATTTTCATGCCAAAACTGTTAGCCTAGTTGTAATAGGTCACAACCGGTACACACAACGGTCATGATGAATTTGGAGCTCAACATCGTTTTCTTCCCTAAAAATGCATCTGCGCATGCAATTTATTTATTTTAATCGATTCAAAAATTGCTCTTATATCCATTAATATCAATTTGCACAAGAAATACCATAGAAGAAAATATTCATATTTAAATTCTACAGAAGAAAAACCTATTGTCATCCAAAGTCAGGTCATGTGCTAAACGAATATTAACCAAAATAAATTAGTGTTACATCTAAATTACAATAATAGATTGGTGTTATTAATGTAGGATACGTGGTTGCTGTGCGGCCCCCGGCGAAATGAATGCCCGGTTAGGTTAATTGAATGCTCGGCAGGGTGCAGTGCTGCCGCTCCGGCACCTCTGCAAGAGGAAGTTTGGAGGAATTACCATAACAAGCAACAAAAAAATTTTCTCCATTAATTATCAACAGTTTCTTACTAGTCTTGTGAACAATTTGCAGCACCGTATGTTCACGACAACATCCATGAAAGGTTCTCAAACTTCTGAACCTCAAAGTATGTATAAATCACTGCTAAATGAAATGTATGTCCTTGAAAAACTACTGGCCTGATGAAATACCACCTAATTACGGAGAAGCTGAAATCTCATCTCTCTGTAAGAGGTTTAAGCTTTCTTCTTACTCTGTACTAAATGCCTTTAGAGACTATGTGGAAGATCATGGGCGCCGCATCCCCCAAGATTTACACCCATTACTGAGCTGTTCACAAGTTATTCCTATTAGTACTGCTGAGTGTGAGAGGGGATTCAGTCACATGAACTTGATAATAATAACAACAACACGCTCAAGAATTCTCATAAATCATGTATCAGCGCTTATGTTTGTTAAACTACATGGACCTCCTCCTAGTTCAGTGGAATCCTGAGCCATATGCCATATCATGGCTGCGGTACCACAGATCGGCAGATGACACCAGGACAAGAGTTGCTTCAGACCCCCGAAAACATATCACGCCTGACCCTTTGTGGAAATTATTGTGAAACTTCCCACTGGTGGTATTTGGTAAGCACTAAGTAGTTTTAACTTCTTAAATTGATAAAATACATGATTGCTCTTTTTTCTTTATTTGCTTGATAATTATATTTATTTTATGATAATTAGTGAGTGCAAACACGAAATACTTAGTCATCGTGTGGCATATATAGAAACAGGATAGGAAATGGCAGGCTTTTGTCAGGCCCACCAGAGCTCCGGCACCTATAAAATTGGCACTGCACCCCTGATGTTCGGTTAGATCAACTCTCCGCCCCTTGACGATTGGTTAGGTTAAGTCGTGATATTTTCATTAAAACTAACGAAAATATCACTACTTGACTTAGCCGGGCGTTTAGTTGAATGTGTTAAATGGATTTCTCGGCAGAGCCGTTTTCCCTTGTTGCAATCCAAATTCAAATTTCTATAAATGCAGCTGAGAACTCCGAGTTGACTGTAACTGTCACGAGTCTGTTTGAACCTTAATTTTCTTATCTTGGTTGGAACTGCTACAGTATCCTGAATACTAATTACTGTACAAACCGAACAACGAATGTGTCGACAAGAATTAAGCTCGACTAATTATAACAGAGGGTGTACACAAAGTCCTTTCCCCATTATAAACTTTAATTACATGAAATCCAAAGAAGACACAATAATGCTTTGTTTAACATGTTGCATAACATAAAGGTTATTGTGTTTCTCATTAAATCTTAACGTGTCCGCCGTTATTTACACGTAGCACATAAAAGCGAAATTAGAGTTCACGCCTTACGTTTATTATCTCTCTCGTGACACTTGATGCCACGAATTGTGTCAGTGTAAGCAACGGGAGTATGGTGTACACAATCTTTTACATACCCCAGCAGGAAGAAGTTTAAGGGCGTGATATCGGGGATCGTTGAGGCCATGATACCAGCCCGTCGTGCTCAATCCATCTTCCAGGGAAAAGTGGTGGTCAAGAACTCGCGCAGTAACAAACCCCAGTGTTCTTGCTGTGAAATGATGGATGGTTGTCTTCCAACTCGGGGGCTACAAAGAACTCTATCATATCCAGGTACATTTGTGCCGTAACATTCTTTTCATTCTTTTCAGCAAAGAAGAATGGGCCTATCACCCTATCATGCATTAATCCCCACCAAACATTAAAAAATTTTAAAACAAAAAAACACCAAACTTTAAACTTAATGTTATGCAAAACAAAGCATTACTCTTTTGAATTTCATGTAATTGAGGTTATAATCGGTAAAGGACTTTGTGAAACAGCTGTGAACCAGCTATGAAACAAAATTTTAGGAGGATTTCATTACAAGGTTGGCAAAAACACGGATTTCTTTGAAAAAAAGCCCGCTATACTAGGAGACGGGTTTTTTAACTCCCAAAACTGGTATTTTCGTTTTTATCGAGAATTTTTTTTTTTTTATCCAAATATGCAATTAAAAATTATGTACTTCAAAGACCTATTAATATATATATGTAGGTGTAACGCAATTCGGATTGGATTATTATTACTCTAATAGGGTTAAATAATCAGAGGTGGCTCCAGCTATCAATGTTTACTATCGCTATTATAACACACTGCTCTTCTAAACTTCTAACTGTATGCCTCCTCTTCTAAGGAGAGCACGCAGTACCAAACTTTTGAAAACTTCGGACCTTGATTTTGGCTCTTCCTCTGTGGGTGGCCGTTTTTGCGGGCATTCGCCCTTGGCACCTCCTTCCTGCCTAAAAAAAAAAAAAAATGTAGTACTGACCAAAACAAACCTTGTTAATTTCGAACTCTGACAACCTAAGTCAAATCCAGATTTATCATTTGCAACTTTGAACCATAAGCCCAAACTGAAAATTAGGCATTGAAACGCGCACAAACACATGCAAACGCATGCACGCACGCACGCACACAAGGATCAGTATTTACTTCAGATATGGAAAAAACTGCCTAAAATTTTAGTCTGACAGTAAACAAGCCAAGTAGGTAATCTAGGCCTAGTGTTGGGGAACCCCGGGCCTGTGGTTCAAATGCTGACCGTAGTTTGTTTGCAGGAAAGCGACAGTGTCCTCCACTAACATAGTAATCCGTCCAACGAGACTGACTGACTGACTGACTGATGGTAAAAGGCAAAACAAATATAACAAGAAAATAAGGCAGCAAAAAACTTCTCATTAGACCTCAGTACGAGTTACCAAGTGAATTAGATTTCCATTGTTAATTATTCTTGGTATATATTAAGTTTTGCCGAGACCAGTTTTTTGACATTCGAAATTTGTTACAAAGATGTTGGCCGAAATTGATCACGTGGGAAGTAACTAACCAATCTAAAACGGCCACTAACAATGTAATCTGGTCTCCATGAAACTTAATGTTAGCTTTATTCTTGTATATAATATACGTATATATAACTTTCCTTTTTAATTAGGTTTGGACCGCCAACTGAGTTTCATTTTGACATTGGCTCTGGCAGTGAAAAGACTCCCTACCTTTGATCTCGGTTAGGGTATTCCAAATGCAGGCACGCGGGCCGCATGTGACCCGTCGAGTTAATTTTTATGGCCCGCGAACTTTTCTAGAAAAAAGCTTTAAATTGTGTTTCTAATAAAAAAGAGTAATAAAGATTTTAAATTCAGAAAATTAAAATGTAAAGTTTTATGAAATAGTGACGTAATTTAACGCATTACCATTTTCAGGTTTCAATACAAAGATGTAATATTAATAATCCAAACACTAACTAATCTTTTGGAAATTGCTTTAAGAGAAACGTTGCCCCAGTCTTCATGATTTCGCCCTCAAGATTTTCTCTGCTTGGTCGCACTTGCGTACATTTACGATTGGAAAACACTTCGCTTGAGGCCTGTCTTAGACTTTCAACAATTAAGCATTGAAAACACACACACACACACACACACACACACACACTCTAAAACCCAAGGGTTTATTCTTATATATTGATATCACTGGTCAACAAATTTCTTTTTTCTTCGACGAGGTTGTGTGTTCTTTCAATGCTGATTACGAATATGACCGAGTTTTTGTATGACGTACTACTAGAGAAAATTGTGAATTAAGTTTTACCCAAAAGTATACAAAACTGCTTGTTGTATTGTGTAGGACGTACTTTAACATTATTTCAACCATACCTAAAATTGCTTTATCGACAACTTGTGTTGATAGGCGACATTTGGGGCTTCCCTGGTTAATGTCCAGCAGTAGTCAATCAGTATCGTCGGTCTCGCTTGCCTTGGTACAATTCGTCGGTCTCGCTTGCCTTGGTACAATTTTTTTTTGTGGAAATATCCTGGTGAAATCTTTCCCCCCATGCTTATCACTAACGTCACCAAGGCTGGTCGGAAAAAAAATCTAAAAAGGAGTGCAGGAAATGTACCTTTGACGACATATACCCCTGTTAACCTAAACGCTTCAAGCATTTCTTGTAGTTCGGTGCCTTGCTTTTACCTAAAGTTCTTGACGACTGCTTTAAAGGTTTCCCATGCAATCTTCTCTGTTCCGTCTAAGACTTCATCAAAACTGGTGTTATTCATAACTTCTCTAATCTGTGGACCAACAAAAACTCATTTTTTCTTCGCCTCACTTGTTCGCAGAAACTTTGAAGTATCGAAATCCTTCACCTTCCCTATTCATCGCTTTCATAAAATTTTTCATTAGTCCGAGCTTAATGTGAAGAGGCGGCAGGTATATCTTGGGATCAACCAGCTGTTTAATTCTTTTCCCCAGGAACTAAAGCTATGGCATAATGTTTCATATGAACAGCATGTCCGACGGGAAATGATGGATAAATGTTAACATTATGTAACAGTAGGTTTCTGTTTGACCAAGTGCCATCAATCAAACGTTTTACATTGATCGGAAATCTGTTATTGTAACAAAGAAAAGAATTTGGTCAAATCGTTTTGACAGTTGTGAAACACAGAAATGTTAGTGTTTTTTTTTTTTTTTTTCCAACAGATTTCACCCTTGCAGCTTAGAACCTAGTAGCTCTGCATGACTCTTGGATAAGCTTGTCCTTGACGAGGTCATTTAACTGTCTTGACTCGGGTGGTTGAAAATCTGGGTCCATGTCTTGCTCCAATTCCATAGGCTCGTCTACGGTAGTTTCGTCTTTTAAGGTCCACGTCTCTGGCAGCTCTAGTATAGGAAGACTTTCACCGTGTGGCACCGGTCTTATTGCCGATGGAAGATTTGGACATTCAATCGAGTTTTTGCTTGTAGAAAAAATCCAGAAATATTCATTAAACAAAAGTAACTGTCTGTGACGTGCTCTCTCCAAACCATGGGGACAGCAAATAGAATGGATCAGAGTACCTTTTAGTCGTGCCTTGAGATTTACTGCGCAAGATGTACAACAAATATAAAGAGCCCAGTTTTTGTCTTGGTCCACTATTTTACGTCCGAAATATTTCATGTTTCATTTAATGAGAGGAGTGATGATATTTTGAGATACGAGAGTGAACTCACCTCACCGTATACGTAACAAAGTATGTTATTTTATTTTGATTGGGTTCAGAATCCCAGCTGAGCCTTGAACGGCCAAGCTCTGAGGGGTTACTTTAATTTATAGCCTACGTTAAGCTAGAGTGCTAGACTAAAACAAACTTATGGACTTGGAGGTCCTATTAGGTAATACCTCAGGATTGCTGACTCGATGTGGGCCTACCTTAGGCCTCAGTTGCATAAAATTAAGAAAAAACAAAAGGGGCACTGTTTATGGTCTTCTTTCTAAACCTTGCAACAACAAAAAACCTGCAACAATCTTGTATCTAAACTGAATTGCAAGAGAGCTCTCTATAAGACCATGCCTTGTAAAAGCGGCATTCAACAAAAGAGGACGCGCCAGTGCCCAAAAAAGAATGCCACGAGAATGCCCCCAAAAAAGAATGCCACGAGAATGCCCCCAAAAAGAATGATGCCACGAGAATGCCCCCAAAAAGAATGATGCCACGAGAATGCCCCCAAAAAAGAATGATGCCACGAGAATGCCCCCAAAAAAGAATGATGCCACGAGAATGCCCCCAAAAAGAATGATGCCACGAGAATGCCCCCCAAAAAGAATGATGCCGCGAGAATGCCCCCCAAAAAGAATGATGCCGCGAGAATGCCCCCCAAAAAGAATGATGCCGCGAGAATGCCCCCCAAAAAAATGATGCCGCGAGAATGCCCCCAAAAAAGAATGATGCCGCGAGAATGCCCCCAAAAAAGAATGATGCCGCGAGAATGCCCCCCAAAAAAGAATGATGCCGCGAGAATGCCCCCCAAAAAAGAATGATGCCGCGAGAATGCCCCCCAAAAAAGAATGATGCCACGAGAATGCCCCCAAACAATGCTAGCGCTAAATTAAGCGACTTTTTCACTAACCTTACAATTGAGACACACACACACACACACACACATTTTTTAACTGCAAACAACACAGTATAATTAATGTAAAGAACGACGCTTGTGTAGAAGAGCGTTCCGCACAAGATGAGGAGGGAGAACGAACAAATGAAAAATAAGGTACCTCCCAGGAATCGAACCCGGGATCGTCCAATTGCCGGTCGGATATGTTAACCACTACACCAAGGACCCCGATTAGTCAATACTCGTAATTCTCCTACATACGAGCGGAATCAAATGCCCTGAGGGGGCACCTTCGCGTGCCGTACATATATACATTTTAACTGCAAATATATCTGACCGGCAATTGGATGATCTCGGGTTCGATTCGTGGGAGGTACCTCATTTTTCATTTGCTAGTTCTCCCTCATCTTGTGCGGAACGCTCTTCTACACAAGCGTCGTTCTTTACACACACACACACACACACACCTTAACTTAATATATACAAGCAATGCTGTATCAATCAGCTTAG
The DNA here is from genome assembly GCA_023014485.1 of Bathynomus jamesi. Classification (NCBI taxonomy): domain Eukaryota; kingdom Metazoa; phylum Arthropoda; class Malacostraca; order Isopoda; family Cirolanidae; genus Bathynomus; species Bathynomus jamesi. The sequence continues at coordinate 645,523 of JAJOZX010000764.1, read as the reverse complement.
TCATCATATCGCCTTGGGACAACATGACTCTTCCTCTTCTAGATTTTCTAACACGCCCCCTGAAGAGGCATTATTGTCATTACTTTCTGCAAGTTTAGCCAAGCCTTCTCCATGAGGAGGTAACCCAAATGCTTCATTTTGACTATCAGTGTTTTTGCTGATTTCTAAAGCATAGTTTTTGTATAGGCCTCTTTAATTTTCCTCCTGAAGTCTTTACCAGTGCAGACCTAACTAAATTGTCTTTGCCAACAAACTCCTCTTCAATTATGCCAAACTTCCAGCATTACCTTGGTCTTTCATTCCCAATCATTACCACTTCTCCCACCTTGATACAATTTGCATTGGAGCCCTTTACATTGCCTGATGGGTAATAGAGTTCTGGCAAGTATTCCATCTGCCACCTCTTCCATATAGTCCGGTTCACTGTCAATAAAAACACTTTCGTTCAAAATTTATGGAGATTAGCAAACCAGTGCATTTTTGGAAAGCTTATGGCATCAGGAATCTGAAAATCAATGTTTACATTTGCGCAGATGCCTGCATAGACGCCATTTTGGATTTTCAAAGTGGCCGCCATAAAATAAGAATTTCCGAATATCTCAGCTTAACTGACATAGAAACTTCATTCTAAATGCTAATCCTATGTTTCCAGGCCCAAGGAATCCAAAGCTTATGTCAAATTAGTGATTATGAACACCAAAAACCAAGAAAAGTAGTAGTTTGTGAAATTGTTTATTTTCATGAAAAAATGCACACTCAAATTGTTGGTAGTGACAACAGCATACGTATAGACGTATTTCCTATCTGTTTGACACATCATTACACATTACACATCATTATATCACTGTGTCATATTCAACATTACAGTCTGCATCGTTTTCGCATTCTGTGCCGCAAAAGCATAGTTCTGTGCAAGGCAAGTTATTCCTTCTGCATGAACATCTCTGTGTAGAACAGTTGGTTTTGCAGTGGCATCTGACCAACTCGATGATGGCTTGTGGGGCAGGAGGAACCTTTGTGGTGACTGGCAGTATTTGGCCACTTTTGTCCTGATAGTAACCAAATATCAGGGGGTCAAAAGGCTGTTGCTGCATAACATTGGCTTGGCACCATACTCGGCTTTGTAACCGCACACGCTGGATGTGTTCCTCAAGTGCACCGAGTGTAGGAGGTAAGTTGTTGCTTTCAGCTGTGTGTTTACAAAACAGATACCATCTTAGATCAGGGATACTTGCAATGTGAATGCCCTTGGGACAGTAGCTTGAGCACACGAATTTTGTCAGTACGTCTTTCACCTCCTGTGTTAGGTCACCTTTCTCCTGTAGTTTCATCAGTGCTCTGACTAAGTGCATGTCAGCTTTCATATACTGCTGAAACCATTTTTTTTTTTCTTGCCTATTCCTGAGAATTTTCCAATATTGTCTGCTCCAGTTAATGCGTGGAATACAGGTAAAGCTTGCGCCTTTTCTTTGCCCAAAGCTCTCTAGATTGGCTCTATTTCGACTGTACCTGATACCATCAAAATAGATGCCTTTTTGCAGAGCTTGTCATAGTGTGCCACAGCCAGAACCAAGACATCAGTATCAAGAGTGAAGAATACTAGCTGTGCACCAGGACACCGCTGTGATGCCTCCGCTGCCAGGCAGATCATCAATGTGTCCGCCTCGTGATTGTTGTCTTCAAAGTGCATGTTTCTGTTGCTTCTGGTGTGACCTGATGCTGATGTGATGACTAACTGAGGTGAGTTTTTGTTGTAATCAAGGGTTGCTTTGGCGAGATAGTCTGTCAAATCTGCTTTCGTTTTTTCGTGCGATATAAACCGTGCCAGTAGGATGTTTGATGTTCGTATCATCTGCAACCTGATACCAGGGCCGTAACTAGGGTTTAGAAATTAGTGAGGTCCAGATTTTTTTCGAGCGCGGCGGGACGAGCAAAATTCAGACCAAAATGACATCTACAAACACAACCCAAGCTATACACTAAACACTAAACGCTCGACGCTCCCTCTTTTCAAAAGAAAAGCGGTAATATGCGTTTCATACACGGAGAACGGTTCACTCTCTCTCTCTCTCTTTTTTTTTTTTTTTTAGGAAATAATTACCTGCCCGGTGACCTCATAGGTAGTTACGGCCATGCCTGATACTGTATAGGAGCTTTTCCTTGTCTCTCTAGTTTCCTCCTTTAGTGAGTCAGGTTTGTATGTATCGAAGACCAGGATGACCTCACTGAACCCTGCTGTCAAGCTCACGAGCCTGTCATTGAAACACTGGGCTAGATCTTTGACTGTGCTGATTGTCCCTGATTTCTTTGTCATCTTCTGGACAAGCACCATTCCATCAACAATGGCGATCTTTTGATTTGATGACGACGATGGAGATGATGATACAGGACCTCTGTCATCATCCTGCTCTTTGGCCGCTAGAGCTTCTGTCTGTTCCTGGGTTTCATCTGTTTTTGCCAGCTTCTCAAGGCTGTGTATCAGCTTGGACTTGTCAGTGCATGGCAGCATTGAGCCGTCTGGTGCAAATAGTGCTCTCGGAGTCAATGTGAACTCATAGTTGCCAACTGCATTCTTCTGATCGATGTCCCTGCTCGACCTGGTGAGAACCATCAGCCGACCATAGAGATCTTTGGTCTCTTTTAGGTCAACTGTCTGGTCACGGAACTTGAAAGTTTGTTTCTTGCTGCCAGACATGTACATCTTGTTTCTGCTTTTTGACTGGTGCCCAGAGACTAACATCTCCATTGATACGTTCAGTGACATAATCTTCATAAAGCTTCTGTCCGATGTCATCAATGTTCAAGATTTGTGGAACATACTCTTGTCGTACATATGCATGTGTGATGAAATTGTATAGCTGATCACCTTCAACAGCAAAGGGATTCCCGTGGCTCAGTATTGCAGCCTTGATTTTGTCAACAGCTTCATGTTCTTTCCTGACAGCACTGGGTCGTACATCATGGTGTTCCTCTGGCTTGTTTACTTGAAGCCCGAACTGTCCTTTAAACTCTGTTGAGAGGCACGACATCTCTGGAGAAGCCAAGAAGAACCGCTGCCTAGCATTCGCATTATTGGAAATGCCAATTAGGCCAGAATGAACCTTCATCATCTTGTTGAGATGTTCGCAGGCATGGTCTGCACCTATTGAGACGAACGGAATCTCACTCTTGGTGACAGATATGTTTCCATCTTGAAGTTCTCGCCATGTTGCTGGATGGCTTGTCTTCATTTCGTGCATGTCGGCGATGTACCTTGGCCAGAGGCGTTTGTATTTTATTCGATCCATTGCGAAAAACAGCTTGCTGAGTGCTTCTCCAGCCTCCAGATGGAGAACGAGATCAGCATTTCTGGATGCTTCAACAAAGAACAAGATGGTTTCAACCCGGTGGAGGTAATTCATCAATGACTTGAACATAGCGTTAGATGATTTCTGAGCTTCCCACTTCTTCAGCTGTTGAATGACATCTTCGTTGGTCAAGACTTGAAGCAGGTGAGTGTTAGCAATTCTGATGCATTCTGCTCCATCACTTGTCCCAGAAGCTGTGTTTGTGCAGGCTTCCTGCAATTCATTTGCTGGTTTCGAGCAGATTTCTTTTAGTTGTGGCATCTCTGTGAAGAACTGTTCTAGAGCAAGTTCATACAGAGCCATGTAAGTGTGGATGTGTGCACGGAGTGCTCTCTTGTAGTGGCCGCACTTGAGGATCTGTCTCGTTGTAGCAGGCCCATATACATCTGCCTCAATCCATGCATCATCTATGCCAGAATTTTCTATTGAGGCTCCGAGTGCCCTCAGTGCAGCCATCACAGCATGCAGCTCCCCGTCTCGGAACAACTTCTCTTTTCAAGTTAGGTCTTGCATCTAGCAACTGTACTGCCTTCTCGTACAGGGCCATGTCAAAGGTTATGACAGTTGGGTGGTTTTCACCAACTGCCAAGCTCTTCAACTGAGACGCTTGCAACATCACAGTCAGCATGGTAGACCACTCATGTGCGACCTCTGGAAGTAGAGGCAAGGCACCGACTTGAGTCAGTGACTGACTAGATGACACAAGTGATTTGTAGCCTGCCCAGCCTGGGATACTGCTTTGTGATTCACTGTCGGTTGATCTAGACAAAGCAGATGCAATCATCCAACCAAGATTGGTTAGTTCATAGGATTCAGCAACACCTGTGGAACACGCCTTGAATTCCTTTGCTCTCTTGACTGGCCCAGGTTTTGGTTTACTGCAAGGCTCGATGGGTACATGATAAGGGACAACCGACAGGTTTTTTGCCTCACTAACTTCCAAATTGGGTGCGATTGATTCTCCAGGCGCATCTGCCTTCTGATACACTGCGGTGATTGTGCCATGTGTGGTGCCTTTGCCATCTACAGTGTCCTCTGCAAAATCTGTATTATCAACAGCGAAGAAGACAAATGTACCTTTCTTGAGGAAAGGTGGTACATACAATCCATCAAATTGTTTTGTGTTTTCCACAACAGCATTGGCAATTGCTGTTTCTAGGAGCAAGGCACGGCTGTGTGATACGCAGTAGTTCTGTACATGGAGGAGGTCCATCAGCGCCTTGTTCCTGGTGTCATGATGTACAGTGAGTGCCAACCCTACAACCTGTGGGTTTTCTCGTGTGTGTGGTGTCCGAAATGTGTCAGTGGCTTTCTTGGGCACGTGGTGCACTTGTCTCCTGGTCTTGAAAGCATACATGATATTCTGACTTATGGTCAATGCTGACCTGTCAACTGTCCTGCTCCTCATCTCCGTTTGCAGCTCCTCCTCAGATCCCACCAAAATCCACCGTATAAGGCTGTACAGCTCGGTCGGGACATCCTCTCTTGTGCTGGATACTGTAATTGTGTGTTTTCCTTCTCCTCAGCGAAATTGGCAATGCTGTTGCGTATTAGCTTAGCTGTCTTGTATATCATCATTGTCTTGTCCATTTCACTTGTGGCATCTTGCATCAAGGAAGTGTAGACCATATCTTCTTCGCAGGCTTCAGGACAGTAAAGAACAGATGGTTTTCTTCTGTCTTTCTGCCTCACTGACTTCACACTTGGTAACTCTGCAAGAATTTTGTCCTTTAGCCACTGTCGTGTCAGTGTCGGAGTGTGCTTCTGTGCCTCATCACTACCACCAAGCATAGATATGTAGGTTTTTTCGATGGCATCCATGGGTAGATGAGCCTTATTTTGGGTTTGATATTCAATGAGATTGATCAGCTCAATCAAGCATGGTACTTGCATTGGTAGGTCTGTCTTTGTAGACTTGGCCCGGTTGCTGGCATCATCCCTCAGGACATGGAACACATATCGTGTCCAGCATGGTTTGTGGTATCTTACATCTATCGCATGGGCATCACTTGGTGAGAGTGCATTGCTTAGTCTTGTCATCAATACTGGATCTTGGGAAATATCCACAGCTCGTCTAAGTGCCTTCCCCGCGTTTTCAGTTCGTACGGTGAAGAGACGCTGGTCATCATCTTGACATAAGAAGCAGTGATCCCTTGTCAACGGTTCTGTCGCAGATCTAGTGAAAGGTGCTGAGGTGCCTGGGGTTGCTGATTGCTCCATTTCAGAGCTTGTTCTTTTATGCCCACGTTTTTTCACAGCATAGGTTCCTGTAGACATGGCATGCTGCAAGCGGTCTCTCGCTCGCTGTATGGATATTTGATTTGTGGCATCAGAATAACAACTGCGATGCCACATGGGTTTCCTTTCAATCAATATTTCTTTGGTAAAGTCTTTGAGGCGTCTTTGGATGTCAACATATTTTCCATCCTGTAAGCTGGCTCTTTCTTCCACTACATCGAGTAGTTTCTGGTATGATTCTGTTCTGGGATATTGAACAAGTGTTCCTTTGCTGGCAGTGGACTCCTGACAAAGAATGCACTGCTTCCAGTCTACTGTGTCCATGGACGACTTGACCGAACTCAACTTGCTGGTTCCCGGGTCTTCACTCATGATGACTCAGGCACTGAAAAGAAAGAGAGCCACCACTATATTAACCAACACCAAGATAATTGTGTACTAGTTGTGTTAACATAAATTTTTACAGTATAAAATTAAATATTGCAACACTACTACTGCAAAATTATTGAAGCATCAGGATTTATAAACACTGTTGCAACTGCCGCCAAAATGGCCGCCAAGCAGGCATCTGCGCAAATGTAAACATTACTTTTCATATTCCTGATGCCATAAGCTTCTCAAAAATGTACTGGTTTGCTAATCTCCATAAAATTTGAACAAAAATACGGTGATTCAAAAGTCAGGTTACATAAGGCTTTTCTGTTTCTTTGCAGGTAAATGAGTTATGAGATGTTATCGAAGGAGGAGCGCATTGATGTGATATTCCTAGTTGGCTGCACAAGTGCATTGCCGTTAACGGTGGCCATATCGAACATGTGATGTGACTATTCCCCTGTATCATTACATAATACAGTATGTCCCTATGCAACCTGACTTTTGAATCACCCTGTACATAGTGAACCTGACTAATAACTGATCTTGTAGCTCTTCAAGGTACTTGAACCTTCTGGTTAACTCTTCTTGACTGCTATGGATAGGCTGTAAGTCTTCTGGCAAACTTGGGGCTTTATGTTAATCGTTTACCACAAAGAAATGATTTGGTGTCAGTGGCTCTGCATACTGTTATAAACAAAGGTGATAGGCCTGCTGTTCACCATTGCTTCTACTTCACACAAAACAGTGCAGAATTCTTCTATGCTCAAATGAACATTAGCCAAAGGTTTCTTTAATGGACACTTTACACTTCTCACTAGCCTTTCCCAAAATCCTCCCCCACCATGGTGCTCTCAACATTAAACCCCCACTGTATCCCATGGTGTGAAGAGTAGGATTGGAATTCCTCCTCTTTTAGCAAGGACCAAACTTCTTGGAGTTCCTTTGCAGCCTTTTTGAAGGTTTTTGCATTATCCGATATGATTTTATTTGGGAAACCCCTTCTGTTCACAAACCTTTTAAAGGCCAAAAGAAATATATCACTAAAATTGCTTACCAACTCCAAATGGATTGCTCTGGTGGTAGCACATGTGAAAAGACATGTATAACCTTTGTTAGACTCCCCTTGCTCATGCACATAGACTGGACCTGCAAAGTCTTCTCCCACTACATCAAATGGGGCAGTATAGAGACACGGTTCTCTTTGAAGTAGAGCCACATTTTCATGATAAGGCTTTGCACTCCAACGCTTGCAAACCACACATCTATGCAAGACCTTTTTCACTACTAGTCTAATTTTGGGAATCCAAAACTGTTGTCTGATCTCTATTATCACTTCTCTAACTCCAGCCTGTAACAACTTAGATGCGTATCCAGGATAAAAAGTTCCACAAAGTGCCCCCCGAGAAGGTAGCAAAATTGGATGTCTCTTCTCCTCTGGAAGCCCAGAAAACTCTAGTTTACCTCCTACAAATCCTGATCCAAAACAACACCCAAACCCTTGAGAGCAGAATGTGTTGGTACAGTGGCGTATCAAGGTAGGGGCGAGAGGGGCGGCAAATTACTGTCAGGCGGGCGCAGTATGCAAAATTTTGGGTTTTTATGTTTTAAAATGCAACCCTCCAAAAAATTATATCTCATCATTGTCGCGCGTTATTTGTGTACAAAATATCCATGGTTTTGATGAAAAATCATCATTAAATGCTATATATGCCACCTCAATGCCACTATTTCCACAAATAGTTGCGTTAAATTTTCACATCGGAAAGGTTGCCAACCCTATTTTACAGACTTTCCCTATATTATTTAGGTTAGGCTTTGCATTCTTTGAGCTTTGATGATGTTAATAATTAATGGTTGTTTTATTTTGCAGATACCCTACTGAATTAGCAAACATGAGCAAACGACAGAGACTGAGTAGTGCTGCATACAAGAATCTTCGCGAAAAAAAAGAGGAAGGAAGGCAAGCGTGCTGCTAAGCGATTTCATCAGTTAATGGGATTCTCAGACACACCTTCAGTCCATATCATACCCGATGCTTTGAACAATGGAAAGAGTTGTCTATGCGCCTTCAGTTGAATGCTACAATAGATAATGCACATCAGTTGCAAATAAAACATGCTACTGCTAAGTGGAAAGAAATACTGAAACGAATTTATGACTGCATCATGTTCTTGGCAAAACAAGATCTTGCATTCCGAGGGCACCGAGAGAACTTAAATGAAGAAGCTGGGCTAGCTGGCAATTCTGGAAACTTTTTGGAGTTAATAAAACTAATGGGCAAATATGACCCAGTAATTAGGGAACATCTTACAAAAATACGAATGACTGACAAGATATCCACTACGTATTTGTCACCTAACATTCAAAATGAGTTCATCACACTAATCGGCTGTAATGTTCGAAAATGTATAATTGATAATGTGTCTAGTGCAAAGTACTTTGCAATAATTTTCGATAGTACACCAGATATATCGCATATTGATCAGTGTCTCAGGTAATTCGCTTAGTGTCGATTAAAGATGGTAATGTAGAGGTGAAGGAATCCTTCGTTGATTTTATTAATTAGAGGGGAAGACTGCTGAGGCAGTTACTGATCTCATTGTCACTAAGCTCCGTGAGGATGGGCTGGATATCCAGAATTGTTATGGTCAAGGGTATGACAATGCTGCTACGATGGCAGGTATTCATCTTGGAGTTCAACGCAGAATTCTTGATGTTAGCAAACACGCTGTTTTCATTCCTTGCAATAACCACTCGCTGAACTTGGCTGGAGTTCATGCCGCGGGACTGAGTCCTAATGCTGTAACTTTCTTTGGAACAATTGAACGAATTTTCGTCTACTTTTCTTCCTCTACTCATCGTTGGGATGTCTTAACAAAACATTCCAAAATCACTATCAAGCGAGTCTCTGATACGCGGTGGAGTGCTAAGTATGATGCTGTTTCTAGTCTTAAGAAGAACTTGACTCACGTTGTTAGTGCCTTGGAAGAACTGAGTGAAGGGGTCTCCAAAAATCTGGACACAAAGGGCGATGCTGAAGCTCTGTTGACCTCCATCATGTCATACATATTCATTGTGTACTTATTTTTCTGGGATCCAGTGCTGAAAGAAATCAATGATGCTCAGCTATATTTTCAAAGAAAGGGACTTGCTTTGGACCAGTGTGCATTAAAAATTAACTCTTTATCCGTGTTTTTAACTAATGAACGAGAGGCAGTAGTATCAAACGCTGCAGATGCCGCCGAAGAGTTCTGTAATGAAATGGATATCAGTATTATCAGTATAGACCGCAGAGTCAGGAGACGGAGAAGAATGCCTGGAGAGCAAGCTCGTGATGCTGGATTGACCGTGCAAGAGGATGTACGCAGAGAATTTTTTGAAATCATGGATCGTTTATTAGCAGAAATTGAAAAACGCACAGTTTGTCTTAAAAACATGAATGATCGCTTTGAATTTCTGTCTCCTTCGTACCTTTTGAATCAGTCCAAAGATGAAGAAATTAATACCAAGGTCATAATTTTTCTTCCATCTACAATGACATTAATCCAGGAAGTCTACTGGAAGAAATAAAGCGTTTGCGCAAACATTTGCTCAGTTTCGAAAGCATAAGCGTCGACGATGATCCAAAGAACTGGGATATGTTAAAACTACTTCAGTGGATCGTTAAATGGGATCTAGTGGAATCTTTGCCTCATATAACAATTGCCCTCCGGATCTGTCTAACTACATGCATGTCCGTGGCAAGTTGCGAACGAAGTTTCTCGAAACTGAAACTTATAAAACTTTACCTCAGGTCAACTATAAGTCAATCTAGACTGAGCAATTTGGCGATTATTTCAATTGAACGCAAAGTTGCCAGAGACAATGGACAATGAAAAAAATCATTCATGAATTTTCTGTTATGAAAGTCCGAAAATTTAACTAGGCATTATCATTATATAGTTATTGTTAAAATTATGTAGTATATTATGTACGGTACATTATGTAGTATTGTTAAAGTGAAGTTGCTTTATTTAAGTTTTTCTTTCAATAAAAGTTTTGTTTAGAAGTGTATTTTTGTAAGGAATTGTTTTTAAAATTGAAAACTGTTGCCCCGAGCGGCAAAAAGTATTGGTACGCCTCTGTGTTGGTAGAACCTGTAATGGACTGCCGGTGAGCAATTTTCTCTCTTCACCAAACTTTTCCTTCGGCACATATACCACTCAGTATTGCCTGGCTTGCTGAATATCTCTGCTGTTCAGAGTTCCTTCCCTTCTTGTTTCTCCCTTAATGATGTTTGTAAATCTATATACCCATGCTGTCACTCTTAACCTTTTCAGATTGCTAATGTCCTCAAGCCTCAATATGGGGTCCTGCTGCATAACTTGACACTGTCACAGTCATGGGGCGTCGATTGCGGGGGGATCGCAGGGGACATTTCCCCCCACTTTTTACAAAGGGGGATACAAGTCATACAACCCACCATTCTCCCCACTTCGTGGAGGAATTGCTATAAATGCTAACTATTAATGGCACCTAATAAGACGTTATATGTTGTATTATATGCATATGCAAATGTAATAGCAATATTATAAATTTTGTCATGAACAATGTTAAATAAACATTTTGTTACATATCATTTTCAATATCAAGTGTGATCAAGTGCCGTTTATTTGTTTTATATTTCACGAACATATTTTATCAGTTTATGTACATTGACCTCTGTTGCTACAGGTAATAAAAGATTTATTTCGGTTAAACATGTGATATGTTACATGAAAGGTTAAATATTATAAATAGTTTGTATTGCGTTTCTTATTTCTGCAAAAAAAAATGTTTAAAGAGTGATTAAATACAATTTTTTTTTTCAACATGCTGAAAAAAATTAAAAACGGGTAAATGGTAAATTACGACATTGATATATTACACGCAACAGCTACTCAGAGTATTGTTGATTCGCTGTTTGAAGGCAAAGTGTACCCCCAACTATTTTAGAGCAATCGACGCCCCTGTTCAGTCATTCTCTCATCTCACTCACCCATTCTTCTTCAGCCTGGCATTCTCCTACAATAGGCTGATTAGAAGGCCAGTTTTCGCTTCCAAGTTTTAGCCACTCTTGCCCCATTCCACCACAAACTTGACTGTGAAGATCTTTCACTGAAATTCCTCGTGTTAGTAAATCAGCTGGGTTTTGGATGCCTGGACAATGCTTCCATTGCTATAGGTCTGCGTGTGCTTGAATTTCCTCCACCCTATTGGTAACAAATGGTTTCTATTTCCTTGCCTGGCTGCATAACTAGTGCAAACTATAGTGGAGTCTGTCCACTAATAGCTTGGAATTTCATAAATGGCCAAAGACTTTTGCACTGTAACTGAGCAAGCCGCTAGCAATGACTGCACCCATCAATTCCAACCTTGGAATAAAAAGCTTTTTCAAAGGTGCTACTCTGCTCTTTGCAGCAACCAACCTGCAACTAACTACTACGAATGTGCCTCTTACATAAATGCGAGTTCCATAGGCTTCCTCACTTGCATCACAAAAGATGTGCAGCTCCAAATTATCTGGATTTTATGTCAACTCTCCAAAGTACCATCTTGGGATTTCAATGTCTCCAAGCTGTGCCAATTCTTTGAACTAATATTTCCACTTTACCACCATATGATCGGGTAACTCTTTATCCCAACCAAGTCCAATTTCCCAGAGGCTCTGAAACCAAATTTTTTACTTCCTCACAAATGGAGCCAGGAATCCAAGAAGATCAAAGGCCTTCGAAGCCAAACTAAAAACTGTATGGTTTATCCACTGTTTCATTCTCAGCCAGCTCTACTAAAGATTTCCCATTGAAGGTAAACAAATCCTCTCCTTGCTGCCAAACAATGCCGCGCACCTTTGTGTCTATTGCCCACAACTCCTTAACCTTTTAAGGCCGGAATTTTATGTATGGTTAAATTATGAATGCGTGTACTTGAAACGCTACCAATTTGTACCAGTCGTCCTGAAAGGGTTAATACCAGAATCCTCAATACCTTCTGCTGCATCAGGTCCTACATAAGACTTATAAACTGTTGTAACAGAATGATTGGTCTGCCATTTTCTAAGCTCCATGCCAGCCTTCCTCATTATAGATCTTATAGCTCTAGCCTCCATGAATATCTGTTTAGCCATTTCTGTATTATCTACTGAACACAGCAAATCAAATCAACAAAAATTTTTCCTTGTGTGTTCAATAGTATTAGGATAGACCAGAATATTTCTTAAAATGGTACTGCATAGTAGCTGCCAACAGAAATGGACTAGAGCTGAGGCCAAACAACACTGACTTCATTCTACAGTATATGCTTGAACCTTGGGTTCATTTTCCAACAAGTCTTTCGTATCCACCCACAGATACCTACTGCATCTGTCCTCTGGTTTTAACTTTATCCTCAAAAATGCTTGCTTCACGTCTGCAGTCAATGCTACTCTACCAAACCTGAATCTCAGTAACAAGGAAAATAAATCTGCATTTAAATTTGGCCCAGCATTCCAAACAGTCATTCAAGGACACACCACCTTTGTACTTGGCTGAGCCATCAAAAACTACCCTCAGTTTGGTGGTGGTTTTGTCTCGCCGTACCACTGCATGGTGTGGCAGATAATGTGCCTCCTGGCTCACCAGCTTACCTTGCACCCTTTCAGCATACCCCTGCTTTACATGGGTTAGGATGGCCTCATCGTATTCATTTAACAACTCAGTTTTCCTTAGCCTGTGCGATGAAGTCTCCAACCTCCTATTGGCTAGCTGAAGGTTTGAGCTGGGTTTGCAAGAATCCTTCCAAGGGAGGCCAACTTCGTAGCGACCATCTCTAAACCCAATACCTTTTTTCAAATTGCTCTAAACATCACTGTTCACTGTACTTGCCTGCTTCTCCTATTTGTCCTTTATGCCAATGGATTCAAGTTCCCAAAAGGCTTTCAAATGCCTTTCCAACCATGGCTGTTCTCCTCAATCTTAACAAAAAGAGCTTTAACCTCCATTTCACTGCAATAGCTACCATGTAGCATCCAACCTAGCTTACTTTCAATAGCTACAGGACCTTGAGATGTGCGGACAATGTTCCAGTGATGAAGTCCCAATAACAGTCGGCTCCAATCAAAAGACTATCTTCTGTTCCTTCAAAACTTATTATTGCCCAAATTAATTCATTTAACTTGCAATTCTTGGACACTTGCCATATCTAAAGTAGTGACTAGAACACAAAGTTCCTCAATCTCTACAGCTTGGACCTTAATAATAGGACTTTGTGGTAACAACCCTTTAACCAGAACTTCTACCTTCTTAACTTTGGTTCGGTTTTGAACTGAACCCCCAAACCCGAAACTCTTAAATTTTCCCTCTTAAGTTCTTTAACGTCAAATTTCTGGAAATTCTGGTCTTAATAAAGCTACACTGGCTACCACTATCAACACACTTACAGTAGCTTCTCCATTCCCAATTAATAATGCTGCAGTTGTTTGCAATAATGCCCCTTTACTTTTACTCCCTTTCATAGTAGTGGCATGTGCCACTGATGTGTGTACTTCTGGAGTAGGCCTACTCGGAGTGTTTTTCACACAATAATGGCTGATGCCGGCCATGGCATTTTTTGCACAAAATTTTAAACTTTCAAAACCTTGCTCTGTGACCTTTCAAAAAACATTTAAAACATGCTGTGGAGTTAGTTACCCTGTCTTTTCTCTCCTCAACAGGTAAAGCCTCAGCCACTTCACATTTATGACTCGTGGTTGCCTTCGCAAAATATGCATTCCTTGATTCCCTTTAATTTGGTGCTGTGCCTGCCTTTGTCCCCTTGTTTAACATACCACTGTGAAAACTCAATTCCCTCTCGTCTTGCTAATTCTGTACCTAAAAGACTTAACATCTGTTAAAGGGGGATGTACTTGTGTTCTGTGGAGTGCCCTACACACAAGTTGTCCAGGGACCTAGTTCTAACTTCAAATTCGTCATATAACTACCGTAACTCCTTGACACTATTGAGATTATTAACAGGATGTATAGCTGAAAGTTCACGGAGGTGGCTTTTAATCAAGATCTCTGGTTTACCAAACCGTTTCTTTAATACAGGGTGTACATAAAGTCAGGACCTATTTTTGTGAAATTATTTTTTTCTTTCTTTTCAGAAGCCCTTAGAATGAATACAGAAGAGCGTGTGGCAATAGTAATTTGGCGAATCGAGGGAAAGAAATACGACATCAGAGAGAAGTTTAGAAGGAGATTTCATAAGCCGGGGCCAATAGACAAGACAATACGAAAATTGGTGAACAAATTTAAACGAACGGGATGTGTAAATGATGAAGCAAGATCAGGACGACCGTGTATGTCAGATCTTACCGTGAATGCAGTACGCGGAATTATCACTGAGGAGCCACGTACGTCCGTTCGTGCTGCATCACACAAACTCGGCCTCCCGACGTCATCTGTGCACAAAATTCTGAAAGTTAATTTGCAGAAAAGCTATCATTTGCAGGTTTTATACGATTTACATGAGGAAGATTTCCCTCGACGAAGTGCTGTGTGTGCTGATCTCGTAGAACAAATCTGGAGTGATAATTTAATGGACAACATTCTCTTTAGTGATGAAGCCACTTTCCATACATGTGGAAAAGTAAATCGCCGTAACTGTCGAATTTGGGCAGATGAAAGACCGAATGATTTCGTCCAAAATTGGGAGAGAGACTCACCTAAAGTTAATGTCTGGATGGGTTTAACAAAATCTAAGGTTTATGGTCCTTTTTTCTTTGCTGAAGCTACAGTTACGGGGCTTATTTATCTGGACATGTTGCAGCAATTCCTTGAACCTCAGCTGATTGGGGATAGGATTGTTAGTACCGTCGTCTATCAACATGATGGTGCTCCTTGTCACTATGCCAAAATTGTTCAGGATTATCTAAATGGACGTTGTCAAAATCGCTGGATCGGACGCGGAAGCAACAGACCTTGGCCAGCGAGATCACCAGATTTAACCCCTTTAGATTTCTTTGCATGGGGCTTTATCAAATCGCACGTCTATCAGACGAAGATTACGAGTCTTGAAAACTTACGTATACGAACTGCTGCAGATAACATAACCCCGCAAATGCTCCAGAATGTGTTTAGAAATGCTGCGAAACGATTTGAGCTGTGCAGGGATACTGATGGGCGTCACGTCGAATCCTACTCTTAATTATTTAATAAATGTTACCACTTTATCATTTTATGATTGAATTCCATATAATTTCCAAGTGCTTCACAAAAATAGATCCTGACTTTATGTACACCCTGCATATTCTTCCGTATTAACATTTGGCTGGTAGGTAGGTTACGCGTAGTAAACTCAAAACTGGCACTGCACCATTTTGGTTCCCTACATAGCATACGAAAATATTATTATAAGCAACAGAGTTTATTCATAGCAGTTTTTTATAATTCCACCACAGATGGGATGTGTACAATGCAGTACAGTAAGTTCTAAAAATATAAATTTTAACTGATTCTGAACACACCAAATTTCTTTACTAGCATGTTACCCTGTACATACAGCTTTTTACGTTCTCTCTTAATATAAAGTTCAGCTCGTGAGTAATTACATGACCTAAGTATTTACACGTGTCTTTGACAGGTATAGTCTGACCATTCATTTCAAAAGACCCACATGATACATGTTTCAGTAGATTACACCTAAAAATCAAAATACAGCTCTTTGCCCCATTATAGATGACGTCGTTTTCTATACCATATTGTTCACATACCTCTAATAGTACTCTCAGCCCATGGGGAGAGGGTGACAGAAGAACAAGGTCATCAGCATACATTAAATGATTAATTTTTTCCTTTCCAATGACACAGCCAGTACGTGCAGTTTTTAGTTCATCGGTAAGGTCATCCATGTATATACAGAAAATATAGGGTGATAATATACCTCCTTGCCTAACACCATTAGTCACCTTAAAACCTGGTGATACAGTGCTTTTCCATCTTATAAACATGGTCTGCTCTGTATACCAGAATGCAAGTATCTTAAGTACATATTTAGGTACCCCTCAACACAATAGTTTCTTGAAAAGTTTGTGATGGTTAACTCTCAAATGCTTTTGATGCATTCAAAAAACAGGAATATACATTGCTGTTTGACATCTTGTCAAACAGCGGCGCTAACTGTTGAAAAATCGTGATTGAAAAATCACTAACTTTAGGAGTTAGTGAGCACAGCACTGCCTGTATGAAGTAAGCTTCGTGTGTGTAGGGTGGCTCAACCCACACAGCTCTACTTGCCCAGTTGAAATCAAAGGCTTTTCGTCTCAATTCCCCGCCTCTTACTATCTTCAATCCCTCTCTTCGCAACAAATTTCTCTAGTATCGCGATTATAACGGACGCCGCTCTTCTGAACTCTAACTGCATACCTCCTCCTCTAAGGAGAGCATGCAGTACCAGACTTTCGACACATTCTCATTCCTTTCCTGTCCAACTCTCTAAAGCAAAGGTTAATCAGCATTTTCAATTTTTCATTTACTCAACCGGTCAACTTTGGAACAATCTTCCTCAATCCATCTTCCCCCCCCCCCCCCCCCCCGTCTATGACCTCCAATCTTTCAAACGCAGTGTCCAGACATCTTGAAAACCCTGGACCTTGATTTTGTCGTCTTCTATGGGGAAAGGGGGCGTTTTTGCGAGCATTTGCTCTTGGCCCCTCCTTCCTGCATAAAAAAAATGCATTAACAAAATATCTCTCCCAATGGATTGGCGTGAGAAGGCGGAAATAGCTCAGATGCGAAAGACAGGAGGTAAAGAAGAGAGAAGGTGAGATACTAAAGCTCTCGCATCCGTTCACACTTATCCTGGTGAACCAGCCCACCCGGCATTGAGGCAAAACTTCAGGAACTGCAGCAATTTTTGCTAGTTGCAAACATGCTGTCATACTTACTGAAAGCATCTTTAAAATGCTACCCATTTCCATCCCCTTTTGCAAACCTATAAATTTAAAGTTTTCTCTAGTCTATGATAAAGGTTAAAAAATTTATTTAAACCAACTTGGTTTGCTTCTCCTTCCTTTTAAAGTTAACCATGATTGTGGTTTGGTAGTTCGCAGAATAATAATGTATTTAGACCTACAACAGATATATTTGCTTATGTAAATACTGGAATGTAGAGTAATACTGATGAATAATAAAAGTGAGGTTATTCAATTGTGTAAGTAATAAAAGATACCATACTTCTATTATTTAGGCTTATTAGAGAGAGAATCATCTAAACTGTACTACTTCTACGTATATATTAGTCCTTTCAATTATAGTGCATAAGTATATAATTTCTAAAAGCAAATATAGAAAGAAGAATGATTTCCCCCCCCAAAAAAAACATAATCCAAAATCCAAGTATTTTAGAGTTTTATCTGAAAAAAAATGTAAAATGATTGTCCCCGGGTACAATGAGCTTTTACGAAGAAACCCTGTTCATTCTAAGAACGATCGTTTTCTCGCGTTCTGGTACTACTTTGCACGTTCTTCTGTTCAGTATAGACGTGGTTGTGACGCTTTCTCAAGCTTCGACTAATATTCCTTGAAAATCACTGAAATTACTTCATTTCTGTATCAACTGTACTGTAAACTAATTTGTTCGAAATGCCAGAATGAGGGTCTTGTACTTCAAATTTATAACTTAAACTGCTGGGCAAAGAATAGAATCACCAAAATTAAAATAGTCTTTCAGCAACTTCTTCACATTTTGTTAGTAACCATTTCTGACGGAAGGAACACGTTTTATGAATACATCATAAATAGTGTTGCCACCTTTTCATTTCAGTTAATCCAGAGTCCAGACACACCCAACCCCCAAAGAAAATTATCCTCTTAACATACGAGCAAGAAATGTCTACCGGACATTTTGCTTTTAATACATATGTTCAAGGTCATTAGCTAGTAAGTGACGTCACAATGGATCCCGCGGATCGTGTCTGAAAAATTATTCGTAGATCTGGAAAATTTTCTGGATCCTTTCCGCTCCGAACGGCTTTTTCCTACATGAAAAATTTTCCAGAGGATCCGCGCTCCGAACGCGTTGTATATATCTGTATAATTGAGGGGTCGCGTACTATAACCCCGAATGCGCCAAATCTCGATAATTTTTTTTTTTTTTTTTTTTTTTTAAATCATATCGTTCAGTCAATCATTCTTTCATCTCCTGAAAGGATTTTCGTGCAAACACACTAGAAATAGTCTAAAACTAACGTTAAAGTTCCGTAGTTACAGCACTGATCATTTTCCTGCGTACTAAAACCACAAATCTCCAGTGTCGCGGGATAGGGCAAAACCTTTATAGGAGGGGGGGGGGTGATTTTTGTGGTCCGCATGACATTCGGAGGACAAAAGGGGTGTTCATGGGTCTTCTTGAAAGACTATACCATTTAACCATTTAAAAAAAAAAAAAAATCCATTTTTACTACTTAGAGATCCAAACCTTTTTTTTTTTTAACTGTTCTAAAAAATGTTCTAAAAAAACAAATAAAAATATTTATACTAGATTTTCATTGTTGAAATTATGCATTAAATTAAAGAACACATTTTTTTCTTGTTTATAAACTTTTTGATTAAATCTATTGAAAATAAAGCATGTTACAAGAGTTTCGACGTAAAAAACTTTAAACCCGTTTTTCTCAAAAGTGTGCTTTGGCGCATTCGCGGTTATAGTACGCGACCCCTTAACTGTAAAACGTGTTTTAACTGCTGCACTAGTCACGCCAAAATGCGGACATGTTGCTTGGAGCTTGCTTGTCCTCACGAGGTTCAGACAAACTAGTCTAGATAAGGGTGTGATCTGGACATTCTACTTATTTCCGGACGAAATCCGGACGGGTGGCAACACTAGTCATAAATGATGGTTAGTTTCCCGCTTTAAGTTCTGTATCACTCGTTAGCATAACCAGAGCTGGGCAGTAACGCGGTACAAGCAGTGGTGAGCTGCCAAAATTTTAACAACCGGTTCGCTAAGCTGCCAAATTTTAACCACCGGGTTCTGTATAAAAAAATTCTGAATTCGGCAATAAAAAATTGACAACCCTTCCCACCCCACCCTTTCGCAATTTTAATTAAATTAATTATCTCGCTATTTGCCTTTTTCAAGTGTGTGCATTTTATGATTCAGCTAGGTATTAATAACTGCATGACAATTAATTAGTATAGTTAATTAGAGAAATAGACGTTTCTAATGAAATCAGAAAAGAAGAATTATTTAATAAAAACCGATGAATCATATTATCTACATAGTTAAAATTAAATTGCTCAGTCAACTTTAGCAATAATGAATTATTAGGCAAAACATAAATATCAGTACATCTATGCTTTTAAAATTATTTTTTTTTAAATTTAAACATTTTTACGTACCTTATTATTACTTATTACGGTAATAATTTCCAAATGGCTTCTTGGTTTTCTCCGTAAACTGTCGTTTTGGATACACGAACTCTGGTATCTAAAGCGGATCGATGACTTCTCATCCATGATTTGACATATGTTAACGGGTTCCAGAAGCTTAATGGTTTCCCCAACAAATTGATGATCATAAAGCATGATATGTGTTTAGTTGTTAAACTTGCTCTTCTATCACTACAAATAATATTCATCACCGAAAAACCTCTTTCTGCTTCTGCAGAACTTATTGCAATTGTGTTCATAATTTGCTTTGCTTTCCTTATTGTTTCTGGAGCTGGAAGATCTTTCAATTGAATGTTATTTTCTACATAGTGACGAAAATCATTTAAATCAATTTCAAATTTTAAGAATTTATTTAATCGTGCAACTTTTCTTCTCCAAGTTTCCAAGGGACTCTGACTTCTTCAGTGTTCCATGAAGTGGGGTCCATAACACTGAATAATTCAACAATTTTAGGTGTATTATTACCAGGACCTAAATTATCCTTATTGTTCATTTAATAATCTTGCCTTCATTTTATAAATTATGCACTCTATTACTTTTTCTCGTGGCAGTGATTTAAACCTTACATTTTCCGAGTCATTCGTCTGTGGCGTGATTGACGTCATAACTTTTCTGAGAAAGTCTCTGCTGAGAGTCTGAGAGCTTTCTTCAGCGTCCAGCAAAAAAGTTAACAACCGGTTCTTATTTTCAAAAAGATTTTAACAACCGGTTCGCGCGAACCGGTGCGAACCGAGTCCAGCTCACCACTGGGTACAAGTAACGGCCGTTACGTAACGCTGTACTTTTTTAGTAACAGTAGTGGTAACGGCGTTACATTCAAATCAAGTAACACTTTCAGTAACGACGTTACTTTTTGAGGGAAATTCGTTAGTCGTGACTCGTTACTTTTTTATCGTAGCTCGCAATTAGTTTCTTTCGATCCTCATTATACATTAACCATTAAAAATTTGTCCCCTTCACTGTGAGCGAGGTGTGCATGTTGGCCGTTGGCATGCTGGCAGCCTACCCTCATCCACCCTCTACCCCTACACTGACAGCACTGTCAAAGTAAAAAGGCGAAGAACTATGGAGCAGGGAAGGACCTAAGTTCAACAGAGGTTTCGTCATTCATCTCAACTGGGCCTTCATGGCACGTTAGCTCTGCATCCTCTGCATCCTTCCCATCCACTAACTTTAAAAATGTTTATTAAACTTAACACTCCTATACCATCTAGTGCCGCTGTTGAGCGGGTTTTTTCAGTAAGGAAGGATATACTGCGTCGGAAACGAGGCTCGCTCTTAGATGCAACTTTTGAGCAGCTTTTTTTCTTAAAGGTCAATAAAGATCTTTTGAATAATAGTTCTTAAGTTTGTATATTTAGCTAATAAATTTCAATCATCATTGCCATGCACAACTCTCTTGATTTATTTCTTTAGTATTTCGTATTATTGTTTTGCAAAACTAAACTTTCCTGGCATATTCTAGCATTAGTAAATTAGTATCAATAGTATGCTAAATCTTCTGTTATGTTGCAATTCCTAGTAATAAATCTCGCAGTAATTTTTTCACTTTTTTGAAAATATTATGCCTTATAAGTCGTCATAACGCAATGAAGGCATGCACAGACTTCATAGCCTATGCATTAACTAGTGGATACAAACCAACACATACTCGCACAAGCGAATGTTTATATATAATATTTTATGTATATATAAATTATAATATACCTATGCATAAATATAATATATTTACATTTCGTTAAAAGTAACGAGTAACGGTGCCATTACTCGTTACTTTTTAAAAATGGTAACGATAACGGCGTTACATTTAGACTGTGGTAACGGTAACGGCATTACATTTATAAAGTAACGAGCACAGCACTGAGCGTAACCCAGTAGAGCGCTGGGCTATTCATCTGAAGGTCAGAGGTTAAAGCCTCGGTTCGGACAGAATTTCAGCAATAGAGCGTTTCTCTGGGTGTTCTTTGGTGGAATAGTAGTTTGGATCCTACGTGAAGCTGTAGGTCCCCTCCGTCATATTAGATGTTGTGAAGCAGCTTAACTAACCCAACATTATGATGTTTATAATGCAAACGGTAGACATTTCGTAATCTTTTACCCCAGCATATTCACTTCTCTAAACTAAAAACGGATTTTGTCAACATTTTTGTAAAAGGTGACTGTTCTCAACTCTCCAACTATCGTCCAGTTGGTTTGATTTGCTGCCTTCCCAAAGTTTTTTAATCTATCCTTAACCCTTTGAGGACGATCCCCGTAGCATATGCGGTCACTCACCAGAAAGTATGTTTTGTTGTTGTTCAAACTAAATATTTCGGTAACTAGTCCCTGAAATAATACAAATTTTGGGTTCCTTTCCCGACAACTAAACGACACCTGTAGAAACAAGACACTGTAGTACAATTTATATTATTTCTTGTGGGACTTAAAAAATTATCCGTCGTGAAAGGGTTAATAGGAAGATTCTTAACACTCTGGACTACTACTTATGCGTTTCGTGTCAAAACTCTATCCTACTCTTGGTCTCTTCTTACGCGAAACGCGTCAAGTTGATCTGGACAAGAGTAAATGCAAAATTTCTGAGAGTATTGTTGTCTTGACGAATGTAGTGTCAGCTATGACGAGGCACAGATCAACTTGACGCGTTTCACCTAGGTGTAGGATTGAGTTTTGACGCGAAACGCGTTAGTAGTAGTCCAGAGTGTTAAATACCTCTATTCACAATCTCTCTTCATTTCGAGAGTATTGGTTATGCAAGGGGCGCTCTACTGGCGATCTTCTTGCATCTCTCTCCGACTCCTGGTCATTCTCCTTTCGAGATTTCGGTGAAACCTTTGTTAATGCGCTAGACATATCAAAAGCGTTTACTAGAGTTTGGCACAAACCCTTAATTTACAAATCACCCTCATTCGATTTGCATCTTTCTATCTGTGCCTTCATCTCTGATTTTCTTTCTGGTCACTGTTCTCCTAAAGCAGTAGTTCCTAACCTTTTCGAGGCGACGGCCCACTACCGCCGATTCAAATAACTCGTGGCCCAACTCCCATGTTGTTAAGCTGGTATGTTGTTTACATAAGGCTTAATAAGCAAACTTTTGTTGACATTTATTAACATAATGCTAAACGGCAAGCAAGTGGGCCATGGCCCACTGGTTGGGAATCAGTCCTAAAGCTATCAATAGTAGTGTTCCTCAGGGCTCTGTCCCGTCACCCACTCTTCCTTTTTATTTATCAACGAACTATTAAGTCGCACTTCCTCTTCTCTCCATTCCTATGCCGATGATTCCACCTTCACTTCTCCACCCGCTTCAGTGTCCCTTTCAACAGTCGCTCCATGATTCGCGTGAGACAGCGATCGTGCACTTCATCTCCATCTTTCTATCTCCAATTGGGATAGAGAAAACCTTGTGGCTTTCATTGCCTCAAAAACTGTCCTCTTTTACTAGTCACAATCCTTCTACACGACTATTCTCTTACTTTCAACAATACACAACTCCTTTTTCTCGTGACCTTTCATGAAAAGATTACTAAAGATTTATACAACAGCTTCCAAGAGGTTAGGTGTACTGTATCGGCTCCGCAGTTTCTTTACCTCAACTCGGTTATCATCTCTGTACAGGGATCTTGTCCGCCCCCTGTATGGAGTACGCTTCTCACGTGTTGAGTGGCTCATCTCGCAAAGCTCTGCTTGACCGGGTGGCATCAAAGGCTTTTCGTTTTATCAATCCTTCTCTTCGGAGCAATGTTGCTTCACTCTTTTTACCGTCATTATTATAACGGACATTGATCTTCTGAACTCTGCATGCCGCCTCCTTTAAGGAGAGCATAGAGTACCCGACTTTCGACAATTTTTCATCCTTTTTCCTATTTAATTCTAATGAAGGGTTAATCGGCATTCTCTATCTTTCATCTGCTCAACCGATCAACTCTGAGGCAACCTTCCTCAATCCATCTTTCTCTCTGCCTATGACTTCCAATCTTTGAAACGCAGTGTCTAAGTATGGCAAAAACTCTCGACCTTCATTTCGGCTCGCTTCTCCTCTGCGGGGGTGGGGGAGCTATATTTGCGGACGTTCGCCCTTAGCCCCTCTTTCCTGCCTCCAAAAAAGTGGAGAAAGGCATTTTCAAGGATAAAGTATGCGAAGGCAAAAATCATAAACCACACCATTTAACTTTCGGAATGAGCATCCCGTTGCTGAAATGAAAGTTATGAACAGTGTGTGTAAATTAAGGACTTAAGGACAAAAAAAAGAAAAATATTTTTTTACTAAAATAAACTAAAAAAAATTTCAAAACAGAATTTACCAAACAAACAAATTTAAAATTGAAAACAAAAAAACAATATATTGAGTACAAATTAATTACTATATCTAACCTCTTCCTATATCGAGAGAACGAAATTATGAAAACTAATTTGTAATTGAAATATATTAAATACCAACTACATTACTTCAGCTCTGATCAAGTAATGCAATAGGCAGTACACGTTTTATATGTAAAGTACCTAATTTAAATCTCTGTAAATGAAAATGGTTTTACTGAACTGTGAAAAAGCTCTGAATAACAAGATATTTGAGAGAAATTTTGTAGTTTTATTTATTTAAATTGAATTTTTATTTACAGGATTGCTACAATGAATTTCTAGGAAAAAAAATTGTAATTGTAATGTGTACTATCGAAGTATCACGAAGTAATGTTACGAGAAACTGAATTGATGGAATAAAGTCGCAATATAAAATAACTTGTTAGAAGCGCAACCTTTCGGTCTATTCTAATTTCGGTCATCATCAGACTCGCACCCAATGAAGATACCTCTATAAAGTCGAAAACTAGCAAGGTAAAGACAACAGCAATGTCCCACATTCCCCAATGAAACGTGAGTAGAGCCCCGAGCCTGGGCTACCTTAGCAAGAGTCAACGAAAATGGGGTGACCGGCCCAACGCTTTATCGTGACGTAAGATACAGAAAAGACAACGGCCCATCTCTAGGCAGCACTCGGGTTCGAACCCGCGACTGAGTTTCGCCACTGCCGAAAGCTCGTGCTTACGATAAATCTTCTACTTATTGTGGATTTATTTCCTGAAGTAGTACTCGTATGACGGCCCCCTTTGGAAGGAAACCACCACCACCATCTCCTTCCGTAACTATATTAACCAAACCTCTATGTAAAACAACTAAATTAAAAAGGCTCTCATTCACGGGAAAATAAAGTTCCCCTGTTCCAATGTTAAATTGGATTCTTCCGAGAGCAGTAGCGTTACTTAGAGTTCGTGCAAAATTATTTGTACCTACATTTCATGGAATCGATTTATATATATAAAAAAAAAAAAAAAAAGTATAAACGATTTTGTGACCTATATTTAGATACAAAAATAAAAGTTTATACCTATACTAAGAGGAAATCCCTAAAACACCAGTTAAAAACCCTTTACAAATAAATTTATCACATTTACAGGGAACAGCTTAAAAAAAATCAGCACCATATTTAGTCCCTTATCGGTTTAGCCTAATAATAAATATTAACAAAGCTGTCAAATTGATCCAATTCACTAATTTTTTTTTTTTTTTTAAGAAAAAAAATTTAAAGTTTTGATTTCATAAGAGGCTTCAGGTATTTGTGAAAAGCTTCTGGAACGTCCGTTCGATTCAAAGGGCTTTTAAGGGCCTCTTCATACAACCTAAAACAAAAGCGAAGATATTAAATTCTTCAGTACTTGCAAATGCCACAAACAAAATTATACGACGAGATCTGACCTAACTCTTCCTTATCATCTTTACCACCCGCTACCTAACTAAACGCGAGCACTCTGGTACTTATCAAAGCTTCAGACCTTTTCTCACTCTTCACTAATTAAACAGGAATGTGTCAAAAACTAGCTACCAAGGTTCATAAAGGGATGAAGAATGTTTATACTTTTGTTCTCCAGAAACAAATCCTTCAATGAAAGCTCGCTTACTCAAAGCTGTAAACTAATCCTATGAATAATAATAATAATAGTGACTTAAGAAGACTATCTTAAAGCCATTCTTGCTTTCCCAAACTCGCTCGCTTTAAAAGTTCTTTCGTCTTACCTCTCGTATACATTGCCGTCCCAAGCCCCGAGAGTAGAGTTCAAGATTCTGTCGTGAATGTCAAAGCCGTCGACTATGGAAACAGCATGAGGGCGAAGGATAGCCAGTAGTTCGTACAACTCTTCCTCCAACGAAGAGATTTGAGCCCCACTTGCTACTCCACTCTGAGGAAGAAAAATTGTAACTATCCAAACACGGTGACTAAGTACGCCTTAAAACGACGTTTGTGATAAACTTTGTCGAGTAAATTCTCCAACATCCGTCTACCCCCCCCCAAACCTCCGCCTTGAGGACAAATAAAAGGAAAAAAAAAAGTTCAAGCGCTGTTGGACTGAATCGGTTACGTATATATGAAAAAGTTTAACAACGCCATTACATTTAATTTTGATAAGCAGTATCTATAGTAGTAAAGGAATTAATACAATAAGATTTCCTTAAATTAAGAATTTACCCTTAAAAAGTCTCCTTCATTCAATTGAAGATAATACAAAAGGTAAAGTCTGCAAAGCTTCTGAAGAATGACCACCGTTGGATGGCTGACGTCAGTCAGCGTTTTCAAGTTCTGAACAAACTGCTCACAAGTGAAGCACCGAATGTGCGCCTGTAAAAGATTATTGATTTTTTCATTTTGTAACTTCACCAATATCTGGTCTTCATAAATATAAACAATATTTAATCCACACGCATAAAGAATTCTTGAAACTTATAAACTGAAACTCTCAACCTTTGGAGAGCGAAATTTTGTTAGGAATCGTACGTACCTGAGCGCATTTTACCAAGGCAACAGAACATGCGTTCCAAGCGTGTTCATAAACCATTCCGGTATTGGTGAGCCTCGTCATTCGATTAGCAGTCTCCCTGATCAAGAAGGAAACGGACTTCCGCCACTTCTTTAACAGTCCTTAGAATTTAAAATATCGGCTATATTCCCCTTTCTAAATTCTACGCTTCCTTCACAAACTAGCATTTAACCCTTTGTCGCGCTGTGTGACTACAGATTTTGTTCTGGCTAACGCCAGACGATTTTATCCAGTCTCGGAAAGACCTCTGTGCAGTAAAGGGTTAAGAAACGTTTGCTTAATTCTTACAGCACAGAGGTCTTTCCGAGACTGGATAAAATCGTCTGACAAAATTAGTAAAGTCACACTGCCCGACAAAGGGTTAAATAACCAAAATAGTATGTACAACAAGTGGTATTTCATTTATTCTTGCTGTGTAAATATAAATTACTCTCAGGGAACAAACCAAAATAAATGGATTTATTGGAAGCACAAGTTTTCGAATTATTCTAAAACTATCATCATCACTCGCCTGATAAAGACTTTAGAATAGGTCAAAACGCGTGCATTTTGTAGTCTTTCTTTCCTTAACTGAGAATATTGACATATATATATATTTTTTTTTTTTTTTTTTAGTTCAGGAAGAACCGATTCGCCTCTATTTAAAGGGCATATCTCAGCGGAAAAACAAAGAAAAAGTGAGAGGAAAGACAGAGGAAAAAGAAAGGGTGGAGGGGACAGTCGAAGTGGAAAAAGACCAAGGATGACAAGGACTGCAGGGTCGAGCCCCATCATCCTTGGGTGCTAGGGCCGGGAGGGCGCACGTGAAACCTCCAGGAACAAGCACGTACAAACGAGCACAAAGAGCACTCAAGAGCACGAGCTTAGAACCCCCTTGCGGGGATATATATATATATATATATATATATATATAATATATATATATATATAATAATTATAGACAATATGCAGTAAATCAACAGCAAACTCGTATAAATTGCATCGTGAGATTACAAATGGGACAGGTAAGGTTTATTTAAGAAATAAAACCGTTCTATATTCCAACGTAGGAAAATTTTGTAAGGTTGTCGGTGAAAAGTCGGCTGGTAAAAGCTGGACAGACTCATTTACCTGTTGCATTCTTAATATATCACCCAAACAGGCCCTTTAATAAGTAAAACGCTACACTTGTGATGATCCACATGCATGTCAAGTTTCAATTTATGTTCAGTGGTTCAAAAATTGTACAGACACGAAAGTGTGACGGACGGACGGACAAAGTAAGGATTGTTGTTTAAACCTTCACAACACCTAAGGTCATATGACAGAAGGGCCCTACAGCTTTAGGCAGGATCCGAACCACGGGTCGCTATATAGTCTAGACGCAGAGGACTGTCTATTATCCGACCTAATGGCGCTTAACTTTACTGACCAACGAGAAGTGGTGTTACAACATTAGCTACGACGTAGCCGGAGGGACGGACGGACGGACTGCAAGCTAGTACCCGCTTCCTCCAACTTTATTTGGTCGGACAAAACTATAGGGCATTTGGTAACCTTGGTAAGGTGATCAAACCCAGCTTTTCAAAAAAACTGCCCAGTTGTATGGTCATTTGTACTCTAGTCCTGGAAAATACTCTGGAAGACACGAACACCATGATTTACTGATAGCTATTCAACCTACACAACAAACTCAAAGAAAAACAAACATTCAGGGCATTCATAAGAACACTAAACCACTCCACAGATACATCCAGGCTATACAAGACAATAAACAGCATTACCCATTCTAACAGCGGCATTCACACCTCACACGCGGCTATCTGTCGCAGCCAAAATAATATCCCAACATACACACAACAAGCTAACATTCTAGATAAGTCACTTAAACAGAGAAAACCTAGACTCGACACGACCATTACACCCTTCAATACAGACCAGACCACCAAGATCGTCAAGAATTCGAAGGCTACTGGACCAGACAACATATCTAACATACACCTTAAACACTTGGGCCCACAAGGAATACTAGCTCTCACAAATATCAGCACATATTCATACCAACACTATTATTCCTGACATATGGAAACAAGGTAAAATTATTACACTCCTCAAACCAAACAAAAATCCAACACAACCAGCTTCCTATAGACCCATTACTTTACTATGCACACCTTCCAAAGTAACAAAGACTAATCTTACAAATCACCAACCCACACATACCACTATCGCTTACTCAACATGGATTCAGACCTCACCACTCAACCACGACATTACTCACTAACCTCACGCAGCACATCATGGATGGCATAAACTCCAGACGACCAGCTCAACGTACACTATTAGCAACAATAGACATTAGTAAAGCATTTGATGCTATCCCACACTTCCCTCTCAAACAAAATACTCAACACAAACATGCACTAACACCAAAAGATGGCTGAGCAACTATCTTTCAGGAAGATACTCACATTTAATGGCAAGTCATCGAAAAACAAGCTTTTTCCGAACGGGGTCCCTCAAGGCTCTGTTCAACTTATACATGCATGACATTCCAACACCATAGATAAGCTTACCTTATCATCATATGCAGATGACATCACTCTAACATCCACCCACAACAACGACGACACCGCTACAAATAAACAGTCTACAGACTGGCTGACTGGCTCTCACGTAATACTCACAGTAGCGCCTACAAAATCAACCATCACCTTGCTTACAAGCAACACAAAAGAACACCAGATAACTCCACAGCTTACACTAAACATCAACATTCCACATACTCACAGGACCGAAATACTTGAGTCACATACAACACATCATTATCTTTTGCAAACCACATTAAAAACAAATGTACGTCAAGACTTAACACGCTTAGGGTACTAACAGGCACAAACTTTGGACACCAGCAGGAAACATCACTCGTATACAAACAATATATTCGCTCAGTTATGGACTATGCTAGCCCATGCTGGGCACCCATTATCTCAAACACACACATAAACACCTTACAGACAATACAAAACAACGCACTTCGTATCATTACAGGATGCACTCAAACAACACCAATGGAACACCTGCACACAGAAACAAAAATGAGTTACGGAACATTTAGACATGAGGGGAACACAATTCATGACAGCAGCGACAACTAACCCACAACACCCTTGCCACTACATGTACAATCATGCACCATCAAGGTAACACCAGAGACACATTATAACCAAATACTCTATTCCATACCACGCCCCACAGACATCTCACAGTACAGAAAAAAACAAACACACACACCTAACCCACAAAGCACTGACACGACTCGGTCCGAATGCGGTCCTAGGTGCGAAGCCGCCACCCATTAACAGGTCAGAGATCACCCTGAGCAGATCGGATCGAGTTAACTTAGCACGATTCCGATGTGGACATCACCCGAACTTACGGACATATAAACATAAACTAGACAACTCCACAGACACCTGCCACCTGTGCCAGGACACACCACAAATAATTGAACATTATGACAGACTGTACCGCTCTAGCACAACAACGAACACATCACTAGTGCGCTGAACCTCTGGTCCATTCCGGAGAAGGCGATCGGCTACCTGCGTGCCGCCGGCTTGCTCGATCAGGGTGGGTTGATCGGCTAAACAACAACCTACACCCATTTTCCGATTAATAGGCAAATTCTATTCCAACTTCATTACACGTTTATCACGCAAAATAGTGTCCAAGAAATAATGGTGCAAAAACTTGTCCTATGTTTTCATTAATGTTAATATTTCCAAACTGTCCAAATTAAAAACACTTTCACAAGCTGACCATTATTCGTAGCTATAATTTACATTCGATGCCAGGACTCCATTAGAGCATTAGCAACATGTTGTGAAATAGCTCAAATAACCTCCGATTCTGACTTTTTTTGCCACATTCTTGGGTTTGTTTTAAAAGACCCCTCATTGAGAACACTGGTCTGCAATATATCTGATGTTTCAACATGCATAACTATTTTTTTTATCACTTCACGTGTTCTGAATCCAAAAAATCACATCCATTTTTTCTCAAGTACAGTTTTCTGGCAAATACCTATTACCCATTTTGTATGGGTGGTACACACACACCTGTGTGTGTGTGTGTGTGTGTGTGTGTGTGTGTGTGTGTTGAAAAGCTAGGCTGCAACACGAGTCTAAAGGTTGTTTCTTCACTCGCATTTGGACTATTTTCCTGAAAACTTGGGTAGTGCGAGTGAGGAACAAGTAGAAAGGTTCCACCAGGATATCAAGACTATGGAAAAAAGATACCAAGGAAGTTTGGGATGTCAACATGATGGCAGATTATTGCTGGTCTCTGAAACGAGAAGGCTCGGAAGAAATGCAGCACAAGAAGCTAGCAAAAAAACGACTATTTTCTCCTACTGATCAATCATGAATGATCTATTGTGTATCAAAGATGAATTTACTTTGAAATGTATTGTCTGTATTTCTTATAATTTTGTACTCTTGGAAATTTAGTTGTTTACCTAATACATACTATGAATATATCTGACTTATATTTTGTGAAAAAAACCTGATGTGATACATAAAAATGGTTGTGAAATTTGAAATTAGCATGGCAAAATTGTATAAGATCACGTAATAGAAATAAAACATCTCTTACTTTGGTTTGAAATGCAGAATTGTGTAATAGCATCGCCATCATCCAACTTAACCCTTTTGAGCTATGTTATCATTCCACCACGCCCTAAGATTTTGTGAAGCAGCAGTTTGTCTACAGAATCAAAGACTTCGGTACAATACTTATATTCGAACATTTCTTATTAATGCAAGAAAGCCGAGTTAGATTAAATGTATGCATTTATAAGCCTTAATTAAAGAACTAGCCCTGCATTACTGGGCTATATTGACCTAGGAAACAGTCTAGGCCTTATTCAATCTTATTGTGGGTTGGATTCATCATAAAGCTTGAAATTACATTATTGCCCTGTACTGAGAGTGCAGACGAAGGGCTGAGCCTCTAACGCATGGACTAGTTAGTAGTCCTAGTAATATGGGCCGAGTTTACGACACAAACTCAAGTTACCGCGTTCTGCTGATCCACAAGTCAGATTTCGGACCAACAAAAACCGGCTTTTGAGTGCACAATTCCAACGATAGTTGTTTCAGGTGGTTTCACAATAAAACCTTGTCTTCGAGTTCAATGAAAAGGTACCGTATGATCAAGCTTTCTACTCATAAAATAATGAACAACGAATGACCCTTTGCGAGTGTTCTCCGAAATCCAGGAATCGCGCACAACTTAAGGTAAAAATTCCACTTATTAAATACCTTCATTGGAAATGTCAGAGGATGGGAATGCTGAAGAGCCGTCATTTAAGTAGTGAAGAGAACTGTCCTGTGAGAAGCGAGACTGATTGACAGCCTTCATGATGTACCTATCAATAAAAATAAGTACTGTTCTCAGAAGTGAAGAACAACTGCCCATAAACGATACGTTCTTTAGTACAATTCAAAATCGAAACGTGTTTCAGTCTATTACAAAATCAACCCACACCTCGCCACTTGAAGCCACATGACTGTGTTCTCTCCCTCGTAGGTAACTGCAGCCGTTCCAAAGGTCCAAATGCGAGGGAGATTGGACGACGCCATATAACCGTGGCCTCCGCATGCAAGACGGCAAATATCGATTCCCGATGCACTGTCTGATGTACTCTGAGCTTTGAGACCACAGGACAAAGCGTGCAACTGATGGTCATGTTAACAATGAAAAAATTAAGAGGATTTGCAGTTTCCTACTAATGATCAATTCCTACTAAAACACTAAAAATCAAAACGTGTAATTTACAACAGTCATACCTTCCAATTACAGAATAAACTTCCTAGTTAAAAAACAAAAAAGTACTTTAAAACACTCATATTACCCTTAATCCACGAGATTACCCGCTATTAACGATATTATATAAGCCAGCTGGTACCAGTACTTTGGAAGCCTCAATTAGATACATTACAAATAATTTTTTTTCCTTTTTTTAATTAACCGTCCATTCGTACCAAGTGAAAGTGGTACATATCTCGGCGAGACAGTGGGTGGGGGGTAGTGTCACTGAGTTGGGGATGGTAGACTAGGGGGGGGAGTGAGTAAGGTTCAGTTGCTCGATAGTGGGTAGGAGGGGTATGGTCTTAGATACGATGAAGCAGATGGGAATGAGTGAGGAAAAGGAAAATCGCTTCCGTTGAAAAATGGGCCTTTGGCGAGTATGAATTGTAGACGCTCGGGTATGGAAATTTTGGACAAGAGAGGGAAACACCCGCGATAAAGAGCGGACAAGTTTGGGCATTCAACCAGATGTACGACAGTGATAGGGGTATGGCAGGTAGGGCAGAGCGGGGCTGGCAATTTAGCCCTAAGGTTACCATGTGTAATGCGTGTATCTCCTAGGCGGAGACGGGCTAAAATCACTTCTTTATGGCGGGACCGGTGGAATGAGGAGGCCCAGTATCCTAATTGCAGTTTGATCTTGTGGAGTTTGTTTTGTGTGGCCTGGTCCCATTCCCGTTGCCACATGGAACGGAAGTGGGAGCGGTAAGTCGGGAAGAAGTCGGAGAAAGGGAGGGGCCGGGGGAAGGCCCGCAGTAAGCAGGCCGTCTTTGCCGTGCGGCAGTCCGCCTCCTCGTTACCCTGGATGCCGACATGTGCCGGAACCAGCAGAAGGCGATTGTCTTGTGTCGGAAGGTCATTAAAATGTGGAAGGTTTGCTGGATGGTACAGACGAGCGGGTGATGGAGGTTAAATCTTTCTAGGGAGAGAAGTGCGCTTTGGGAATCTGAATAAATGACAAAGGAGCCGGCAGAGTGGGTACGCACAATGTCGAGGGCCTCCATAATCGCGAAGAGTTCTGCTGAGAAAATAGAGGCCTCGCGGGGCAGGCTGCCGCCTCGAGAAAGCGGCTGGGCCAGTATCACCGCTGAGGCGGCCGTACCAGCCTCCAAGCGGGAACCATCTGTATAAATGGGGACTGTGTTCGGGTATTGGGTTGCGTGTTCTCGGAAGAGTGACCTGTATACCGTAGCGATGGTGGTAGTCTTTGGTAGGGCACACAGGTCCCTGCAAAACTTGATAGGGGTGAGGAGCCAGGGAGGGTAGATGCTGTATGAGATAGGGATGTTGCGGGGATGGGCGGGGATGTTGGAAAGGTCAGGGAAGGAGCGGACCGCTTCATTGAAGTGCCAGCTCCGTACCTGGGGTGGGAGTTCAGAAATCGCCGCGCATAGAAGCGAAGAGGGTAGTCTCAGTGCACGGAGGTATGTCCTCATGAGGAGCAGACCACCACACCTTCGCTACCATCTGTTAGATGGTAGCCGAAGGTGTGGTGGTGGTGGTGGTGACGCCGGATACAATGGCACGCCAAGCCCGCGCTGTCTTCATTGTACAGCGGGCGATGGCCCTGACCCGCTGCATCTCCGTGCGATGGATGAGTCGCGTACGGTAGAAGCGTCGAGTAGCCTTTTTCTTGGCGCGTATGGCCTCCGTGCACTCTGGGGTCCACCAAGGTACCCGTCGGGTGCGGGAGTAGGCGGAGGATCGTGGAATGTTAGTGCACGCAGCCGCTACAACGATTGACTCGAAGTATGCGATGCACTCGTCATAGGATGGGAAGTGGGCAGTCGTAAGGGTTGTATATGTATTGTCATTGAAGCGGGACCAATTAGCTTTGGCATTAATCCATTTTTCCGGTACCCGAACGGTCTGGTCGGGCCAATTTAGCGTGAGTTGAACAGGGAAATGGTCACTTCCATAGTCCTCTTGGAGGACTTGCCGTGTGAAATCTAAGAGGGCATCGGTCGAGACGAAGGACAGGTCTATACAGGATGCAGTGCAGGTGGTGGCATGGGAGAATGTAGGGGACCCATCATTGAGGCACTCGAAGGAGAGCTCGGTCATGATAGTAATCAGGGTCGGGGCCATATTGGTGGTCTCTCTCTCCCCACAAGGGGTGGCGACTATTGAAATCGCCCAGTAATAGAAAGGGTCTGGGGAGTTGTACCACCTCCGTCAGGTCATCGCGAGAGACTCGAGTGTGGGGAGGGAGGTATATTGAACAGACGGTGTACCGTCTATCCAGGGAAAGCCGGGTAGCAATCACCTGTAACGGGGATCGGATCGAGATATTGTGGAAGGGGACTGCGTGGTGTATGAAAATGGCAGCCCCCCTTCGAGTGCAGGTAGGAGACGGGGTGATGACGTAGGGATATCCAGTAGGGCAGGGCATGGGCCTGGTCCACAGGATTAACTCCTGGAGACACGCACACACCAGACGGGAAGTGGTAATCAAGGAATTAAGACCTTTGTAGTTAGCGAATATTCCTCTGCAGTTTCAATGTACTATTGTAGTTTTCGGGGGTTCCATTATTCGATGATGGGGGGATGGGTAAAGGTGTAGGTGCTAGGGGGTTGGGGTGTGAAGAAAGATCTGAGGTTCGTGAAGGATGGGGTAGGAGCATGGCTGGCTATCTGCCGTTCACCAGAGAAGGAATCGGTCGGCCAGTCGACCTCCGCGGAGATTGCGAGGTCGAGTCGTCCGAGCGAGAACGGAGGCGTGGATCACGGCAGCTAGGAGAACGTCGTGGGCTCAGAGGGTGAGAAGTTTCTTGGTGGGCTTCTGTGTTCAGGCCAAGAGGGGGCGCTTTATTTTCCAAAGTGACACCTCCCCCCATGTCTGGGGTCTCACGGCGGACCCTGGGTGGCGATAGGGGGTACTAGAAGGATCGGGCAGGTGGGGAGGGAGGATGTGCTCAGGGTGGCTAACAGAGAGGGGGCCGGGGATGTGGGGAGGGGCAGGTACTGTGGGGGTGGAAGGAGATGAACCAGTGTGTTCTCGTGGAGGGGTGGAAAAAATGGCACCAGGAGGCAAGGGCAGATCCATAAGACTCATGGGCGCGGCCAAGCTCCCCTTGGCCACACCATGCAGTTGCGCCAGAGCCGCATCCACTGGATCCTCGGGGGAGAGCTTGTTGTCCAGATTGGATCTCGTCGTGGGAGGCGGGTCATGTAATTCGACTAGTATTGTCAGAGTCTGTGGGGGTACATTGGTGGGACTTCTGCGGCGGGGTGATATGGTCCTCGTAGACGAAGTGGGTGGTGTGAGGGTCCGAGCCGTCTTCTTAGATCTGCGGGAAGAGGGAGAGACATGTTGAAAGGCCGGAGGGTTTGGCGACTCGCTCCGGCGTCTCCGCCTCGTCAGCTTGCTCCGAGCGTTAGATTCGGGTGTGTGCAGAGAGTGCTGGGAGGGCAGGGTTCGAGGTGGATGGGGCCTGGGTGTCCTGTTCCCAGACTCCTGGGGAATCTGTGGCAGGTGAGGTGCGTGAAGAGAAGGGATGGTGGGGGGGACAGGAGGTCGTCGGGTCCAGCGAGGACTCCCTTTGGGAGGGATGGGAGCAGTGGTCGAGGGGAATTTGAGCGGCAGACCAGGGCGGCGTGTCGAGGGGACAGAGCCGAGGGCAGCGGCGTAAGATACCCCGGCCTCACCTCCGACTACGCATCGTCTCGCGCCTCTCGGAGGCTAAGAACACAAAGAAAGCAGGCTACCGGCTTGCGGGTTACCAGCGCTGATAAGCGTCATGAATGTGACCATGCTATCGAGCGCAGCCGCACAAAGCAGAAGCATGTTCAAACTTGTCGGCGCTGGTTGCCCGCGTTGGCAAGTTTACCGGAATGAACAAAACATTCTTTTCTCGCTTGCCCGCGCGTGTAGAAGTGCATAAGCACTATCGAGCAAAAGAAAATCTTCGTCAGACGACAGCTAGACCACAGCTCGCAGATAAACCTGCGTCTTCTGTGTCCGCCTACCAGCGCTGACTACCAGCAAGCGGGTAGCCTGCTTTCTTTGTGTTCTTACCCTAAGGGTCGGGTCTGGGATGTATGGACGGACAGTAAACTCGCATGACATGCGGTCTCCCATACCCCATACAATACGGTCCGGTCGGGAGGGACTAAGGTATTGAAGGTAAGTAGGCGCGAGGTGGGGGTAAGGGATGCCTCCCTGTCGGGATGTGAAGCGATGGATCTTAGTGACACCTTGGGGTGCGAGGTCCTCCAAGAGCTCGTTCAGTGTCATCGATAATAGGCGGGTGGCGTAAATAGTGCCCTGACTCTGGTCAGGCGAGGGGAGATGGACACCGAGCATCCAAGGACCTTAGTGAGAAAGAGTAGGGCTTTCGTCTCTGCTGCTGAGCGTGATTTTATGAGGAGGGAGCCATCCCTCCGTGGTCGCACATCATAGCGACTGGAGTTGCTGCGGGCTCGGATCGCCTGAAACGTTCGTTCAGAGTTGGTCGGAAGGGACCCAGAGGTAGGCCGGATCACTAGGAATTTGTGGATACTTGGAAGGGACAGGGTGGTTGTAGAATCGAAGTGGACTGGGATATCTAACGGTCGATAGGATGGACGTGAATGACGACTTCCCCCTTCCGCCGCGGGGTTCTCTCCGTGGGGAGGCGGGTCGACGGCGGGTGAGGGGTGCATACGGGGGCATACGGGGAGAGTAAGAAGCCGGGTTTTGGAGGCAAGTCTTGGTTGGAACGTGATTTGCCCGAAGGCGGCTGAGGTGGGCAGGGGCGAGAACCATGCTCCAGAGGGTGTATGTCCAAGGGAATGTTCAAGGTGCAGGCTGGGGTCGGTAACGGAAGAGGAGAGTGCAAGTGTTCCACTGCTGGAGGAGGGGTGACAGAGCTGGGCACTTGCGGCATATTGCGGTACTGCGGTACTGCTGCACTACCAAACCGGTACCAAACCGGTACGCGGAAATTTGAATGCGGTAGCGGTACTGCGGTACTTTCAGCGATCCTTTGCGGTACTGCGTTATGGGGGCCCGGGGTGGTAGTGCGGTGGTACCGCAAGTACCGCAGTACCGCAAAATATGCCGCAAATGCCCAGCACTGAGGGGTGACATCCTCAAGACGTGATCTTCCAGTGGTAGAGGACTTGGGGGCCTGGTTGCCCACCACCCGAGTTCTAGGACAAGAGGTAATAGTTTCCACGTGTTAATATTGTAGAACACGGACCCAGGGGACGCGAAAAACTGCCTACGGGTGAGAAAGGGAGGCCGAGTGCAAACCGCAGGGGGCGGGGTACCTCGTCACCAGGGGACACACCGTCGGTTTAAAAACGGGGCCTCATGATGCGAAAGTTTGCCCCCAAACGGCGCAAAGACCCTAGCCCCCGAATCCCACCGGCCCGGACACCAAACCATCCAACACGGGCGTCACCTCCGGAGGACAGCACTGGAGACCCGTACTGGGAGCAAAGACTTTAAATAGTGGCAGCCCGATCTCCCCAGTAGCTGTCCGGCATGGGTGACCCTTCCGGGGGCTAAGCCCCCGCCGACGTAGCCCACTGAGTCAACACGGGAGCCCGCCCACCACGACAAGGTGGCCACAGGCGGGGGTATTACAAATAAATAAAACTTATCTCCGCATAATTTACAATTCCCATCTTTTGCAAAATAAATATGATCCATCTACTGAATAAGCAGCACCAGAATAAACTAATAAATAATAAGCGAGATCCTTCGTAACAGTAAAGGCCATTTGACGGAGAAGACCTACAGCTTTTCGTAGGATCTGAACCTTCTACGGGTCATGACGTCACCTGAATGCGGACGACGGCTTAACCTCATTGTTCTAACGAGAAGCGGTGTCGTGATGTGGTCACAACATAGCCGCAGTACCAGAATACATCTACAGGGTGGCCATAAAGTCCCTTTGCGCGAAGAACGAGTGCAACATATAAATATGCCGTAATTTCACTGCAAAGGGACTTTGTGGTCACTCTGTGCAAAGGGTTGATAAAAGTAAATAGACACCACGATGATTGTTCTCAAGAACAAATGGCAAAGTTCATCAATGGAATGTCAGAATGAGTGTCAGCTTTACATAAAGGAAAGGGGAAAGCAACACGATTCTAAATATAGTGATTCAATAAATTTATCACTTATCGACTTTTATCAGCAAATCAAAAACTAAAGAAAAACGAACGAAGTCTATTCACTTTTGTCAACCCTCTGTATATAGGCCTATACTAATGGAACTCAAAACACAGCCTTTTGACGAATATTTTCATACGTACTGAACAGAGGACATATTTCACACCTTTTTCATCGAGTTATA
This sequence comes from Bathynomus jamesi, assembly GCA_023014485.1. Classification (NCBI taxonomy): domain Eukaryota; kingdom Metazoa; phylum Arthropoda; class Malacostraca; order Isopoda; family Cirolanidae; genus Bathynomus; species Bathynomus jamesi. The sequence goes on along the minus strand of JAJOZX010000764.1, from coordinate 607,127 downwards.
TCAGTTATAAGCGTTTAACGAAACCCGAAATAAACTTTAAGAACACCCGTGCGCGCAAGAACGTACGATTAGAATCTCGACCATCGCAACCCATAATGGGTACACAATTGTGAAAAAAAAATTCACTGAGGAAACTAAATCTGTGCAAGAATACTTTAAATTTAAAAATTCATAAAAAATTATAAATAATTAATTGATTGGAAAATATATTTCATACCACTAGTCAGTGTCCATTTTTTTACGACTGGGCACCGAATAGACTGGCAATGAATTTCTTTTTTTAACTAATCCCCATGGCATTGCTTGCCGAAATTTCAAATTAGAAACTTTTTCTAGATTTTAATCCCTCGGCGAACTTGCTTCCACGACTGCTCACCTATTCCCATTCGTATTAAATACTGATAGACTGAGATGAAACTAAACTTCTACCGTTTGCATTATAACCGGGAGCAGTTAAATAGAACTATACCGAGGTTACATTGACCTTTTAAGTTTTTCACTACGAAGCCTACTAACTACTTACCTTTGGAAACCCGGAAATTTGTACGCCAACATTTGTACGACGGAAATTTATACGCCAGAACATTTACACGACTGGAAATTTATACGCCAAGCATTTGTACGACGGTACAAATGCAAAAAATTCATGATCAGTCAATAAAATTGAATTTGAAACTAGGTAAGTTAAAATACAAATTATCACAAATTATGAAATTACATATTACAATAATTAGATACATAATTGAAACTAGATTTCAGCTTATCAATTTAAAGGAAAATGTAACTAGCGATATACAGAACGAATGTCCTTTAAAAAATTGGAGAACAAATCTTGCGAGTTTTTTCTCATTAATCTCCTGACCTGACCTGACCTAACGAATGTCATTTAAAAAATCGGAGAACAAATCTTGCGAGTTTTTTCTCATTAATCTCCAGACCTAACCTAACCACCTGTACCTATTCAATAACCATTTACCTACCTGTTAATCCTTTAATGAGCTGAGATACATGATAAAATTTAAAATTCTTCAAATTGAAATTATTTTCAAAATATTTAAATAATGTTTACTTTTATTTATTTATTTTTTTTTTGCACCTGTGCTTATGTTTATATAAAAAAATGAAGTCACGGTTATTATCATGGGTAGATCGCATACTTAAATTACCGTCGTATAAATTTCCAGTCGTATAAATTTCCAGTCGTATAAATTTCCAGTCGTATAAATTTCCAGTCGTATAAATTTCCAGTCGTATAAATTTCCAGTCGTATAAATTTCCAGTCGTATAAATTTCCAGTCGTATAAATTTCCAGTCGTATAAATTTCCAGTCGTATAAATTTCCAGTCGTATAAATTTCCAGTCGTATAAATTTCCAGTCGTATAAATTTCCAGTCGTATAAATTTCCAGTCGTATAAATGTTCTGGCGTATTAATTTCCGTCGTACAAAAGTTGACGTACAAATTTCCGCACACGTTACCTTTGGCAGGTCATCCAAGTTCCCTTCCTGAACGTCTCCCGTAAATTCATTGAAAGTAAGCCGAAGAAATCTAGCGGCAAAAGTCATCGCAAAACACGGAAGCAATATGAGGAAGAAGCTTGTACTGTTGCGTTTGGTAGTCCAAAATCTGAGGCTCTGGTTCCCTTTATAAAGGAGTAAAGATTACGAGAAATCAGTTTGATTTTTAAGTTCTTAATCTGGCACTACAGATAAACAATGGACACGTTATTAACATTTTCTCGGGTTATATTTTGTTAATTCACGCGAAGCAATTAATGCAATTGCTATAAATTTGGTTATTTAAAGCAACTATGGGTAAAAAAACATTGGAAGAATTCAGTTGTTTCATCACTTTCGAGTTCAAAAACTTGGAAAACACTTTCAAGAAAGAAAAAGTCTGGAGAGTAAATCTTCACAGGGGTGTTTTTCTTAGCAATTTGAAATTATGCAAATATACATTTAAGATTAGGTCAACTTTCATTATTAGTATTACTATTGTTATATAAATTACAGGAATTAATGTAGTGAACAATGATTCTTTAATAATTTATACTTGGAAAATTATATGACAAGCTAGAAGTGGTACCGTATATTTCATTGGGTACTTTGATTGTAGCATACCCAGCTAAGTTACGTACAAACACTATCTGAGAACCTAATTCCCATCCTCACTAAAATGGGAACGATGATTAAGTTTGGGACTGAAAACACTTTGAATTGAATTGAATTCACTTGAATTGAAAAGTCAATTCTACACAAATTTACAAAGGGATCACCATCGGGAATAATAATGTACCACCCCAACCTTTGTGACAAGGTTGGGGGGTATACCTCTAGTGGTACGTCGGGTAATTTCAACGTCTCCGTTTACATACACCTGAAAGTGCTTCGCATTCCTCTCTCTTCCTCGTTAACTTTTACGCCACATTCATATAAATTCCACGTTTTTTCACACGTTCACCAATTACAGTACATCCTTCAATCTTTTACGCGTTTTTCCTCCGCTTCTCGCTACTTTCTTTTACACAATCCTATCAATATTCATTCTCTTCACATGACCAATACCAACGTACCATACTATCCTCTATTCTCATCTCCAATGATTTCTTCACTCCACACCTTTTCCAAATATTCTTGCGTATATACTCGTGGATGCCCTCGCGTTAGAATTATGTATCCGTAAAAAGAAAGACCCCCCCCTTTCCCTAAATAATTCTTTTATTCTATCATCGAACCGAAACTTAAATCGAGCGGACAGGATGTACATCGAATGGAATCAAATAATACTGGAATTCGATCAAACTAGCCTATTATTTAGTGCCCGGTTTGTCCACTTTTCTAGCCGTTAGGCGTACGATTGGTTAGGTTAAATTTAAAAGTTACGACGAACGAAACAAAATGTCCAAGAATTAAGTCCAAGTGAAATTAAATCGAATGAATCTACATCGCTTCCGATCTAATTCATGTACATCGTTTCAACCACAAATCGTTCTTCTCTTCTATACACATCTAACCATCACATGGTGCATAATGCATATGCTAAATTACTGCTACTTTCACGCTCTTCAACTTCAACTTCAACTTAGCATACAGACATCCATCCGCTATTAACACATTTGTACCGCTTCATATATCCATGCCACTCGCCTTTCATTAGCAAAGCAATACTCCTCTCACATCTTCTCTTCCCTTCATACCCGATTTCACACCTTTCAAAAGTTTTTGCTTGGTTGTATACGAGCCTCTTTTCTTTTGCTTACTGAATGGCATATTATAGAACTACATGGTATCCGAAAAGCCACATTTTCAGGAGACTTTAAATTAGATTTGAATGGTCGGAAATGAACAAAATATTTACGATATATCAAAGACATCCTTCATCCCCATCAGACTGACATTCAGACGTTAAAGTCTTACCCTGGAATGAGTTCGGATTGGTGTCGAACCGCCGAGTATCGAGTGGCAATGGTAACCGCTCTTTGAAGTTGACGGATAGTATCGAAGCAAATCGCCACTCTCACGAATACCATTGTCCCGTAGGCTAATTTACCCGTGAGAGGTTGAATGTACGTTCCATCCTGGAAATAAGGAACAACGCATTTGCTTGACTAGAATTAAATGTAAAGGATGGGAAGGCATTAAAAGTGGGACTCGAAACGGCGTTCAGTGGCTTCATAATCAGCGATCCTACCGATCACGCCAACCAGAACCCTCCAGAAAGGTTCCTTCAAGCGAGACCGATATTTACGTTGGTCGCTCCATTCAACTCTCTCGCCTTTATAAAATGTGTAAATGCATTTTCAGGGTTCGAGTCACTCCAGCTCATAGTTTCCTCACTTTATTGCTTTATCCCTTCTTAAGTTAATAAGTTTGGTAATTTTAAAGTACTCGCATTAAAAAAAGCTTTTAAAATTTATTTTAGTGTAAATAAATATACGCGATACCTACCTTTAAAACTTGTGCATGTCGCATGAGCATATTAGTACGAGGAATTCTATGGTTGTTGAAACCTAAATATCCATTGTCATTTGTGTTCATTCCAAGGCGCGGACCGATTTCACCAACAGTAATACCTTTAAATGCAATGGTAAACAGGTTCATTACACAAAACTAATCTCAATTCTAGCGAAGACTACTTGATAGGATCTGACGAGCTAAATGTCTTACAGTCTTCTAGAGTACCTTACAACAGCGCCTAAATGCATTCAGTTCAATAATCTCTTCAGAATCATCAGTACTTCTTACCGGGAAGGCTGGCGTGGGTTTCCTCATCTCGCAGTTGAACGACGAATGGATGTGGACCGTGACATTTTCCTTTTGTGTAGAGCTGAGCCATAACTACAGCATAATTTGCAGTTTTTCCTACTGACAAAAGAAATAAAAGGAAAAATAAACACCAATCTAGTAGAGTAACACACACATTATTATATGATACTAATAAAAAATGTAAGGAAGAAAGAGTTACGTCTCTGTACCATAATTACTTTAGAAATCTCGAGAGAGCTAACACTGTTCCTATACCATACACAAAGAACTACAGATCCGTGCTACCTGGGCCACATTTCACTAAAATATTCAAATGCGTAGTTAGGGAGAAAATCTATAAATTTATGGAGGTTCATGTACGCAAAACTTCCGTAAAACTCGGCATGAATTCAACTCGGAAAGATCGTGCTTCTCAACTCACTGAGCACGGAAACATTATCGACCCACTCAAAAACACGACCAACTATTATGTAACATATACAGATTTTACCAAGTTTTCTTATAAATGTGACTATGGAATAATAGCGCATAAACTGAAGAATAGCAAGTTACAAGAAATATTGTGATCAGAAATTGAGGTACATAGCATAGTACCACAAGGAATAGTACTTGCTATACTACTATTTCTAAAATGCTAATCAACATAGAATACAGAAGTGACCAGCAATGGTACAGCAACATCTTTATAGATGACACAAAAAGTTAGCACTGATAAAAACCGTGCAGATGATATGAAGTTCCTGCAAACAGATGCGGAGCCAAAATTCAGATGGTCAGAAGACTATGAAATTTAACACTGAAAATTTACAATTCAAATTCTAAGTAAAAATAAGCAACTAAAACATTAAGACCGTGGTATTATACCCAACATGGACAGAAAATTTTGAAAGCAAAGAATTTGGGAGAGATTATGACATGATGCTAAATTCAAGTCCTATAATAAGATAGCAATGGAACAAAAAATAATGATTCCATTGCTGAAATCCTGACCACCAAATTGGAATATTGCTGTTCTTGTAAAAAATAATAAAATTAGTCCACTGGAGGAAGAAACGCAGAGGAACTTTACAGTGATAGATACAGATCAAAAGAAATTAATGGGAGAGGTTACTGAAAATAAACCTACACTCCTTGGAGAGGAGGAGGGAGAAAGAACCTACACCCTCATTGAAAATAGTAAAGAAAGAAGAGGTAAAATTCCAGTCCAGACGTAATTCAGAGACGGAGTCCATAATTACTAAACTACTAACCTAACCAAATTTAATATAGCCTAATCTAACCTAACCTAATGTATTGCTAAACTATTAAGAACTCTGTTTCTGAACTGCATCTGAATTTTGGAATTTCGTTGTAGTAGTACATAATTTCCAAACAAACTTAAAACCTTCAGAACATCCATGAAAAACAGGAAAGGCAAAATGTGCAGCCTTCCCAAATTACAAAACTGACAATGAAGTTTTAATGGTAAGGGAGAGTAACTTCGCAGTTAGAGGCCAAAAATTATTTAATCAATTGCAAAAAAATTAAAAAATAGTGATGCAGATGTGGATGTCTTCAAAAGGAAACTAAACACCTGGCTCAGTACAATTCCATCTGCAGTGGGTGTGCCTTGCTATGTGAGATAGAGAAGTGAACACACTCTCCCACCGGGACAATTCGAGGGGGCAGGGACTCAAGCCTGATCTCCATTTAATTCCCAAAAGAAACCATCACCAGGTTGCAAGGTTATTTGTAATTCTGACTATGAAAACACCTATTATCGGTAATTTCATAAAATGAAAGCAACAATATGAAAACATCACAAGCACTTAAGTACTGTAGTAAGTACCATAAAACTATAAAAAATTACTAATTGTTAAATGACTGAGTTTTGTTTTTTAAATTATTAGTCGCCCAAAAGAATAAAATCTCTCTCTCTCTCTCTCTCTCTCTCTCTCTCTCTCTCTCTCTCTCTCTCTCTCTCTCTCTCTCTCTCTCTCTCTCTCTCTCTCTCTCATGTTAATAGTAGAAAGCCCATTAGAAGCATGATAGGTCCTTTAAAGGACGGAAGCGGCGTTCTGCGGACCTCCGACGCGGACATCGCTAATGTGCTTAATGAGTACTTTGCGGGAGTGTTCACCAGGGAGGATACCCGCGTCATCCCCGAGCCAGCTGTGAGGCACGAAGGTGCTGGCCTGGATAGTGTTAGATGTACCGCGACAGTCGTTGCTCATAGAATATACAAACTGAGCGCGTTTAAGGCTCCTGGGCCAGACCAGTTTCTCCCCAGTGTTTTGCGAGAAGTGCGCGACCAGGTGGCTCCCCACCTGGCTACAGTCTTCAACAAATCGTTGGAGATGGGCCAGGTGCCTGGTGACTGGAGGGAGGCCAACGTGACCCCTATCTTTAAGAAAGGGGATCACGAAAGTCCAGGGAACTATCGTCCTATTAGTCTCACTTCAGTTGTAGGTAAATTATTAGAAAGGATAATAGCTGATAGAATCGTTGACCATTTGGATTCCTACAAGCTGCTTGGGGACTCCCAACATGGGTTTAGACGGCATAGGTCGTGTCTCACCAACTTGCTCGAGTTTTTCCACGTCATGTTGAGTGAGTACGATAAGAGTAGGGCGATTGATATACTTTATCTCGACTTTCAGAAAGCCTTTGATAAGGTACCTCACCGCCGGCTAATGGCGAAAGTGCGCGCGCTGGGTATCGGTGGGGAAATAGGTAGGTGGATTGAAAACTGGCTAAGGAATAGGCGGCAGAGGTTGGTAATTAAAGGTGCTAGTTCGGGTTGGGCCTCGGTCACTAGTGGGGTTCCTCAGGGTTCCGTTTTGGGGCCACTGTTGTTTACCATTTACATAAATGATATCGACGGTGGCATCGTCAGTTGGATCGCCAAATTCGCTGATGACACAAAGCTTGGGGCCAATGTTGGGACGCCCGAAGCGATCGAGGAACTGCGTGCGGACCTAGGTAGGATAGGAGAGTGGTCCGAAAAATGGCAAATGCCGTTTAACTTGGGTAAATGCAAAGTGATGCACATTGGCTACGCCAATCCCAAGTCGGACTACTCGATGTTGGGCAGTAATATCGAGGTGACTGATTTAGAAAAGGACTTGGGTGTGCTAATTAGCAGCGACCTTAAGTTTACGAAACAGTGTGTAGAGATGGAAAAGAAAGCCCAGAAACTATTGGGTTATATCAGGAGGCAATTTCAGTTTCGGAACAAGGAGATTGTGCTCTCACTGTACAATTCCCTTGTTCGGCCGTACCTGGAGTATGCTGTGCAGTTCTGGTCGCCCACCCTCAGGAAAGATATTGAGACGCTGGAGCGAGTGCAGGCGAGGGCCACAAAGTTAATCCCTTCCGTTAGGCATATGGGCTACAATCGACGGTTACGCGCCCTGAACTTGTTTTCGCTTGAAACTCGGAGGCTGCGCGGTCAACTGATCGAGGTTTTCAAGCTCTTACGAGGGTTCAACGATGTCGATTTTAGAAGTATGTTTAGTTTAAATGATAACCCAACTCGCAACAATGGTTGGAAGTTGGATTTGAAACGGTTTAGGACTAGTGTGTGTGGGAATTACGTTACGTATAAGATCTGTGACACATGGAACAGGTTACCTTCGGAAGTTGTGAACAGTTCCTCTGTGGATCAGTTCAAGAAAAGGTTAGACGAAATCTTGCACACTATTTGAGTGTGTAAAGACATTTAGGACCTCAGTCTGCGGAAATTTCTTTTCCTATAAAATAGTTAATATCTGGAACCAACTTCCCTCAGAGGTTGTTTCCAGTCAAAGTGTAAATCTGTTTAAAAATAGGCTAGACAAAGTACTGAACACACTCATAGTTTAAGATTAAAACCTCAGAAAACTCTGCAGGAGTTCGCTTGCTCGGTCTCTGTGAGCAAGCTAAATATAGAGCTACTTATATATTCTCCACTTTCCTGTAAAATTTCCTTGGCTACTTTTCCAGGGTCAAGGTATTTTCTTCAACCTTTTTCCGTACCTGCCTCTGGCAGGGAGGGAGCGGAGGGTGGGGAGAGAGCCTTCTACTTTTCCATCCAGTTTTCTACTACTGCTAGGATAGTTGAAAGAAAAATAAACTTTTACAAAATTTTCCCTGGCACCCGGTGCCATTGGTACCTCCTCGGTATGGGCCGCAAGGCCTTTTGAGGTACTTCTTTTCCTTGTAACTCTCTCTCTCTCTCTCTCTGACGCGGACATCGCTAATGTGCTTAATGAGTACTTTGCGGGAGTGTTCACCAGGGAGGATACCCGCGTCATCCCCGAGCCAGGCGTGAGGCACGAAGGTGCTGGCCTGGATAGTGTTAGATGTACCGCGACAGTCGTTGCCGATAGAATAGACAAACTGAGCGCGTTTAAGGCTCCTGGGCCAGACCAGTTTCTCCCCAGAGTGTTGCGAGAAGTGCGCGACCAGGTGGCTCCCCACCTGGCTACAGTCTTCAACAAATCGTTGGAGATGGGCCAGGTGCCTGGTGACTGGAGGGAAGCCAACGTGACCCCTATCTTTAAGAAAGGGGCTCACGAAAGTCCAGGGAACTATCGTCCCATTAGTCTCACTTCAGTTGTAGGTAAATTATTAGAAGGGATAATAGCTGATAGGATCGTTGACCATTTGGATTCCTACAAGCTGCTTGGGGACTCCCAACATGGGTTTAGACGGCATAGGTCGTGTCTCACCAACTTGCTCGAGTTTTTCCACGTCATGTTGAGTGAGTACGATAAGAGTAGGGCGATTGATATACTTTATCTCGACTTTCAGAAAGCCTTTGATAAGGTACCTCACCGCCGGCTAATGGCGAAAGTGCGCGCGCTGGGTATCGGTGGGGAAATAGGTAGGTGGATTGAAAACTGGCTGAGGAATAGGCGGCAGAGGGTGGTAATTAAAGGGGCTAGTTCGGGTTGGGCCTCGGTCACTAGTGGGGTTCCTCAGGGTTCCGTTTTGGGGCCACTGTTGTTTATCATTTACATAAATGATATCGACGGTGGCATCGTCAGTCGGATCGCCAAATTCGCTAATGACACCAAGCTTGGGGCCAATGTTGGGACGCCCGAAGCGATCGAGGAACTGCGTGCGGACCTAGGTAGGATAGGAGAGTGGTCCGAAAAATGGCAAATGCCGTTTAACTTGGGTAAATGCAAAGTGATGCACATTGGCTACACCAATCCCAAGTCGGACTACTCGATGTTGGGTAGTAATATCGAGGTGACTGATTTAGAAAAGGACTTGGGTGTGCTAATTAGCAGCGATCTTAAGTTTACGAAACAGTGTGTAGAGGTGGAAAAGAAAGCCCAGAAACTATTGGGTTATATCAGGAGGCAATTTCAGTTTCGGAACAAGGAGATTGTGCTCTCACTGTACAATTCCCTTGTTCGGCCGCACCTGGAGTATGCTGTGCAGTTCTGGTCGCCCACCCTCAGGAAAGATATTGAGAGGCTGGAGCGAGTGCAGGCGAGGGCCACAAAGTTAATCCCTTCCATTAGGCATATGGGCTACAATCGACGGTTACGCGCCCTGAACTTGTTTTCGCTTGAAACTCGGAGGCTGCGCGGTCAACTGATCGAGGTTTTCAAGCTCTTACGCGGGTTCAACGATGTCGATTTTAGAAGTATGTTTAGTTTAAATGATAACCCAACTCGCAACAATGGTTGGAAGTTGGATTTGAAACGGTTTAGGACTAGTGTGTGTGAATTACTTTACGTATAAGATCTGTGACACATGGAACAGGTTACCTTCGGAAGTTGTGAACAGTCCTCTGTGGATCAGTTCAAGAAAAGGGTAGACCAAATCTTGCACACTATTTGAGTGTGTACAAAATTTTCCCTGGCACCAACTTCCCTCAGAGGTTGTTTCCAGTCAAAGTGTAAATGTATTTAAAAATAGGCTAGACAAAGTACTGAACACACTCATAGTTTAAGATTAAAACCTCAGAAAACTCTGCAGGAGTTCGCTTGCACGGTGTCTCTGTGAGCAAGCTAAATATAGAGCTATTTATATATTCCACTTTCCTGTAAAATTTCCTTGGCTACTTTTCCAGGGTCAAGGTATTTTCTTCAACCTTTTTCCGTACCTGCCTCTGGCAGGGAGGGAGCGGAGGGTGGGGAGAGAGCCTTCTACTTTTCTATCCAGTTTTCTACTACTATTAGGATAGTTGAAACAAAAATAAACTTTTAATAACAGGAACCTCCCAGAGTGAACCGAAAGATCTTTGAGGCTTCCTCTTGTCCTTGTAACTCTTTCAGGTTACCTTCGGAAGTTGTGAACAGTTCCTCTGTGGATCAGTTCAAGAAAAGGTTAGACCAAATCTTGCACACTATTTGAGTGTGTACAAAATTTTCCCTGGCACCCGTTGCCATTGGTACCTCCTCGGTATGGGCCGCAAGGCCTTTTGAGGTACTTCTTTTCCTTGTAACTCTCTCTCTCCTAAGTGCAATCTCCAAATTTGCAGACGATACGAAATTAGGAAGTAGCGTAGGTACTGAGGAGGGCGTAAGAACGCTTCAGAACGATCTTGACAGGTTGGGCGAATGGTCTGCTACTTGGCAGATGCCATTCAACTTGGACAAATGTAAGGTAATGCACATAGGTTATAAAAACCCGAAGACCGATTACTCTCTCTTGGGAAGGAACTTGACTGAGACCGATCTAGAGAAAGACTTAGGAGTCTATATCAGCAACGATCTGAAACCGTCGAAGCACTGTGCAGAAGTCGAAAAGAGGGCCTTAAAATTATTAGGTTATATTAAAAGACAGTTCCAGTTTCGGAACAAGGAGACTGTAATGTGTCTTTATAATTCTCTAGTCAGACCTCAACTGGAATACTGTGCGCAGTTTTGGTCTCCATCCCTCAGGAAGGACATAGAAAGGTTAGAAAGAGTACAAGCAAGGGCTACAAAATTGATCCCTTCAATGAGAATGCAAAGCTACCAACGGAGATTGGAGTGCCTAAATCTGTTTAGCTTAGAGACGAGGAGGTTGCGAGGTCAGCTTATTCAAGTCTTCAAGATGCTCAAAGGAATAGACAGGGTAGATTACAGAAACTTATTCTCACTTAATGCCAATCCGACAAGAAATAATGGGTTTAAACTGGAACTAAAGACATTTAGGACCTCTGTCTGCGGAAATTTCTTTTCCTATAAAATAGGTAATATCTGGAACCAACTTCCCTCAGATGTTGTTTCCAGTCAAAGTGTAAATGTGTTTAAAAATAGGCTAGACAAAGTACTGAACACACTCACAGTTTAAGATTAAAACATAAGAAAACTCTGCAGGAGTTCGCTTGCACAGTGTCTCTGTGAGCAAGCTAAATATAGAGCTATTTACATATTCTCCACTTTCCTGTAAAATTTCCTTGGCTACTTTTCCAGGGTCAAGGTATTTTCTTCAACCTTTTGCCGTACCTGCCTCTGGCAGGGAGGGAGCGGAGGGTGGGGAGAGAGCCTTCTACTTTTCTATCCAGTTTTCTACTACTGCTAGGCTAGTTAAAAGAAAAATAAACTTTTAATAACAGGAAACTCCCAGAGTGGGCCGAAAGGTCTTTGAGGCTTCCTCTTGTCCTTGTAACACTCTCCTCTCCCTCTCTCCCCTCTCTCCTGGGGAGGTACCTCATTTTTTCTCCGCAGGGGGTATAAAGGTTATGACATTTTTTCTGGATGTTGTAAACTTTATACTTGGGGTGTGACAGCCCTCCGGTCCCGAGTCGTGGGATTCTAGAGAAATTGGCTGCCAGTTTCTTTAGGTTCTCTCTCTCTTTCGGGAGGGCGGGTAAAGTATGTTTTACAATCCTGTCCCGTGGGTTACTAGGACCCCATCCCATCCCTACTCTGTCCTTTTAGCTTACATTAAGGATGTTCTCCTCTGAAAAAAAAAAAAAAAAAAATTTTCTTTTAGTATTAAGTATTTTTCTCTTCTTTCACTATTAGGACCCTACTGTAGGCCTGTTCAAAAATCAACTTTTTCTTATTTTCATAGGTTTCTGTACATTTTCCCATGCTTTTTGACCTGAAAAAGCAAAAAATCACAACTATTTTGACCTAGGATGTTGGGAAGCATTGCCGCATGGAGCTTTAAATTTTCTGCCTTGAAATCGGCCAAAGCGACAATTCCGGGGTCCCTTGAATTATGTTTTGCACTTTAACTTTTGATCTAAACAAGATAGAGCAACAAATTAGGTATCAAATGAAAGAGCATAAAATTAATAAATAATATAATAATAATAATAATTATCTATCATTTTTCAGGAAACAACAGAAACTCAATCAGAATCTAGAAAACCATCTACAAGTTACAACTTCACAATGGCATTAAGCAAGGAGCTGAGGGAGCTCCGTGGGCGCACAGTTGATATCTCAGAACCTCCACGTACTGTCCACAGGCAGGTGTCAACTGGGCCATCTACCAGATCTCACTGAAACTTTCCTGGTTGGATACCCTTCAGCTTTTATCAGTGGTTCCCAGCTTCCCACCAACAGACAGGCGTTCCAGTATTTCCTTAATCTTCAGAATTTACCGGAAAATGCAGGGAGGCCCATGGTTCAAGACCTTGCATATGAAACAGTTGAATCTATCATCCCATTCTGGCAGATGGCTAGGATCAAGACAATGACCAAGTACAACGCAATGAAGCTCTTCATGAAACTACATGAGAAACATCGTGCTCTGGTGAGAAGCAAAGGAAGAGCAAGTAACCCTGGAGGAAAGAGAGGAGCATTTGTGCTGGAATTAGACAACCTGTTCGATATAGGAGCTCCAGATGCAATCCAGGAAATACAGAACAACAGACTGTTATCCAGAGAGAAGAAAGATGAGGATATCAGGTTCTACGAAGACCAAAAGACTGAGAGGAAAGGTCATATGTCTGGTCATGACAAGATTTTTGAGACAAGATCCCTGCAGCAAGCAGCGAGGAATGAAAGACTGCAGCATAGACAAGAACAAGGTAAAACTAATTACTTTGAACGTTACAAAAAGTTTTAAGTTTTACTCCATTGCGATATTTAGCATGTACTTAACAATTACTGTCTTAACATGTTGTACTATTTTACAGCTGCAGCAGAACAAGAGGCAGTTGTTCATGTGGATGACATTACCTGGGGTGACTCAACTGACAACGACGCTAACACAGAGGACATGGATTACCATCAGCCTCGTCCTGGATGTTCTCACCATCAAGACACTGTGACTAGTGTGACTTTGACGTTTCCAAGGAAGGTCATGGAATGTGATGTCATCTGCAATACAGCTGATCGTCTTGGTTTATCAGACAATCAAGTTACTGCCATGGTTTCTGCCACCTTGAAAGCTGGAGGGGCTGATCTGGATAACTTCGTCATCTCAACCTTAACAACACGTCGCAACAGAATGCTGTCCAGGTATAATATCAGCCAGAGTCACATGTCCAAGTTTTGTGAAAACCCCCCACAGTACGCTGCCTTACACTGGGATGGAAAGTTGCTCAAAGATGTCTTGGGCAGTGAACCTGGAAGTACCTCAGAGACTTTAGCTGTGCTAGTGTCTGGTCCACCTTCATACACTGAAGGAAAGTTATTGGGAGTACCTGTCATCGACAATTCTTCTGGCACAGCTCAGGCTGAGGCTTCAATGGATTTACTGGAGACATGGGAACTTACGGATAATGTTACTGCCCTTGTTTTTGACACTACATCCAGTAACAGTGGAGTTCACAGAAGAGCTGCCAAACTGCTAGAGAAAATGCTAAACAAAAAGGTGTTTTATCTGGCCTGTCGACATCACATCCTGGAAATCCTAGTAGGAGCAGTTTGGGAGAAGCTGTTTGGGAAGGTGAAGGGGCCAGATAATCCCTGGTTTGAGCATCTGAAGGATGTTTGGACGGACTTGTCCAAGGAAAACCCAAAGATGTTGGCTATCAACAGCAAATGGCTGAAGGAAAAGAAGAACAGTGAAGAAATACTCCAAGACATTCTAACAGCAGAAAGGCTTCCAAGAGCCGACTACAGGGAAATGGCTGAACTGACAGTCATTGTTCTTGGAGGAACGCCTCCTCGAGGTATTCAATGGAATCGACCAGGCGCAATTCATCAGGCCAGATGGATGGCCAGAAACCTGTACTCCATGAAAATGCTGATGTTTGCAGATCAACTTGAGTACGACGAAGACACTGTATCAAAGCTGGAAAGACTCAACACCTTCCTTGCGCTGTTCTACACTCCTGTATGGATGATGTCAATGTCTGCTGCAGATGCTCCCGTGAATGATCTAAGTCTAATCCAGGACATGTTGAAGTACAAGAAAACTGACCCAGAGCTTGCTGATGCAGTACTTAATAAGATGGAAAACCACAAATGGTACCTGACGCAGGAAGTCGTGCCATTTGCCCTGTTCATCAGTAGATTGAGTGACACATTGAAGCACGACATTGCTGCCCAGGTACATGCCACTGAGAAGCCAGACAGCTTCAGAATAGGAAAGCCTCTATTCCAGTGTGTCACAGCTAAGACCACCCTGGTTGATCTCATTGGCCCAGAATCACATTTCCTGCTGGACACACTGAACATTGGATCCGAGTGGCTTCTGGAACCTGTCACGTCTTGGCCACAGAATGAGGACTACAGAAAAGCGTTGGACTATGTTAAGAATCTGAAAGCGGTGAATGACATTGCTGAACGTGGTGTCAAGATGATGAGCGACTTTGCAAATGTCATAACAACAGATGCCAAGCAAAGGGACTATCTCCTTCAAGCTGTGGAGTTCAACAGACGCCGCTTTGACAGCTTCAAGAAACAAACTCTCAACAACTGACTGTGTAAATGTCATTATGAAATTAATCATCATGTAATGCTTTCACTTCTTGATCGATTAGACTTGTGACAAAATGTTAATCTCAAATTTGTGTCATGAATAAGGCGCCTTGTCTGCCTTGAGTGTGAGAAAACGAATTTTGTGATATTTCTGAAATCTTTGTATGTACCAATGTGCCATTTCTTGTTCCAAGACTATCATAATTGTATAAGTTAGAAAGAGGATTAAAAACACTTTAATTTGGTGCCTATTTTGTTGCTCTATCTTGTTTAGATAAAACGTTATAGTGCAAAACATGATTCAAGGGACCCCGGAACTGGTGCTTTTGGCCGATTTCAAGGCAGAAAACTTAAAGCTCCATGCGGCAATGCTTCCCAACAACCTAGGTCAAAATGGTTGTGATTTTCGGCCTTTTCAGGTCAAAAAGCATGGGAAAAAGTACAGAAACCTATGAAAATAAAAAAAGTTGATTTTTGAACGGGGCTAACCTACTGCTACCTCATGCGTGGGAAGAGAGGCTTTGGAACCTCTATAAATAACACCATTTAACGCTCGTAGGTTGTGAGAGACTGGGATGGAGGGGTCCCAGGCGTAGGGGCGCGATGAATGGAGTGTGGCTAGTGCCCCGTTAAGCCCATTCCTAACGCGTAATGGCCTGACCAGCCCCCTGCGACCGTTCTTTGGTGACCAATTGATGGTGCTTGGCTGTACTGCTCTGAGGTGAGAGAGCTTTACTGCCCAGCTGGCTGCCAGGCCAGCGTAAAGTCTCGGGCGTAGACTCTGGGTCTGGTGGGATATCCCTTGAACACTGGATTCTAAGAGTTTGGCCGCTTGTGAGTGACTAGTAAGACTTAGTAAGGGGCTGCATCTCGCTGTCGCTCCTGGCGGAAAATCCGTGATGCCTGCGTCGCGAGTGTTTGTCAGTTGGTAGCTGCGACACGTTTGGGATTGTCCGGCCCTGGGGAGACCTTTGGTCGGTGCGGCAGCAGCGAGAGGTGTAGTCTTCTGGAAGGGATGAACGTCACTTGCAAGTAGGTGGATGCGTCTACGCGCGGGATGAATTCACCCCCACCCCCCTTTTTTATATACTGGTCAGAACGTTTTTGATAGTTTTCATTGCTAGAACGCTTTATCTTATTCAGAGTATTCAGAAAAAAAAAGAGAAAATATGGCAGGGCCAGCTAAATTGAAAGCAGAATGCTTTAAATGTAAAGTTAATCATTGGTGCGTTGACTTCCCTGAAGGTAGTATCAGCGATATCACATCCCTTAGTGTATGTTTGTTTTGTAAACTTAGAGACAACCACGAAAAGGAAGTTAAAGAGCTAAAGGAATTAGTAAAAAAGCTTGAAGCTAGGGTCGTCGCACTGGAAATCCAACCCAGTGGACAAGATCAAACTAAAAACACACCAGCAGATTTAAACTGTAAGATTAAGCATCTAGAACAAAGCGTGGCACGCTTGGAAAACACTGACTATTCCGGAAAATAGAACGGAGGAACAAGAATTCAAATTGGTCAAAAATAAAAGACCCTCCAAACCAAAACCAAAACATAAGGATTTGGAACCCATTACCATCAAAAATAAGTTTCACTTACTTGCTGATGAGGAGGATGAATCCTTTTTAATTGGGGATTCTATGCTAAGGAATCAAGGGGACTTTTTCGGAGCAAGACGGGCGACCAAGAGAAAACTCCGATGTTTTCCGGGTGCCACAAGCCAGATAATTAATAGGGAATTAGGCAAAATTAATATCAAGAATAAGAGTTGCCCTATCATTGTCCATGTTGGTGGCAATGACGTTTTTCTGGGAGGGACAGGAGGGCAGACAGAGCCCATTATAAAAGAATTTAAGAACCTAACTGACAAGGTTAGGGATAGGACAGACATGGGTATGGTCGTAGGAATTCTCCCTCGAATGCGTGCTAGTGATTATACTCTAAGTAAAGCCATTAGCATAAATAAAAGAGTTAAACGCATGTGTGAGGAAAAAGGCCTAAAGTTTGTCGATTTTTGGCCTACATTCTACGGAAATGGGGAATACTTTGGTTCGGACGGGATACATTTTAACCAGAAGGGGAAAAAAAGTATGGTGATTTACTGAACATTAATTTGTATAATCTTTTTAAACTAGGACCCCCCAAACCAGCAATTGATCCTGCTCCCCAAACAGTTAAACCTACTCCCCCAGCAGTTAGTCCCCCTCCCCCAGCAGGTAGTCACCCTCCAACAGCAGGTAGTCACCCTCCCCCAGTAGTTAGTCACCCTCCAACAGCAGGTAGTGACTCTCCTTCCACGTTGGAGGGGGCTCAGGCTCCTGCGGAGATTGTCCCCTCGTTAGTGAGGGGCTCTTCAACTCCCGACAGCCCTGGCTGTTCGGGAAACGGGTCGTGCTAGGGGGCGGTCAGAATAGGGGAGGCTCCCTCCGTGCAATGCTTTTTAATGCTAGGTCGATCAGGAACAAGTTTGGCGAGCTACGGGCGCTCTTAGCATCAGAATACCAGGATATCGTTGCTATCACCGAGTCCTGGATTCATACTGATCGTAGGGACTACGTTGGGGAGTTCGAAATTCCCGGGTATAGAATGTTTCGCAAAGACCGCACCCGTGGGGAGGGGGTGGGGTACTAATATACGTCAGAGACACGTTGAGTCCGGTTGACTGCCAGTTCCGGTCGGAACGGGAGCTGCTTGGCGTCGATCTGAACGTGGGAGGGACGAACTATAGGTTAATCTTGGTGTACAGACCTCCGCATCTCCTCCTCGAGGAGGATACAGCCCTGTACACCGAACTCAGTAGCCTGCTAGGGGATAGGGTGTGTGTAGTTTTAGGAGACTTCAACTGTCGCGGCATAAAGTGGGAAAACAGGACTGCCGATGCTGAAGGGAGGAGGCTAGTTGACTTTGCTGATGAGAACTTCCTCACTCAGTGGGTCAACGAGCCTACACGAGGCGAAAGCGTTCTAGACTTAGTATTCACGACCGAAGACAACCTCGTCACTGGCCTCACCGTTGACGAATCATTGGGCGGGAGTGATCACGGTCTTATTAGGTTCCGTGTGTGCGTCCCTCGGGTGAAGCGTAGTAACTCGAGAGGCAGTAAGCTCGATCTCCGGCGGGCGAACTTTGTTAGCCTCAGGGATAGCGTAGGAGAGATGGGGTTAGAGGTTGGCGGCGATGTTGAGGGAGTGTGGAGTGCATTCCGGGACGAGTTTATGGTGCTGCAGTCTGCTGCCATACCCTCAAAACCGGTCACCCCTGCTTCAACGCAGCCTAAGTGGTTCAATCGTGACATCGCTTCGGCTATCCGAAATAGGAAAGTAGCGTATAGGAGGGCGAAGGCCAATCGTTCCCACGAGAACACTGAAGCGTATGTCCGCCTGTGTAGGGAAGTGAAGGCGAAGGTTAGGCTAGCGAAACGTAACGAAGAACTACGGGTGGCAAGCCTCTGCAAGGGGAACCCTAAGGAATTCTTCAGTTATGTTAATAGTAGAAAGCCCATTAGAAGCATGATAGGTCCGTTAAAGGATGGAAGCGGCGTTCTGCGGACCTCCGACGCGGACATCGCTAATGTGCTTAATGAGTACTTTGCGGGAGTGTTCACCAGGGAGGATACCCGCGTCATCCCCGAGCCAGGCGTGAGGCACGAAGGTGCTGGCCTGGATAGTGTTAGATGTACCGCGACAGTCGTTGCCGATAGAATAGACAAACTGAGCGCGTTTAAGGCTCCTGGGCCAGACCAGTTTCTCCCCAGAGTGTTGCGAGAAGTGCGCGACCAGGTGGCTCCCCACCTGGCTACAGTCTTCAACAAATCGTTGGAGATGGGCCAGGTGCCTGGTGACTGGAGGGAAGCCAACGTGACCCCTATCTTTAAGAAAGGGGATCACGAAAGTCCAGGGAACTATCGTCCCATTAGTCTCACTTCAGTTGTAGGTAAATTATTAGAAGGGATAATAGCTGATAGGATCGTTGACCATTTGGATTCCTACAAGCTGCTTGGGGACTCCCAACATGGGTTTAGACGGCATAGGTCGTGTCTCACCAACTTGCTCGAGTTTTTCCACGTCATGTTGAGTGAGTACGATAAGAGTAGGGCGATTGATATACTTTATCTCGACTTTCAGAAAGCCTTTGATAAGGTACCTCACCGCCGGCTAATGGCGAAAGTGCGCGCGCTGGGTATCGGTGGGGAAATAGGTAGGTGGATTGAAAACTGGCTGAGGAATAGGCGGCAGAGGGTGGTAATTAAAGGGGCTAGTTCGGGTTGGGCCTCGGTCACTAGTGGGGTTCCTCAGGGTTCCGTTTTGGGGCCACTGTTGTTTATCATTTACATAAATGATATCGACGGTGGCATCGTCAGTCGGATCGCCAAATTCGCTGATGACACCAAGCTTGGGGCCAATGTTGGGACGCCCGAAGCGATCGAGGAACTGCGTGCGGACCTAGGTAGGATAGGAGAGTGGTCCGAAAAATGGCAAATGCCGTTTAACTTGGGTAAATGCAAAGTGATGCACATTGGCTACGCCAATCCCAAGTCGGACTACTCGATGTTGGGTAGTAATATCGAGGTGACTGATTTAGAAAAGGACTTGGGTGTGCTAATTAGCAGCGACCTTAAGTTTACGAAACAGTGTGTAGAGGTGGAAAAGAAAGCCCAGAAACTATTGGGTTATATCAGGAGGCAATTTCAGTTTCGGAACAAGGAGATTGTGCTCTCACTGTACAATTCCCTTGTTCGGCCGCACCTGGAGTATGCTGTGCAGTTCTGGTCGCCCACCCTCAGGAAAGATATTGAGAGGCTGGAGCGAGTGCAGGCGAGGGCCACAAAGTTAATCCCTTCCGTTAGGCATATGGGCTACAATCGACGGTTACGCGCCCTGAACTTGTTTTCGCTTGAAACTCGGAGGCTGCGCGGTCAACTGATCGAGGTTTTCAAGCTCTTACGCGGTTCAACGATGTCGATTTTAGAAGTATGTTTAGTTTAAATGATAACCCAACTCGCAACAATGGTTGGAAGTTGGATTTGAAACGGTTTAGGACTAGTGTGTGTGGGAATTACTTTACGTATAAGATCTGTGACACATGGAACAGGTTACCTTCGGAAGTTGTGAACAGTTCCTCTGTGGATCAGTTCAAGAAAAGGTTAGACCAAATCTTGCACACTATTTGAGTGTGTAGAAAATTTTCCCTGGCACCCGTTGCCATTGGTACCTCCTCGGTATGGGCCACAAGGCCTTTTGAGGTACTTCTTTTCCTTGTAACTCCTTGTAACTCTCCACACGAAACATTTGAAAGGTGTGTGTGTGTCAAAAGTCTGAAAACAGGAACTATGCTTTTGAATGCAAATATACATATACATTTGCATTGAAAAGCATAGTTCCTGTGTTTCCAGACTTTTGACACTTTTGACTCGCCATATATATATATATATATATATATATATATATATATATATATATATATATATATATATATATATATATATATATATATATATCACATAGTAATTTTTTATGTTCTTTAGAAACTGTTTTTAGCTTAATTTTTTTCCAAATCTACCTTAGGATATAGAACAATGTTTAAATATGTGGACTTACATCCACCAGGCCACCATTTGTATGAAGATATAGTTGGAGAATGGAGTGTAAATTCTTCTGTAGCCTCATCATAGGTAGCTGTTGTTTCAAGGCCTCTCAAGAATGTACCATGACCAAGTTCTGTCTACAAGATAAACTGAAGTGAGATTCGAAGATCAAAGGACAGCAGTGACAGAAAAAGAGTTATCCAGGCAAATCCTGCTGAAAGACTATATTAAATGTTGGTTATTTAAACTAAATAAACTCCTCAATTATGAATTGATCTTAAAATGATTTTTATAGGTTAAGGCCTATGCACTTTATTATGAGACAGACTCAAGGTAAGCTATTCATTTTTTCTTTACTAATCTTATGATATTAAGTTAAAAGTACTTTATAAACAAATTTACATTCTTTTAATTTTGGCTATTTTCCTACTCATTTATAAACCTGTCCAGTACTGAAAACTACCTATAACCTACCCCTAAGAATAATCCTAGATAGGCTAAGCCTAATTAGCTGGCTACGCAAATTTTGGAATAGTCTATACTATGTTATAAAAGAAAATGAGCTCTAAAACGTTTCAATATACTTCAATACCCTAAGCAAGCATTTCTTTTACTATTAGCCCTAACTGTTTCTTAGGTAAAACTTTACTATCCAGACAGTGTTCAAAGACAGAGTCCATAAAGCCCTAACTACTAACCTAACCAACTTGTCCTAATCTAGTTTAACCTAACCTAATTTAACATATTACTAAGCTGTTATGGACTGTCTCTGAACACTGTCTGGATAGTAAAGTTTTGCCACTTCTTATCTAAGGTGTGATGTGCCCAAAGAAAAATGAAATTATCTTACTTGAGCATAAGTTCCAATTATTTCTCCTGCCCAAGCCCTTGTCATCCATCGACTTTGCTGCTCCACTGTGCCCTGTCCCATGATTGCAGGCAGGAACATAATAAAATGAAGAGCCAAAGGGTTCCCATCTTTAGTTAATGCTGATCCCAAACCAGATCCAATTAGCATACTATGGGATTAAACAGACTTTTTTTTTCCAAGATTTATTTCTTAAAGTATCAATTTTCACATTAAAAATATACTAGTTAATATGAACCACTGTAGACCTACAATACTCTAAGTGAGATTTAATAGTAGTAATTTGATGTCACATTCTGAAAAAATTTTGAACTCATTGAGAAGCTCACAGATTTTAGATCTTTCTGAAAATAATTGTATGTAGAGAATCACTTAAACTCACCTTATGCCTTCAATCTGGCCTGCTAACTGCTGAACAATTTCGTCCTGATTAACCTTGTGGACCACCGCAACTGCTTTGCGAAGTTCATTTGCATAGCGATCTTCATGACTCAAGTACTCAGGAGGAAGATGATCCACAAAACTTGGGTCAGAGAAGAAATATTTCTCTGACAAGATTTAAGATACAGGATTAGTCTTAGTTTAAACAGGCCTACTTCAACTGCCTACTGTTACCTAAAGCATTTTCACATCCAGATCTACTTCTTATATTTATTGAATCAAATTTAATTTGAACGTGATGATGACTAAAATAAGACCATTCTACAAGTGCAAGACCAAGTCCTAATTAGAGTACCAATACTATATATACACCTATATATATAAGGGCTGGGATTAAATACACTGTCAACTACAAATACACACTTGCAGCTTCTTTATTTGGCAAATACAAATTGTTCAAATACAAATAAGAGTTTCAATTGGCTAGTTGTAATTTCTATCAATTTTGAGACTGTTCAAGTTAAAAGTAAACAAAAGTGAACATTACTAAAAACTTTCATTACCATAAACTAGGGTAATTCAGATCAAGTATTGGGTATTTTGGGTCAAGTTTGGGGTAATCCTGGAAGCAAAAAAAATGTGAAAGTAAACAAAAAAACAGCTGAAAGTGTAAAAAAAATTAAGACAATAAAATGTAAAATAACACTTTGGTATTTTAAAAAAAAAAAATTATGTGACCTCAATTACCCTGTTCTGTTCTGTTCTGTTCTGTTCTGTTCTACAGTAACAACTAACAAAAATCAATTCGTTACTCGTTACACTTGTAAGTTTTACACTACATTCCAAATTATTAAACAGATTACATTTTCCCCAATGTTTACAAAAGTTTTTCAATGATTTCAATGAAATTTATAACAAATAATCACTGTTTATAGCAGCATTGATGGTACTCATTTCAATAAAATATTTTGATAATTAAAATAATTCTCATTTTATTTAAAAACACAGGGTGTTTATAAAGTCCCTATCTATTTCAGTGAAAACGTAGCAAAAAGGGTAAAATTCAATAACAATATAATAGAAGGTATACATTTAATGAATACTTAAGCGTATGATTCTACACTAGCACCATCAGTATCTCTACAGAGTTCGAATCTATCGGCATCATTGCGGAACACATTTTGGAGCATGATCGGGGTTATTTTTGTAACTGCTGTTATGATACGAGCACGTAAATCTTGCGGATCTGTAACCATCATTTGATAGATATCATTTGATAGATGGTTGATTTGATAAAGCCCCATGCAAAGAAATCCAAGGGTGTTAGGTCAGGAGGTCAAGCCACTGAGGGCCTGTTGCCTCCACATCCAATCCACTGATTTGAAAATTGTTCATTTAGGTACTCCCGAACAATGTTTGCATAATGACAAGGTGCCCCATCTTGTTGAAAGTCGACAGTGTTTAAAATGCCATCTGAATGAAGCTGGGACATTTACATGCTCATATCGTAACAATAGTTACAAAAATAACCCCCATCATGCTCCAAAATGTATTCCACAATGCTGCTGACAGATTCAAACTCTGTAGAGATACTGATGGTGCTCATGTAGAATCATATGCTTAAGTATTCATTAAATGTATAACTTCTATTATATTGTTATTGAATTTTACCCTTTTTGCTACATTTTCACTGAAATAGATATGGACTTTATAAACACCCTTATGTAAAATATGATCTTCCAAATTATTAAGCAAGTATTCCATTTACAGATCTAAATGGTGAAAATGGGTAAGAAGAAGGATTTGACCCCAACTGAGAAAAGAAAAATAGTCAAGCTACTCGCTGAAAATATCAGATCTATTGAAATTGCTAAGCAGGGATCATCAAACTGCAAAGAAGTTTGTAGTAGAGGGTACTAAACTGAGGCAGCAAAGTAATAAAGGAGTTATACAAAAAGTGACAAGGCGGCAGATATTTGTAATCAGGGATCAAGCAATCTTAGATTTGGTCCTATCCAATGATTATGAGGTTATTAGGGAACTTGCAGTAGGAATCACTAGAGAATAGTGACCATTTTATCATACATTTTAAGATACAATTAAATAGGGATCTAGTCAACAATGACCATCTAGTTCCTTACTTCTCAAAGGGTGACTAGTAAAGTTAAGGAGTTGTTAGGTTCAGTAAAGTGGGATAATGAACTTGCCAATAAAAATGCTATCAAGATGTGGTCTAACTTCAAAAGAAATTTTAGAGGATGTACAATGTAGATGTATTCCTTTCAGAACAATTAGGAATAAGATTAGAAAACCTTTGTGGTGGAATGGGAAAATAGCTAAAATGATTAAAAATAAAAAAAAGGGCATTCAGGGAATTTAACCCTTTGAACTTAACACACATCTCTACAATCTGTTACACAATACAGCTTTTTACTTTTTATTATTTTGAGAGCTACATAATACAACACAATGTTAAAAAAGAAAACTAAATTATACAGCATTTCTACTTTTAGTTATAAATACTGAGCTCCCCGGGTTATGTAAGCCTCGACTTACGAAAATTCAACTTTACGTAAATGCTCCCATAAATCTCTGTATCATCTCCAAAGTTTTTTCGTAAAATTGCCTTTAATTGTGTTGCAATAATGACTGGAAAGTTCCCAAGTGATCGTAAGAGTGTAGGACAGTACAGTATTTTGAACTATTTAATTATCTTTCTTTCCTATGCTTTTATTGCTACTATACTGTATTTAGTTTTTGTAATTTATAAAAAAGTATTGTATCTTATGTTCAATGATTACCTACGAAAGGGTCAATTCTGACTTATGGAAAAATCAACTTGCGTAAAGCCTTCCAGAACATAACCCTTACATAAGTCAGTGACTGTCTGTATTTAAGTTTTGGACATATGCACATATGTCACCATACTGAAGGGATTAAAAGCAGTATTAGCCTTGTAGACTTGGATAATTATAGATAGTTAAGAAATTTAAGCTAAATAGTTTGATTAGGAATCTTGAGTAAAAAGCATAGTGAAATAAATCTAGCTAGAAATAGCAATAAAGATCCAAAGAAATTCTTTAGCTTTTATAAATAATATAATTATAAAAAAGCAGGATAAGATAAACCCAATAGCATAGAACATGATATGGGATATTTGAAAATGATTGTTGGTATTTTTAGTGATTATTTTAGCTCTGTTTTTACTGAAGAAAATTTGAATAACTTTGATCTTACTTCTTTAGATTCTAAAAAACTCAGGCACTCTTGGTAAGATTCATATAAAGGATGATGATGATGTTAAGCAAGTGATTCAAACAATGAAGTGAAATAAAGCTGCTGGACATGATAATATATGCTAGAATTCTCAGATAAGGGGAGGATAGCTTATCCTGAGGCACAAACTATTTTCTTTGTTAGGTTTATTAATTATGCAGAGGTACCAAATGAATGAAAAAAAAGCAAATGTAATAACCATTTACAAAAAGTGTACTAGTAGTAAAAAGGAGGTAGGAAATTATAGGCTCATTAGTTTAACATCTTTGGTAGGAAAGATACTAGAAAGAATTATAAAGATTATTATTAAAGACAATTTGGAAAATTTTAATCTTATTTCAAGTTCCCAACATGGATTTAGATCAGGAAGGTCTTGTTTGTCTTATCTCAGACTTTTTAGAGTTTGTAACTGAACAGGTATATAATGGAAATAATGCAGACATTATTTATTTGGATTTTAGTAAGACATCTGACAAGGTTCCAAATAGGAGACTTCTATATAAATTAAAAGCTCGTGGGATATCAGTGTCAGTTATAAATTGGGTAGAAAAATGGTTAGAAGACAAAAAGCAGATGGTAATTCTAAATAGTCATGAATTTGGGTGGTAGAAAGTGAAAAGCAGAGTACTAGAGGGATCAGTGTTAGGCCTATTACTCTTTATTTCATATCTTAATGATTTAGACAAGGGAGTAGGTAATAAAGTTTCTAAATTTGCAGATGATACAAAAGTAGTTGCCCTAGTTACAAATCTAGAAAATTCTTATAAACTACAAAAAGATCTTGATAGACTAGTTGCCTGGGCTAGTATATAAATGGCAGATGGAATTCAATGTTCAAAAATGTAAAGTCATCCATTATGGTAAAAATAATGAAGACTTTAGTTAGCTATGAGATTCAAAGAAACTGGTTGAGGATATAAGATAGGAAAAAGATCTTGGCATTATAGTTAGTAGTAATGTTGTAAAATTCTCAGGAATAATCTTTAGGAGAATATTCTTGAGAATTTTCTTTTTTTGAACATCTGAGGGGTTTTTCAACTATTCCGATACAACTTAACTTCAGTTCCTGTCAAAATGGAGAAATTCTAAGTCAGAAATGACTGATAGGATGAGTAAAGAAATAAATAAATTAACTAATGCAAAACTTTATTGAATCATTGTATAAAGACTGTATTTCAATTCAAAGTACAGTATTTAACCAGGGATGGCAATGATTAAATCAAAATTATTTAATCACCTGATTAAAGCAATTGTTTTTTATATGAAAAAATCATGATATTTTTTTTTTTTTTTTCAAAATTATATAGAAATTAATAAAATATATTAGACAAAACACTTTAGAAACAAATAAAAATATCCCCTGTAATAATTAAGTGTTCAATTTCAGTTTTTCAGTATAATAGCTTTTTTATGAAAAAATCATTTTTTTTTTATTTGATTTTTTCCAAAATTATATAGAAATTAATAAAATATATCTCACAAAACACTTTGTAAATAAAAAATACCCCTTGTAATTGTGTGTTCAATTTCAGTTTTTCAGTATCATAGCTTTATAAAAAAAATCATGATTTTTTTTTAATTATTTGATTTTTTCAAAATTATATATAGAAATTAATAAAATATATCACACAGAACAGTTTAGAAAGAAAAAATATCCCTTGTAATGAAGTATTCAATTTCAGTTTTTCAGTACAATAGCTAATAAATAAAAAAAAATTATGATTTTTATGAAAAAATCATTTTTTATTTATCCAAAATGGCAAAAAAAGAAATACTTCAAAAAGAACTACCTACCATAAAAAACTCAAGACAATTACCACAATCATAATTCACAAGGAAATCACATGTAGATACTTGCTCTTGCTATACACAACCACAACTAACCAAGGAAACAATTTGCCATCCTTTAATTTCATTTAGTGAAGGTTAGGTAAGGTTAACTTCATTTAGTGAAGGTTAGGTTAGGTAAGGTTCATTTCATTTTGTGAAGGTGTTAGGCTAGGTTCATTTCATTTTGTGAAGGTGTTAGGCTAGGTTCATTTCATTTTGTGAAGGTGTTAGGCTAGGTTCATTTCATTTTGTGAAGGTGTTAGGCTAGGTTCATTTCATTTTGTGAAGGTGTTAGGCTAGGTTCATTTGGACATTTTCCAGTTTATGTACCATTTTCTACAATGTTGGCTTTTATGCAACTTTCTAGTGTTTCTTTGCCTTCTGTAAAACAGAAGGTAAGGTTAGGTTAGGTTATCAAGAACTTATATCTCTAAAAAGTTGTTATAATCGACGGTGGTTGTATGACCAATCAAAAATAAATTATATGAAAAACAGTACACAAACTGGAAAAGGTCTGTTCATTTTAGTGAAGGTTAGGTAAGGTTGTAAATTTTTACAAGTGTACATTACAGGCTTGTAAATCAAAACTGTTTTTCTGATGGTTTTTGATGCAGTTTGAATGAAGGTTAATTTTGTTCAAACAATATCAAAAACAATCAGGGAAAACAGTTTTAATATAATTATAACCTAATCTAAAATTCCAAAATACCGGTTAGGTTAATTTTAGTGGTTAGGCTAACCTAACCTAACCTAACCTTCACTAAATCAACGGAAAAATAACCAACCTTTTATTGTGATGGTGGATAAAGTGTCTCAATTTCTCGCAAAAAATAATGCAGGATAGTCTTGTGGTCCTTTGGAGACTGCATCTCCCAAATATTGACCTTTTAAACTTTCATCCTACATGTCAAGTTTGAGTAATTTGAGTTAACCTCTCACCCAAGGTATCAGGAACAAATAACACTGGTCAACAAAGATTTTTCATCAGAGTAAAATTTGTGGTGGCTGGATAGCATTTTTCATGCTGATTCCAAAACTGCATTCAGATTTTTTCTAGCATGTATAGTTTTCAAGATGAAGGCATATATATAACTACACAGATTTAACCATTTTAAATAGGCAAAATACTAATATTTCAACATTTGATTGCGTTTATTTTATTGATCTTATTTATTTCAATTATCTTAATTATATATCTTATGTATTTCAGGTGTGAGCTTTTACGTCTAGCAGCATTGTGATTCAGGCAACAACGTCGTGCTTTGTGTGTCAAAAGATCAGTCCAGTCCAAGAACTTGTGTCAAGTTGGTGTACATTTTTTTGAATTTATAGTTTGCTCAGGTCAGTCAACATGCCTCGACAATGTAAGAATGACCCCGACAAGTTGTTTCATATGCGGCCAGTTGAC
Source organism: Bathynomus jamesi (assembly GCA_023014485.1). Lineage (NCBI taxonomy): Eukaryota > Metazoa > Arthropoda > Malacostraca > Isopoda > Cirolanidae > Bathynomus > Bathynomus jamesi. The sequence continues at coordinate 578,727 of JAJOZX010000764.1, read as the reverse complement.
AACTAAAACACAGCGACGAAGTATTACAACCAACATTAAGAAAATATACAAGCTATACTTTGGTTGCCATCTAGGTGACCAAGATAAACCATGGGCGCCACATCAAATCTGTTCTGGCTGTTCAAATGGATTACGTGATTGGCTTAACAAAAAGAAAGCTTCAATGCCATTTGCCATACCCATGATATGGAGGGAGCCGAGAGATCATCATGAAGACTGTTATTTTTGTAGTGTGAACTTAATGGGGTTTTCTGCCAAGAACAAACACCAGATTGTATATCCAAACTTGGATTCAGCACGTAGACCAGTAAAACATGATGAAACATTGCCCATTCCAATTCCCCCAAGTGATAGGCTAGATTCTATCATAGATGACATGGAAAGTGATGAAGGTGCAACTGGCGTTTCCGGACCATCTACAGAACCAGAGTACACTTTTGAAGGTAGACATTTAGAGCCTAAAAAGTTAACCCAAGGACAGTTGAATGATCTTGTTAGAGACTTATCGCTGTCTAAAGAGAAATCAGAGCTTCTCGCCTCAAGACTAAAGGAGAACAATTTACTTGAGAACAATGTTCGTATTAGTTACTACCAAAAATGGAATTTTGAATTAACAGCATTCTTTTCAGTAGATGGTCCTCTCTGTTATTGCCATGACATCAATGGACTATTTACAGCCATATCTCAGACGCATGTGGCATCTGAGTGGCACCTCTTTATTGATTCGTCGCAGAGAAGCCTGAAAGCAGTTCTTTTGCATAATGGTAATATAATGCCATCCATCCCCATTGCCCATTCCATCCATCTAAAAGAGACATATGACAATATGGATATACTACTAAAGGCAATCAAATACAACAGTCATCAATGGAATGTTTGTGGAGATCTAAAAGTTATAGGAATGCTTATGGGTATGCAGTCAGGATTCACAAAATTTTGTTGTTTCCTTTGCCTGTGGGACAGTCGCGCCACTATAGAACATTACACCAAAAGTGACTGGCCACTTAGGTATACATATGTCCCAGGGATAAGCAATGTCCAGTCTGTCCCTTTAGTGGATCCCCAAAAGATTTATCTGCCACCTCTTCACATTAAACTTGGTTTAATGAAGAATTTTGTTAAAGCAATGGGTAAAGTCAATTCTGAAGGGTTCCAATACCTTTCAAGGAAATTTCCGAAGATTACTGCAGCAAAATTGAAGGAAGGAATTTTTGTTGGGCCACAAATAAGGGAGGTTTTGAATGACACTGAATTTGAAAAAGTCCTAAGTCCGCTGGAATTGAAGGCTTGGCTGGCGTTCAAATGGATATGTGAAAACTTTCTTGGAAGCAACAAGTCACCTGCGTATAAGGATGGAGTCAAGAACCTCCTTGATGCCTTCAAAGAAATGGAGAGTCGAATGTCGTTAAAAATTCACTTCCTGCATTCCCACTTAGATTTCTTTCCTAAAAACCTTGGTGCAGTGAGTGACGAGCAAGGAGAGCACTTCCATCAAGATATTCAGATGATGGAGAAGCGCTACCAAGGATATTGGAATGAAAGCATGATGGCGGACCATTGTTGGATGCTGTATCGTGACAATCCAGGCCAAATTTACAAAAGGAAATCACACTCACAGCGCTTTTAATAAAATAATGTATATATTCTTTATTTATAAGTACATTGAATAAGGTATATGATGTATTTGTTGTTTAGCCTTCCTAAGTGTGATCTATACATCCATAAATTTTCTTATAGCAATATCAAAAACTTAAAAATATCAAAACCAGTGTATCTATATAACTATACATGCTAGAAAAAAAATAAAACCAGATTCGGAATCAGCGCGAAAAATGCATTAAGAAAAGTGTGATCATGTTTGTGATGAGAAAAAAAAGTTTCATTTTGTTGGCCAGTGTAATTAGAGTTAAAACTCTCACCCAACACATTGGGTTAGGGTGTTATGGAAAAATCCTCACACAATACTATCAGAAAATTTTAGCAGATTATGCAGTCTGGGATCTCTACATCAGGACTTCTGACTTTTCAGACTGTCAAAACTCTGGTGACCACAAAATTGCATATTAGCTTTTCAATCTATTTTGCTTTCCTAAAATCATATATTGTTTAATTTCACTCCACCTAATGAGACCTGGCCTAATCATAATGCAGACTTACCCAAGTTTCTTCTGAGAGTGGTTTTGTCCTTCCCACCATCTAAAAGATTGGTTATTTCTTCTTGATTGAAAGGACAATTGTCCCTTTCCTTTTGAAGATCAGGTACACAAAATTTGTCTTTTGAAGTTTCCATGAGGTATGACTAAAAAATTCTTTAAATTATATATGTATACAGTGGAGTATTTGCATTAACTAGAGCCTAGGTTATAAAACTTTTGAGCAAAGTAATACCTTAATAAAAAAAAAGTCACAAGGACGATAAGGTTACTGATGATATAGAACAAACATTGACCTGCCTGAATAAAAGCTGATGCTGATTGGTGAGGGCTTAAAGGCCATTCAAAAATTATGTAACCCTTTTTTTCCACCAAAATTTATACCCCCACCCTCCATAACACTCTATTACACCTATCCAACCACCCCCTAAAAAATTATTAACACCAGCACTAACCCCACCCCACCCTCACATCACCCTATAAAATGTTATTTTTGATAAATTATTACTTCTCTTTCAACAAAAACTTGTTGCTCAACACTTACTCAAAAGTGTATAATTAAAAGTTGTATATTTAATAATTTAAAATATAGGGTAATTATTAATTTTTACACAGTCTGTTTTTATGATGAAACAAACTTTTCTGGTCAATTTTGAAGTGTTTTGCACGAATCTGCCACCCATTTCCTGTGCAAATGCGTAGTTTTCAAGATATCGTCATCTTGAAAACTACGCATTTGCACAGGAAACAGATGGCAGTTTCGTACAAAACACCTCAAAATTAACCAGAAAAGTTTGCTCTCATCATTTTTATTTAAACTAACAAAAATATCGCGACTTAACCTAACCAATCATCAAGGGTGTACAGTTGACCTAACCAGGCATTCAATTAACCTAACAGGTTAATATTGGTTATTTCACCTAAATATCTTCTGATCTTTTCGTATTAGGCACTCACTGTCACATTTCGGGCAAGTTAAGGATGAGAGAATAACGCCATAATTTTTAAAAACATCCAATCCTTTGGGATCCTGTCAAGAATAGCGAACCCAATTTTACCATGTCAAGAATAGCGAACCCAAAAATTCCCTTGTCAAGAATAGCAAACCCTGCAGGTGTTGGGTTCACTAACTTTTCTAGTCAATTTTGAGGTGCTCTGCACGAATCTGCCATCCGTTTCCTGTGCAAATGCGTAGTTTTTGAGATATCGTCATCTTGAAAACTATGCATTTGCACAGGAAACGGATGGCAGTTTCGTACAAAACACCTCAAAATTAACCAGAAAAGTTTGCACTCGTCATTTTCGTTTAAACTAACGAACTTAAACGAAAATATCATGACTTAACCTAACTAATCATCTAGGGCGTACTGAACTGTCCGCAAAACATTAGGACCGATCAATTTGTGATGCGTGATCTTTACGGGGGCAGAGCCCCCCCCCCCCCCGAGACCTAAATTATACAAATGATAATGTAATAACATGTGCCAACCTTGCATGGGTAGTCCACTAAATTTCGCATGCCCTTAAACTGAAATGACACATTTATTTTTAGGATTTTTTTTACGGCATCTAAAGACCTTCTGGTCTTTTCTTAAAATACAAGCACTATTGTATTTAGGGCAGGTCACGGATGTCTTAATTATTCCATGATTGAAAAAAAGGTCTAAACTCTTATTTTCATCGAGGGCAATATGGCGGATCATGTCTTCAAAATCAAGTTCACAAGATTGACGCGTCATAATACTAGAATGAAAATCACCACACTAACAAGAAACAGAAAGAAGTAGGCAAAAGCAAGAAAAAGTAGCCAAAAATAGCCAAAAAATCTCAAAAAAAGTTTGCCAAAATAAACAAACTAACCGAAATTTATATACATACATATTAGAAAGTAGAAAATATTTTTTTTATAAAAAAGTACATTTTATACAAATTTGCACAAGATAATATATATATTTTCTTATTCAGTTTTGATTGGTTATTCAATATATATTGCTGTTATAGCTGGGTGTGACTGGGTTAAAAAACGAATATTAACCATATTTTTTAATAATAAATTAGAAGAGATTTGTGCTGAGGAAAATGTACCCTTCGTAAAGCTGTGGTCCGAATTCAGTGATCCTAGCCTTTTTATAAAAGATGGGGGTGCATTTTAATGAAATAGGTAATGCTAGGCTAGGTAGGTTAATAGACGAAAACGTGCGAAAGCTGTATAGGTCGAAGCCTTCTTTAAACATTGTGGGTCCAGGGGAACGCAGGCCCAACGTGAAAAATAGTTTAAAATGCGGGCCCGTGGTAAAAAATAACAAGTCTTTTATTGTAACGCGCGTAGTATTAGAAATAAATGAAATTAATTAAAAGCGATAATTTATTCTGGTAAGTACGATATAGTTGCTATGACTGAAACTTGGTAAAATACCGTGACTCGGGACTTGTTGGGGGAACTTGATATACCGGGTTTTAAACTCTTTACTAATGATAGGTTACATAGGTTTGGAGGCGGCATTTTGCTGTACATTCGTAATTCCTTAGGGCTATCGAGGTTAAGTTAGATTTTCCGGCAGCAATTAATGCGACATGTATTGAAGTTAGGGCATGTAGTATTGGTTTTAATTTTGGTGTTGTTTATAGACCTCCCGTTCAACTCCTCGATACAGATACTAGATTTTACTCAGTTCTTGGTAACTTTATTGACATTTGGAATAGTATAATTGTCGAAGACTTTAACTGCCCTAATGTTAATTATGAGACTTTTACTGGTAATGAGGAGGGTTTTTGATTGATTGATTGTTTGAAGTATTATATGGAGGAGCTCAGCCAATAAGGCTATTTACATCCTCCAAGACCAAAACACCTTGTTCCAGGAGAACTTCCACTGTTCCTACATCAAGTGCTGGGTCTATTATTATTGGGATGAGAGAGCAATAGAGAAAGCACACCATTACCTTTTTCAGTTCTGGGCCAATTCCAGAACACTCAGAAAGGGATGAATATGAGGCCTGTTAGTACTACTAAACATGAACTGATAAAAATGGAACCAAGTACCAAGTCAACAGTAACAGCCAGATGGAGTAACTAGGAGGTAACAGATTAATAAACCTGTGGGAATGAAAATCGGTATACAATGCAAGATTTAAAACTCTCTCAACCGCCCAGATGCCACTACAAACTTGAATGCTTGGTCCATAGTGAAGTGTATCAATGGGGGTGAAAAACTATCCCCACCTAATAGGACTGATAAAGTAAAGTTCCTGACACCATATTGCAAAAGAGAGAATCTTAATTTTTTCCTTTGCCTAGTATAACATGGACAAAAAAGAAAGAAATGGGACAGTGTCTCTGGTAAATTACAACTAACACATAATGGGGAGAAAGCTAGTCCAATCCGGTGTAAGTAAGCCTGAAGGACTACATGGCCTGAACGGAATCTAAATATTATAGAAGCTTTATAGTGGGAAGAAGGTACAGGCCAATTTCTTGTGCCCCAGGAAGGCTTAAACATTCCATAGAGAGTTGAGTGCCGTAATCTCTCCCATTGGGTTTTGTAATCATTTTGCACTGCCATTTTAGCTACTGCAAAACCCTCGCCTGGATGGAAATATAGCGAAGTTATAGCAGGGAGGGAATGAGCAGCCCTGGCCAGCGTATCAACCATCTCATTACCTGTAATTCCAACATGGCTCGGAACCCACTGGAAGGAAACCAGAATACCTGAAACAGAGAGGGTCTTCAGTAAAGAATGGATAGAAGTTGTTAAAGCCAGATATGTAGTGAGTGTGGGTGAGTTGATCAGGTGAAGAGAGGTCTGGGAGTCTGTAATTATTAGGACATTACAAGCATTACTTCTGGATACTAAAAAACACAATGCCTGTTGGATGGCAAATAACTCTGCTGCCTGTATACTATGATTAGGGATGAGGAGGGTTTGAGATTGATCGAGTTTATGGAAGATAACTTTTTTACGACAGATGGTTACCGAACCAACACACACTGATAATATTTTAGATTTGGTGATGACGAACAGCGAGAATATAGTCGAAGGTTTAGAAGTAGGCGAGAGTTTAGGATGTAGTGATCATCAAATTCTTAGGTTTAAGTTATTGATAGAAAACACTAAGGATAGTAACGTAATAGAAGTCCCTGATTTTCGTAGGGCTAATTTTGATAGTTTTGCGGATAGGATGAGAGTAGTGGACTGGGATAACTTATTTATGGGTAATGACACAAATTTGCATTGGGTGGCATTTAAAGAAAGTTTTATCATAAAACTTTTATGAATATTGAAAAGGGAGTTTATTCCTCGTAGGCCCAAGCACGCTAGAAATCATGGTAGGCCCAAGTGGTGGACTACGGAAATAGGCGAGTTCATAAACATCGTAATAGAGCGTATAGACTTAATAAGCGCAATGGCACGGCAGCTAACTTTAATAAATATATCAAGCTTAGACGTCAGGTTAAAAGATCAGTTAGGAATGCCAAGCGTAATTTAGAGATACTTATAGCCAATGTTCCCTCTAATTTTTTTTTTAGTCCGTGTGTGCAAGAAATTTTTCGTTGTGCATACATTTAGATTCATGGTGAAAAATTGTGCAAACTTTTCTGAGCACTATTATCTTCAAAATTAAATATATATAAATATTAAATACTTAATAAATATTATTTCCATAAGGTAATAGCTTGATCATTACGGTACTATTAAATGGATATTAAAAAACTGTTTACAATATTATATATTCTTAAAAAAGAAAACATTTTATCCATTCTAAAAATATGAATAAAATAAAAAGTAGTAAAATAAAATTCAACAAAATAAATAAAATAAAAATAACTATGGAAAACTGATGAGTGGGTAGTTGGGAGGTAACGAAAATGGTTCACTGAGTAGGTAGGTAGTTAATCTAACAATTATTAAATTCCTTTTATGTCAATAACTGGGTGGATGAAACCAATTGGTTGCCCACCAGAGTTATTCTCCACACTAGTATTTATATACTGTGTGAGAAGAACGTGCTCGGTAATAGAGATACATTACCGCTCAACCAACCGAGGAAAAAACCAAGACAACGCTGGTGGAAAAAGCCCCGCGAAGAGGAGAACAAAGGAGAACGAAAACGAACAACGGGGCGAGAGGACGAAACAGGGGAAAGGGACGAGAACAGACAACGAAAAAGATCCCCACCAGCAAGTACGCTCTCGACAATTACACAACCGGAGAACAGAGACTCCAATAACTAACAGTAAGTGACTAATTGAGTTTTTTAACCCAGCAATTTAATCACATTAAATTAAGCTGGGTCAGACAAGTTAGGCCTACAATGTGGCCTAAGACCCAGCATCAACTCATAGCTTAACAAAGGTGAAGGTAGATTGCCCTAACCTAATTTGGTGAGGAATCCTACTGTGGACCTCAATTTATCTGCCCGCTCTGGACCATTTCCGGAATCTCTAGGCTGACCCCTCTAGTAGTCAGGGGGCTTAATCCAAAAAATCATCCCGATTGTTCCCTTTGTTCCAAAAGTACCATTTTTTTACCAGGGGTAGATATGACCATAAGCATTCATTTTTTTGCGGGAGCCAACATGGGCTCTCCCTGTGGCGGCCATTATGGACGAATCCAAGATGGCCACCATCTGGTCTGACATTGGGCGATAAAATAACAACCAATCATAGTAGAACAGCAAATAATGACACTTTTTGTATGTTTTTGAGTATAGAGAATCCAGTTCTGATATTTGTTTTTTAATTCAAGATATACGTCAGGTCGTATATATCCACATTTGATATTATTTTATAAGAAATGTACATTTTATGTCAATTGAATCATGATACATAATTATTGCACTTAGATTTGTGGTTGTAACAGCTATATTAACTTTTACATTGGATTTCTACTGACATTTTGTCCACTATTAATCTATTTTTTATTATTTTTGCAGGTGTTGGCATACCTGTATTCCTCTGAAGCAAGTCTATGCGGTGTGGTCTTCTTCACATTCTAGTCTCTTCAGGCCTGCAGATATGAAGATCTCGTTAGTGTGTAGTAGAACATTAATACCTCAACATGTCTACTAACATAACTGGAATTAATTGGACACTGTGTTGCCTATGTCAGTCCAGCAAAGACGAGGCATTACAACAGCCAAAAGAACAGGGATATTCATCTCTTGAAAGAGATCTGAATGATTTTGTGCAGCTCAATGCTGTTCCATCTGGTATCAAGGTTAGTGAGCTCGATGATGGCTCAGGAATTGCAGCAACCCTCCAATCACATGCTGCAGTGTATCATAAAAGTTGTAGGAGTGCATGCAACAGTTACAGGGTAAAGCGGGCACGAGGAAAAGTGGCCACGCAAGATGAATGTGCAGCTTGGATAAGTCCGAAGAAACTCAGATCAAGTTACGAATCACCTCCAGAAACATTATTCTGCATCATATGTCTGGGTGAGGATCAGTATGATCTTCATAGAGTCTTAAGTGACAACATTGATCAAAATCTGAAGAATTGGGCAAAAACAACTAACAACTGGCATTTATATGGGCGCTTGACTGCAGGTTCTGATGCACATGCAATGGATGCATGTTATCATGTACAATGCTATTGGCGGCTTCGTAATGGAGCTCGTGCAGTTGAACGTCGATCTTCAAGTGAACCCAAGCCTCCCCCATTTGATCCCATGGTCATAGCACAGTTAGTGGCATTTGTGGATGACTCTCAGTCTGAGGTCCACAAGTTGTCTGACTTACGGGAAATGTACAAGATAATGATGTCAGATCTAGGACATCCCTGTTCTGGTAGAGAACCTCATGCAACAAGATTCAAAGACCATCTGCTTGAGCATCTTCCTGAGTGGGCTTCCTATGCACAGGGGAGAGATGTATTCATTAGCCACAAGGCAAAAGTGGGTGCTGTGCTAGAACAAAGCTATCATTCCTCACAAATCAATCAAGATGAAGCTGTGTTATTGATACGTGCTGCTATGGCACTACGAAAGCGAATCCTTCAGAAACAAGAGCCATTTAATGGTTCATTCTCTCCACAATGCCTGACGTCCCCCATAGAAGAAACACTGTTAGGTTTCATCAATGTTGTCCTCCAGGGTCCTAAAGGTAATATCGATAAACATAGTAGAGAGCAATCCAACAGTGATGCTGAACTGGGCACAAGGGCGAAGATTGCGTGCACACTGTGCCAACTGCTGATATTCAACACAGTAAACTATGCATCTTCATCAGACAGCACCCAAATCCGTCACAATAGGGATCGTGAAACGCCATTCCCACTTTACCATGGTATTAAACTGCATGGAGATGCCAGATTCAAGCACCAGATAGAGAATGCCCATCACCTTGGGCTCTCTGTCTCATATGACCGTGTGATGGAAGTCAAAACACAGGTAGCTCGTGCTGTTTGCAAGAGAGACACTGAAGACGGTATTGTTCTACCCACAAATACAAGACTTTCAGTTTTCACTACACATGATGTAGACAATCTGGACAGCAACAAAACGGGAAATTTGTCACGTGGTGATTTTCATGGAACATGCATTACTGTGACCAATCACCTATCCAAAGAGAACTTGGGAATTCGTCGACCAGCAATCACACTTGATCCATCTGATACATCAAAACCCCAGTTGCCGGATAGTTATGTAATTGTTCCTCCCATCGAACTCAACACCCGTGACATTCTTGTGCCCAGAATCAACGAAGGTCAAGTTCGGCCGAACCACAGCCTGGTCAACGGTGCCAAAGTAAAAGATGATGCATGGATAGCACATGTTGGAAGAGTGCTGGAAAAGGGTGAGCTTGAAAAACGTGATGTGGTTACGTGGTCAGGCTTCAACTCTCAGCTCATGGATGATGCATCAATAAAGCCAAAGGCAGAGACTGGTATACTCCCCTTATTTCCTGATAAGGCAGCTTCTTCTTCAATGATGAAGCACACGATGGAGATTGTGAAAACTACGACTGAGTTCATAAACCCTGGTCAAACCCCTGTCCTTGGGGCTGATCAGCCTCTCTTTGCCATATGCAAACAGTTACAGTGGGAGTTTCCTGACACACTGGGTGAGGATAAGTTTGTGATGCAGTTGGGAGCTTTACATATCGAGGATAAGTGTCAGCTGATGATGGGCAAGGTGCTACGAGGTTCCGGATGGGACACAGCTCTAGCTCAAGCAGATGTCCTCTCCTCTGGACGTGCCCAGTCAGCTCTCGATGATCACCACATAAAGCGTACACGATATGCTCATCAAGTGTCACTTGTTTCCCTCTCTCATTTGAAGCAAAATGCATACTTGCAATACACATCCAATGTGCTGGGGCCTTGTGAGTCATATGAGATGTGGTGTGCAAGGAAATCTGCAAATGTTCACATGTTCAAATATTGGTCACTAGTGATTGAGCTTGATGTACGATGTACGACACTCTGCAAGTGTGAGGGTGGCTGCCTGAACAATGACGACTATTAATCAGTGAACAGCCATCTATTGGATAGACATTATCATGAGATGCAGTACTGTGAGTAAAAGGAATAAAGAAGATTGTACTTGCGTATATACTAAAGTTTAATAGCAAAAGATGTTGATGCTGACTCTTATTTTTTATCAAGTTAACTATGTAACCTGTACTAGTATTGGTACTCAAGTGGATGTCATTTTGGACAGCGGCCATTTTGATTTGGCCAATATGGCCGCCACAGTGGGAGCCCAGCTTGGCTCCCGCAAACATTCAAATTAGTATGGTCATAGCTACCTGTGGTCCAAAAATGGCACTTTTGGAATGATTTGAACAATTATATGATTAAGCCCCCTGACTATAGGCTAGACTCAGTGGCGGTTCCTCATATGGGCAATATGGGCAGCCGCACAGGGCGGCATTTGTGGAGGGGCGGCATGAGCGCCTGCAAAAAAAATAAAAATAAAAATAAGAATAAATAAATAAAGAAATAAATAAAAATAAAAAATAAAATAAAATAAATAATAAAAGATCAATAAATATATTTTTATTAATAAAAAACCATCTATTGCATTTTCCATAAACCTTCCCATAAAAGACCTAAACAATGCAAAATGCTTCCAGATTAATATTATTGGGAATAAAGGCCCATACTTTAACATATGTAATGTTATTTTTCTGGGTTTGGTTAAATAGTGAAATGTATATTATTTATTACAGAACGAATCTTCACACTAAGCCACTAAGGTCTGTCAAATAACCGCAAATGGATAAGAAGAGGTCAAAGCTATCAGGTGCTCAGTTTAGAAAAAAGAGGAAAGAAGAAGAGGAGAAACGAGCAAAAGATAAAGGTATAGAGCTATGTCATCTACTCTTCACTGCTATATTGCACTGCTATTTTGTGATATAGCTTTCTGAGTCATTTGAAGTGTACTATTATGTATATAATTAGCCATTAACCAAGGAGGTTGTATTATTCATTTGTTTCCTATTCTAAAAGTTTAATAAATTGTGCTTAATAACATGTTAAATTAATTGTACTAGCCTATTCATGCATTGGTCTGTTATGTTCTATTTTACTATTTGCAGGGGCACTTTTGAAATATTTTGGAACACCCTCTGCCACTAGCCAGGATGAGAAGCCGTCTACTTCTGCCATTATTGAGGCTGAGGAGCCATCTACCTCCTCAGCCTCACATATGTCTCCACAAATGCAGTCTGATCCTGAGGATGAAGACCCATTTGCTTCTACTTCTCCCCGGCAGGACTCTTCAGGTGAGTTTGTGTGCACATATGTCTGTGAGTGTGTGCGTGTGTGTGTATGTGTATGTGTGTGCATCCCTGCAAAGCATTTTGCAAACAGTTATAAATTATAATGTTATTATCACTGGGTCTGGGTTACTGGGTATGTGTGGTGTTTCACCACCATAATTCCATAACACCACCACCATAACAAAGTGCTGTGAATAATGTGTTATCTAACTTAGGTGTGTATACTAATGAGTAATGCTCTTGTTCTTTCTATTAGAAATGCCTGGAGCAGAATCGCCTCCTGAGGATGAGTCTCTGTCCACCGACCCTGCTAACTGGCCTTCAGTTCTGACTGAGAGAATTCGGACACAACTGGTTTCCAGGGGACCAAGTCAAGTACCATCTGACTTTGTATTCCCTAGAAACGACAGTGACGGAAGAAGTTTCCACCATCAATACTTCAGGAAGTCATTGGTTAGTGGGGAAAATATAACCAGAAGTTGGTTGGTCTATTCCTTAAAAAACAACAGCCTTTTCTGTTTCTGTTGTACATTATTTTCCAAGAGGAAAATAAATTTAACAAGTTTGGGACTCTCGGACTGGAAGCATGCAAGCTCATTGCTCACATCACATGACAACAGTTCAGAACACCTAAATTCTATGAAAATCTGGAAAGAACTGGCAGTGAGGATGAGAAAGGGGGAGACCATTGACAAGCAGGAGATGGCACTTCTGGAGGCTGAGAAGTTGAGATGGAGAGCGGTGCTGACACGTCTCACTGCTATTGTGCATTCTCTGGCAGTTAGGAATTTGGCACTAAGGGGACATACAGAAAAATTGTTCTCACCATCAAATGGCAATTTTCTGAAAGAAGTTGAACTGATGGCACAATTTGATCCTATAATGCAAGAGCACATTAACCGTGTCCAAAAAGGGACCTCCAGTCACACCAGCTACCTCGGCCACCACATACAAAACGAACTCATTGATTTGTCGAGCAGCAAGACCATTTCAGCAATGGTGAGCGACATCAAACAATCAAAGTTTTTTTCAATAATTCTAGATTGCACTCCAGATATCAGCCACACTGAACAGTTGTCAGTTGTGATTCGGGTTGTGTCACTGGAGGGGAAGCCCCATATAAAGGAACATTTCATGGGGTTTTTGGAGGCAGAGGAGTCCACTGGTCAACATTTGGCATCTCTGATTCTGAAGAGACTGGAGGAGCTAAAAGTTCCTTTCATGGACTGTAGAGGACAATCATACGACAACGGGGCCAACATGAGGGGAAAAAACAAGGGTGTTCAATCCAGGCTCCTAGAAATTAATCCCAGAGCTCTGTTTGTTCCATGTGGGGCTCATTCTCTGAATTTGCTTGTGGCCGATGCTGCTAAGGGATCTATTGATGCCACAAGTTACTTTGGCATCTTGCAGAAGCTTTACAACTTGTTTTCAGCCTCCACACAACGATGGGCCATTTTGAAAAAACATGTGAACATCACATTGAAGATGTGGTCTGATACAAGGTGGGAAAGCAAGATCAAGAGTGTGGAGCCCCTGAGATATCAGGCAGCTGCAGTGAGAGATGCACTGATCGAGGTGAGGGACCACACCAAAGACTCTGTAATAAAGGTCGAGGCTCAATCTCTGTCAGAGGAGGTTGGGTCATACCGCTTCGCCATTTGTTCAGTGGTGGTGTGGCATGACCTGTTGTGCCAAATTCAGCATGTGAGCAAGCAGATGCAGTCTCCTAGCATGCACGTTGATGTTGCAGTAAATCTCCTAAAAAAAACAGAGAGAGGTCTCCGCAATTACAGGGCAACAGGTTTTGTGGCTGCACAAATGGCAGCCACAGATATCTGTGAACAAATGAATGTGGAGGCTGTGTTAAAACAAAAACGGCTGAGGTCCACAAAGCGGCACTTCTCCTATGAAGCATCTGATGAGCCCTTGATTGATGCTTTGAAGAAGCTGGAGGTGACATTTTTCAATGCAGTGGTTGATGCTGCAACATCAGCCATTCAGGAAAGATTTTCCACGTTGGAAATTGTGGGAGAGAAGTTTGGAGTGCTGACACATTTCCAAAATCTCACATTTGAGGAGCTGACAGAACAATGTGTGAACCTTAGTACTACACTACACTTTAAGGGACAATCTGACTTGGATGGCAGAGAGCTTGCACAGGAGCTGAAGAACTTGCCTGACTTGCCATCAAAGACCATATCCTTGCTTGAACTGCTGACATTTATCCATGAAAGGGAGCTCTCTGAAATATATCCAAATTTGTGGACTGCTCTCAGAATTGGTCTTACTCTTCCAGTCACTGTTGCTGAAGCAGAGAGGAGCTTTTCAAAGCTGAAGCTCATCAAATCCTACCTGAGGTCAACTATGTCACAGGAACGCCTTACCGGTCTGGCCATCATCAGTATAAATCATACAATTGCTGAGCAGATTTCATATGATGATTTAATTCATGACTTTGCATCAAGGAAGGTAAGAAGAGTCAGGCTTTAGATGGCAGTTGTGCTGTGGTGCAATTTATTTTGTTTCTTGTTCAAAGTGTAGCATAATAATTACCCTCTCTTAAGTGTCTTATTCTATTTATGTGATAGAGCATTTGTACAATTTAGAAATTTGATTCTCTAGTTTATTTATGGCAGTTGTGCAATTTAATTTGTATTTTTCCTGTTCATAGTATCATAATTACATTCTCTTAAGTGAGTTATTCTATTTACGTGATGAAGGATTTGTAAAATTCAGAAATTTGAGTCTTTGTTTTGGTTCTGAAGTTCCAACAATTAGTCCAATAAAAAGTTATTTTGTGAAAGAGTTATGTCTGTCCTTTATTTTGGGGGGATTCGAATGTGTGTGTGTTGGCGAACAGGGGGGGGGGGCGCTGAAGGTGAGGTTCGCCCAGGGCGTCATGTAAGCTAGGACCGCCACTGGCTAGACTTGATCTACTCTATAGTTAGACTGGAGATATAAGGGGTGGGTTAATTGTGGACCAATTCATACAGAGCATTTTTCGCAATAACTAAATGAAAATGACTATTTTAGTTATCATTTCTCAAAACAATTTTTAGCATTTAGCAATTTAAAATAGACTATCAAGATTAATACATAATTTCATCCATTCACAAAATAGGAATTATGAGATAATTACTATTCGTTTTTATGCAAAAATAAGAAAGAGAAGGTTTATATTCAATGCGTTAATGTATAAAAGAAAAAATGCAAATACATAGAGTAAAAAAAATCCGTATTGCTTAATTGCGCGGAGTCAGCGAAGTCGGGCGGAAGGGGTTAATACTTAAAAGAACGACTATAGAGTATGTTGATGCAAATGGTCAGACCTTGTGTGACGGTATACTTTTTAAATTACTTCATTTACTGTCGTGACTCATGATACGCTTGAGCCTGTGCGCATTTTATTTTGCTGTGTGCGCGGGTTTCACAACGCGTGTGCGCGCGCACACGCGCACACCTTAGAGGGAACACTGCTTATAGCTGCGGATAGTAAACATAATCCAAAAAAGTTTTTTGAATACGTTAATAATCGTAAGCCGATAAAAGATAACATAGGCCCTCTAGTGGATGTTAATGGCGCTTTGGCTTCTGACGCTCAGGCGATGGCAGGTATTTTCAATAACTTTTTTGCGACAGTTTTTACCGTAGAAGACGTAAATAATGTCCCAATGTGGATGATATCGTTCCATTTAGTAGCGAGATTATTTTGGATGAAATAACTGTTTACGAGGCTGAGATTGCGCATTATATCGATAGGCTAAAAGTTAGCAAGGCTCCAGGCCCTGACGCTTTTTATCCCAGACATTTGAAAGATTTGAAAGACGTTATCGTAGGTCCCTTAACAAAGATTTTTAATCAGTCACTCGAAACAGGGATTATTCCTGAAGACTTCAAATTAGCTAACGTCACGCCTATTTTTAAAAAAGGCAACCGCGCAGTAGCTAGCAATTATAGGCCCATTAGCTTAACGTCAATTGTCGGTAAACTTTTGGAATCCGTAGTTAGGGATCGTATCATCGATCACTTAGAAAGTAGAGATTTGATTAATAGTAGTCAGCATGGGTTTCGATGCCATAAGTCTTGTTCAACTAATTTGTTAGAATTTTATACGAAATAGTGCGCGAATACGATAGGCATAGAGCGGTGGTCGAGGATGAGTCTGTTGACGATTAATGCCAGCGTGTGATGCCAGCAATAAAATTATTAAAAAAAAAAAAATTAGACTAACATGAACGTAGATGTAGCTCGTAGCGTAAACTAACCCACTTTTTGTTTAACTTTACCTACTTTCCCCCCCCCCCCTTATCCTCTCCTTACTTTGCATGTCTGTAACTCTCTTTTCTTGCATGTTTGTAGTTTGCATGGCATGACAGTGAGTTAAGACTGTGTTTGCATGGTTTGTAAGCATTCTTATTTTACTTCTTTTCATCTTTCACCCCTCTCCTATTCTCTCCTACTATTTTTCTGACTTGTCGGCAGTGGCTGGCAGATGATGATGGCAAGTCTTTTTTCTCTTTTTCTGAATGAATATTAACCCACGAGTGATAGGTGTTAATATTCCTCGCCAGAAAGAGACTTTCTCTACTCTCATGGTGGCACAACACCGCGAAGTACGAACTGCTCAATATATCACTTGCCTGCCACATAAACACCTTTCACGGCAGGAGACACAAGTTGAAACTCGGCGACATTCAAAGAGTTGGCAGACACATACACATGACAGACTTTCAACTACAGAAAACATGCTCACATGCCTGGTTTGTTAACGTGTCTAAGCATAGAGTAGATAAGCATTTTGTAGAAATACAAAATTTCCTAACGAGCAAAAACCTAAAAAACAAGATGTATGGCATGGTTTAGGTGAGGTGAAGTTGCGTTTCTGCTATTACTAGTTCTTTTCTCTCTCTTCTTTCTCTTTGGTGGCTGGGTGCACGTGATGGATGAGGGCATGATGTGTAAAATCTGCTTTCCATTTTCAATTCCTCTAGAAGCATTTCATCATTTTACCGGCAGTGGCCCACACGAATGAGAAGGAGAGGAGCCTTACTGCTATTTCTGCGTGATGGCTTTGCGCGTACATGAGTATAGACATGAAGAAATTTACCTTTTCCTCTCTCATAATTAGTTAGGATTGATAGGCACTAAAAAATCAATAATAGGTAGGCAAAAAGGCACTAAAGAAGCCCTAAAAAAGTCGCTTAAATAGGCACTAAAAGCTGAAAAAGGCACTTAATAGGCATTTCTATTTTCCCACTTTTCTCTTATTATTGTTGACTTACAATAAACCCATTTGCAGTTCTGATGAATATCAGGATTTTTATTGTAAAAAATAAACTAAACATCTCAAAACCGATCAAACATTTTATTTGCATCAAAGTAAAATCCAAACATTTAAACTATCTTCTTACAAAAACTCGACTAAACTATAAATTGAAATGGCAATTGATGATTAAAAATTTTTCAAGGTTCTGTGGCGTAAATTGACATCGCCTGTCACTCAATACATTTTTATATCGAGAAAACGACCTTTCGACATCGCAAGACGTAATTGGTGCGAACTTCAAAGATGCTAATTCGCTTGACTCAAAGTCCAGAACCTCCTGACATTCTCCTTTGAACACTGTTGAAACGTTCACTATGGTTTGCCAACCAGGATTACGTCTGAGAACATTTTCAAATTTTGCTACCACTTCTTTCCCTACGTTACCAGGAACCTGGCTCAGCTCCTTCCTTGAATTTTGAACTATTTCCACTGCTTCAACAAACGGCAGGCCTCTCTCCTCCAGCTTGGTTATGGTCCCTGGCACCCGTCCGAAATTGGCCATGATGTAGGCCAGGTCTCCTCGAAGGGTTAGACACGATAAGGCCTCCTTCGCTTCTCCTATCACGACTGCCTCATGCTCGTCTAAGTTTTCAACGACCTGCAACAAAAACAGAATTAAGATGAAATTTGCTTTGCTGCTTTTGAAATGGCTGTAGAAGAATGTACTAATTAAACTGAATATGTTTCGTACCATGGCAATTTCGCTGATATTTTCAGCATAATACATGGCCGCTTGAAGCCAGGAACCCCATCGAGTCAAAACTGGCTGAGGTGGCAAGGGTGTTTCTGGAAGAGCTGCCTTGAAAGCAGCAATTCGTGAAGGTGCCTTGAGAAAGACCTTCTTCACCGACGATACAAGTGCATTTACGTTCCGAAAATGTCCCCGGATGTTTTCTGCCACCCGATGGAGAGCATGAGCCAGGCAAGTCACATGCACCATTTTCGGATAGAAAACCTTCAGATTTTGCGCTGCTTTCAACATAACTTATATGCTGCTGCATCCGTGACAAGAAGTAAAAACTTATCATTGTTCTCACTTGGCCACAGAACTCCTGCAATTAAAAAAATGAATAAATAAGTTTATATGCGCACAAAATTAACAACTTCAAATGTAATTGTCTCATTTTAAATGCATATGAATAACATTCATCGACACTTACGGAGAGCATCCCGCACAACTCGAGCTACTGTGGCATTATTAGTTGCCTCGAGTGATCTCGAGAGGATCAGGTGTGGTTTTCCTGGGCCAGAGCAGTCGAGCTTACCCACCTCCACATTGGCAACTTGACGTCCACAGGTGTCTGTCGTCTCGTCAACTGACACCCAGAAGTTGGCATAATTGACGTCTTGTCTGATCTCTTCAATAACCAGAAATTTCATGTAGTATTTAAGTTAATAAATACACAATGTGCATAACTTGATAAAGAGTGATATGAACAGAACGCTCGTTTAGCCATTCTTTTACATTTGACATAATCAAAATTTAATACAGTAAAATGACAAAAATTAAAGAAATGAAGTGAAATAAAACTCAAAATTTAAACAAAATAAATTAAAATATTAAATTATTTTAAATCAATGTGAAATGAATTTAAACCTGTAAAATGAAAATTAAAATTAAGTAAATTAAATCAACACATTTAAACTTACAGATTCATATTTTGGATGGAGGTAGTTTCTCCTCAAAGTAGATTCATCGGGAATTTTCATTTTCGTGTACTTTGCTAAAAATTCTTTGTATGCCGCATTTTGCAGCTTGTTAAAAGGTATGTTTGCCGCCACCATTGAAGCACACAAATCAGCATGGAACTGCTGCTGCAACTTATCCGACTCTGTGGGACTTCGAAAGAAGGGCTGGCATGTTGCAGTTTTCTTCTTAGAGTTCATCAAATGCATAGCAGTATTTTTGTATTGGTCCAAATGGCATTTTTTCTCGCATTTTACCTGCAAAGATGACGAGTATTACTGAAAAACAAACTTAATTACTGCGCCATGCATTAAAATAAATCAAATTAACAACAAACAAAAAGCTATTATTCTCTATTCATTATAAGAACCCAACTTAACTTAATAATTTCTTTAGATACCAATTTTTTTTTTTTTTAGAAACTACAGAAAACGACAATTTTTAGGGTAACTAAATTATAAAACGCATTAGTCGAACGTCGAAGTTGGTTGTTCGGTTAATTAAATTAATATTAAAATAATTTAAAACAATTTGTTTTTCACCACTCTTTACCAATTTAGGTTAATATTCGTTTTAATGCTTTGTTCGTTTTCGATAGAAGGAGACATTCTATGACAATTTAACATATAAATTCATATTCAGGACACCTTGAAACCTCAGGGAAACTGATAAAAATCAAGGAAATGTAATAATTATTTTTATGGAAAATTTTTTTTTTTAAATGTAGACGTAAAAAGCAGCCATTATAGGCCATTGACCGAGTATTTAGCTTTTAACGCTGTTAAAATTTTAACGAACGTCGCCCTCTCCAGTTTTATGGGGAGACATCTCGTGGCAAAATTAGGAAACATAGGTCAAAACAACCAATTAAAAATCGTTTTTGTTTCACGTGACCTTATCCGACCAATCAGAGACGTACATTTTGAATCTCTCATAATGCATACTCATTTAAGAATGCTTTTTCAGTCTGGTTTTCATTTTGGTTTGCGGAGGTTGTGATTGCCTGGGTTTTTGGTACCTTGGAACGCAGTTCCAAAAAACTACTGTTGTTTGCGGTTCCTCAGAGAGACGCAACAACTCTTGTTCGCCTGATCCAGCAACATATTAGGCCTGGGACTACAATCTATTCCGACGAGTGGCGTGCGTATTCTCAACTTGGAAATCTAGGCTACATTCACCGGACAGTCAACCATTCACAGCGGTTCGTGGAAGACACCGTTCACATTCAAAATATTGAGCGTTGTTGGAAAGACGTGAAAAGCTGGATATTACGGTCTGGCAACAAAACCCAATCAGTTTAGGTCAGTTTAGGTCTGTTTAGGTTAGGTTAGGTCTGTTTAGGTTAGGTTAGGTCTGAACCAAAACACATTTTTCTGGTGTTTTTTGGTGTGATTTGCTCAAATCTGAACTTCGTTTCTTTAGGAAATGAGGCGTTTTTGAGAAATTTTCAATTTTAAAATTTCTCAAAAACGGCTCATTTCCCAAAGAAACGAAGTTCAGATTTGAACAAATCACACCACAAAACACCAGGAAAATGTGTTTTGGTTCAGAAAGGAGGAAAAGCACTAAAACGAATAATTACCCCAATTTATCTTTAGGATGCTATTAAATTCGGAAAAACTCACATTATCACTCATTGTTGGAGCGTCAAATTCCCTCGCATCCATATGTTTACATCGCGTGGGTTTGTTATTTTGGATAGAGAATAAAAAATGTTGCAACGTACCTCTTTGGAACAAGGTTGGCAGAAAATAACTCTACCATCCGTAGTGAAGTTTGAGTCCTTCTTGATCCACTGCCTGAACAGAACACTTTTGGCTGTCTTGTCCTTAGGCATTTTTTCTCACTTATAAAAAAAGCCATAAGCACAAACGTGAGATTTTATTTAGCAAAAGCACTTGAACAAAGACACCACGTTGCACGCACCAAACAAAATTATCGAGGCCGAACGCGTCACAATGACGTACTGTGATCTGATTGGCTGTATTTGGCTGACGTATTGCGATCTGATTGGTTGTGCTGGTTGCCTCAGGACTAGCCTCAGTTTTTCCATCCCCTGCCCTATTTAGGCCTACAAGTTTCAAAAAAATGTGAGTTATTTTGCTTTACTTAGTACAATAAAATTAAAAAAGGCATATATAGGCACGTATTTTAAAATTAAGCACTAACCATCAAAATAGGCGTTTATAGGCACTATAACATTTAATTATATACATCTCACAGTCCCGAAATGGATTTCTCTAAAAGAAGCCTATGAATCTATAAACGGGAATAAAAAAGGCAAAAAGGGCAAAATCCGGTCTCTACTCATAATGCTTTCTGGAGTAGTCTGGCGTATGCTATGGGGCCTGATACTTCGGTAAATTGAGCTGTAAATATTTTGTATAAAATGAAAACTATATGTTCGAGGTTTTTGTGACGATACCAAGTAGTTGATATATGATCAGTACAAATATATGTTAGCTTATACAACGGTACTATCTAGTTCTAGTATATGATTTCTATGTGCACATAGGCTAATTGTAGAGCTAGTTTTTCTATTCCCCTTTTCCCTGCAAAATTTCCTTGGCTACTTTTCCAGAGTCAAGATATTTTCTTCAACATAGTTTCGTACCCGCCTCTGGCGGGGAGGGAGCAGAGGGTAGAGATGGAACCTTATGCTTTTCTATCCACTATTCTACTTGCTAAAATATTTAAAATACACCAGTTTAATAACAGGAACCTTCCCGAGTTGACCATGGACTCAAATCGCTATCAAAAAGTGGAGGGTACATTTGAATATCAAAATTAATGGATGTTTAGTACATGTAATTAAAATATCGTAACAAAAATGAAATTATAATATCACTGTGGATCACGTGAGTACTACCTAATGAGAACAACTGAAACTAATAATAAGTAATGTTACTGCTTGTTATTAGTTTCTTGGGACTTGCATGGGACGTCCATTCTCATCGTTCTGCATCAATTTAACGTACACATTGAGCAAGTGCACTTTGAGCGAGTACAAATTGAGCGACTTGACGCATTGAGCGATTAGGCTAACTGTGCGAGTACAAATTGAGCGAGTGCAAACAGTGCAAACTGACGCAAAAATAATAAACATTCACCTTGTGAAAAATATTTATTTAAAATAGATATATTTAATTAAAATGTATATTAGATCTTCAGGTGCTCATATATATATATATATATATATATATATATATATATATATGCCCGGTTACGTTAATTGAATGCCCGGTTAGGTCAACTGAATGCCAGGTTAGGTTAACTGTACGCCCTTGATGATTGGTTAGGTTGTCTTTGTACTGAACACATTTATGTCAATACATTTAAATGTCATTTGTGTCACGTCAAGTCGCTCAGTTTTCTCAATCACTCAATTTGTGCTCGTTCAGTTTGCCTAATCGCTCAATACGTCAAGTCATCAATTTGTACTCGCTCAATTTCCCTCGCTCAAAGTGCACTCGCTCAATGTTTACTCGCTCAATTGTCGCACAATCCATTCTCATGATTGGTGGCCATAACCGCGAGGAAATCGTCTCTAAAATAAACACCGCATACTGGGTCTCAATGGGATATAATATAATCTACAATATTAAAGCAAGTTGTGTGTTTGTCTTTCTGTCTGTGTGTTTGTTTGTTAGCTTGTGGGTCTTTAAAAAGAGCTGAAATGGTTGGATGGTTGGTTGGTTTTTAAAAATAGGACAATATTAGAAGAAAAAAAGTTGAGGGAATGATTTTGGATTTGGTCAGGTTAGGTTGGTTAACAATGGACAGTAACTAGGGGGCCTGCAATCCCCCAATTATTGTCGGTTTAATTATTTGGTCATTAAAACTATAGAAAAGAATACATATACCTAGCGTTGTAATTACTGGGCCCGAAGGCCCCAGCACGGCAATAAAAACTATAGAAAAGAACGCAGCCATGAAAATCTTGAGCTTCACATTGTGTCAAGATTTATGAAACTTAAGATTTTCATGGCTGCGTTCTTATCCATAATTTTATTGACCAAATAATTGAACCCCCAGCAATTGGGGGACCGCGGCCCCCCCCCCCCCCCACACAATTACTGGGTGATACGACGAAAAATAAAAAGCGATTTGAATAATTAAAATTTAATACAATCAGCCCACCCCAAGCAAGTGCTGGGCATAACAGTTAGTAATAATAATAAATAATAATATTTATTAATGTATTATAATTCCTCTTATTACTTTGGAATACTGTTACCCTACTAAGAGTTCCTAATAGTTCCCAAATAGTAGGGGGGGGGGGGGGGTACAATTGATACTTTGGCCACGGCCTTCAAAAAGTAGTATACGTACCCCTGTCCCATAGGAATTTACGCCCATGGAGTGATTGAAAGGGTTTTGAAGCTTCCTCTTGTCTTTCTCTCTCTCTCTCTCTTCTCTCTCTCTCTCTCTCTCTCTCTCTCTGTAATATAATATATATATATATATATTATATATATATAATATATTTCGTGAAATAATTTCATATATATAATTATATATATTAATATATATATATATATATCTCCTGTTATAATACTATCCAAAAATTAAATCTGATTTTTAAAATAATTGCATTTTCCTTTATGCCTTTATGCGCATATCAGTACCTGCGGACGTATACATGAAGATAAAATTTGAATATGCTTGAAATTAATGACTTTATAACATATGTTCATTGTCAATCTTGCTTTTTCGTTTACAGTGTGAGTAATTTGAAAATCCTGAGTTCAGAATCCAAACGTCATTGGTTACGCGCCGCGACCACTGTTTCAGATTAAGCTCATACAGTGAACGTTATCTCTTAACAGAAAGTTGATGTTGGGAGTAATACTGAGACAGTTTCACTGTATTTTATTATAGTGAAGCGTATATAGTTGTAGGAGATAGTGAAGATATTTTTTATCTACTTGATTGATTGTTTATTTGCATTTACAATATTCATATTCCAGAGTGAATCCAACGATTTGACGAAAATATATAAAAAAGTTCCGGGACAGATGTATTCATTGCGAAACTAAATGTCACATACCAAATCAAATTTGTCTCTTTCAAAGTAGGCTCCTTCTGATTGTAAACAGTGATTCCAGCGGTCCACACACTTACTGAAGCACCTGTTATACTCTTTCGAAATGTTCTTCAATCCTCGCGTCTCATTTTGTTCGATCTCTGCTACTTCCTGAAATCTTTATCCCTTGAAGGTGTTTTTTCGGCTTGGGGAACAGGAAAAAGTCACAGGGTGCCAAATCCGGCGAATACGGTGGTTGGGGAACCAGTGGAATGTTGCGCTTCATTGAGAATTCCCAAAGCTGGGCACAAACCGTTAATCCGTTAATCGTTAATTAACGAAGTTAACTTTTTCGTTAACGATTTAACTTTTAAGTTAACTTTGAAAATCATTATCGGACTAATTAACTTCCGTTACATTTAACTTCCGTTAACTCAAGTCCGTTAACCCAAAAAATTCATAAATAAACGTTTAAAAGTTTCTATTATTTTCAGTGCTGAGCAGGTGCGCAATTAATCCGCCACTGTTAATAGTGATGAACGAATTTCCATTTCCGCAGTGCAAAATCAGGCGATATATTTGTTTCCGTCGCCACAATTTGTGTCTTACCAAATATGATAGTTATTTATGGCATTGGTTTGAGCAAAACATGGTCGACTGTAAAATCAGGCGGAAAGATTTGCCATTTGAGTTGAATGTTTCAACTTCTTTCAAGAAATATCACGAGCATTTTAAGGCACTTTCACTAATATATATGTAACAATTACAACAAATAACTACATTCGTTTCATTTGCAGTCTGTCTCTTGCGCAACATGTTTGTGCTAGTGAATATTTAAAATAATCGTTGTCAAGTAAGTCATGTATATTTATAATATGTCTGTGAGTACCTTATTAGTAGTCTCCTTGATACATTTCAAGAACCATAAAACTGATCAGGTAAGATTTCAATTCTCATGTCACTTTGATGACATAAATTAAGTCAATTGATGTCTTACAATGGGAGCGTTTTCACCTTAACCCTTTATGTCCTGGCGGTACTTCTAGGTACCACATCTTTAAAATCTCCATAATTATTTTCTACCCGGTTGATCCTGCCGGTACTTTCAAGTCCCAATGTGAATTAGTTTCTTTATGAGATAATAGATGGCGTTGAGAAGTAAATGTGAGCGTGTGGCGCCAGAACTTGGTCAAGACCTGGCTGGAGACCAACTCCAAGGACTTGCTGACAGATGCTGCCTTCTTGGGTGAGCAAGTGTTGGTGGACTTGTTCATCAAGTTCAACACAGCCATCTCCTCCAGTGCTGCAGTGGAGCGTTTGTTCTCTATGGGCAAGGACATCCTGAGGGCCAAGAGATCATCCCTGTCTGATGAAAACTTTGATATGCTAATTTTCATGAAGGGCAACATGCATCTCATGGACAAAATGGAGAACGAGAAGAAGAGGGAAAATTAAATTATATATATATTGTGTTTTTCATTTTTTTATAATAAAAGTTAACGTTAACGGTTTATCGGTAACTTCCGTTACATGTTTAACGAATTAACGGATTAACGGTTAACGAAGTTAACTTTTTGGTTAACGGATTAGCGGTTAACGAAGTTAACTTTTTGGTTAACGGTGCCCACCACTGAGAATTCCCTTATGGAGAGTGCTGTCTGAGAGGGCGCATTGTCGTGATGCAACATCCACGAGCCCGACGCCCATTTTGCCGGGCATTTTACACTTTCTATGAGGGAATTCTTAACTAAGCACAACGTTATACTGGTTCCCCAACCACCATATTCGCCGGATTTGGCACCCTGTGACCTTTTCCTGTTCCCCAAGCTGAAAAACACCCTCAAGTGAAAAAGATTTCAGGAAGTACCGAAGATTGAACAAAATGCGACACGAGAATTGAAGAACATTCTGAAAGAAGAGTATAACAGGTGCTTCAGTAACTGTCTGGACCGCTGCAATCACTGTTTACAATCAGAAGGAGAATATTTTGAAGGATACAAATTTGATTAAGTATGTGACATTTAGTTTTGCAATAAATACATCTGTCCCGGAACGTTTTGATCAGCCCTCATGTGTGTGTATATATATATATATATATAGTTATTGTTTTCAAAATTAGGTTTATTATAAGGACTTAAAATATTTCCCGGAAATAAATTTATTATAATTATTATTAATTAATTAATTAATTAATATATATTTGTGATAAAAGCCGTTTCTCGCAGTAGTTTATCCTCGTTTAGTTCATTTCCTTCGTACAATTACTATTATCAGATGGAGGAGTATAAGAGCGATGTTACGTCTATTTCTCCACAAGAATTAAATACAACGAACCAGGCGGTGGAATTAATGTCAAACGCGGCTTTTCATTCTGCCGCGTTCTTTTTTTCGGCAATTGCTATTATTGCTACTCTCGGTAAGTCTTCTTGCATACTGTCTTTCCTCAAAAATGTGATCAGGCTTCCCTTGTGAACAGACGTGTTTTATCGAGTGTCCAGTGTTATCAATTGAATAAGTGGTTTTCGTTGAAGTGTTTTAAAAAAAAATAGTGTTCGGTGCATTCATAACTAAATTACTTCGTGCTACTAATCATTCATTAACGAATATATTTCATTTATTGACGTTATTCAATACTATATTATTTGATCAAACCAAGGCTACTGCACGTGGCTTGCCTTGTTTGTTTTTCAAATCTATCAGAAAACGTGGAGACATAAGGTTCATTTTTCCTTCCTTCGAGAGGTCAGGTAGAGTGTGGTCACACACCGTGTGAAGAAAAGGAAAAAAGTCGGGTCGAATCGCGGACAGATAAGTGTTATAAATACTCTTCTTTTACAGATCTTTTGTCGGTAGCTTAATTCTATATATTTAGTATAAATTTGTGTTACAAGAACCTGTTTCTGCGTTTCAAAAACGCGGTAGACCTACGTTGTAATTTATTAATTTCCAAACGCTCGTTTTTTGTTTTTGTTTTTGTTTTGTTTAACTAATTAAAAGCATGGCACCCCCGTCAAGTACTTGCAGTCGCTGTGAAGGGAAATTTGCCGCTTACGCGTTTACAATGGCTAATAATAATGAACAGTTAGTTTGCAGGTGGTGCTCAAACTTGGAAGTGCTGAGGAACGAGTTAGAACGTGAGAAGGAGGCCAGAGTAAGGCTTGAAGAAAGGGTGATGCTCCTGACGGCAAAATTAGAATCCCTTGAGACTCCAGTTACGACCCCTCCTGCCTCAGTTTCTACTAATAATATAAATAGTATTAATAGCCCTCTCTCTTCTAGTTCCCAACCCTTCGTTCGAGTGCGTAATGGAGCCCCATTGAGAAAACCTAAGACATGTCTACCAGTAATAACAAACAATAAGTTTTCTGTTTTAGGTTTCGATGATGCTGATGAACCGGAAATACGACTCGTTGGCGATTCCATTGTTCGAGGGCAGCTCGAGGAATTCTGTGGGAGAAACCCTCGTCGTAGGCGCCGTTACTGCTACCCTGGTGCAAGGGTGGAGGATATAACTAATAGTGTTGACCAATTTACAGACGGTACCTCCGAGGACACAACGTATGTTATTCATGTCGGTACTAATAACGTTTTAAATTCTAGATCGGAAGAACTGCTGGCTAGGTACAGGGACTTACTAGAGCGATTAAAGGAAAAAACTAATAAGATTGTTTTAACAGGTATACTTCCTCGAATTATCCATCGTAACGATTTCTACAGCAAGGCGACCTATATTAACAATAACCTAAAGTCTCTTTGCCAACAGGAAGGAGTGCATTTTGCGAATTTTTGGAACAGTTTCTACGGCAGGAGGGACTTGTTCCTCGGAGATGGACTTCATCTTAATGACGTTGGAGCTGCGCGTTTAGGAAGACTATTTCATAATACTGTCTCTTCTTTTCAGGCTGCCGTAACTCGAACGGTCCCAGCGTAAATTCCATAAATTTCCACTGCGCTCGCGAAGGTGTCGCAATTACAAACAATTTGAAGGTTCTATCCTTAAATGCTCGTAGCCTACGAAATAAAAGAAACGAATTTTTTTCTTTAATTGCTTGTAAAGACTATGATATAATTGCGATAAATGAATCGTGGCTTAGCACTGAAACTCGTGACTTTGTAGGGGAGTATCAAATTAAAGGTTATAGACTTTTTGTTAAAAACAGAATAGGTAGGCGAGGAGGCGGTGTTATGTTGTATATCAAAGATAATTAGCGAACGTTATAGAAGTAAAGCACACAATTCCAGAACCGATAGATTCGACTATAGCAGAACTTAAATTGAACGATTTCAAACTTTTGTTGCGGTTATATATAGGCCCCCTAATCAAACAGCTGATACGGACGAAGCGTTATATCGTGAACTAAAGAGAATAATCGGTAGTGAGCAGGCTTTAGTTATGGGTGACTTTAATTGCGCAACGTAAATTACGATACAATGCAGGGAGACGCGGAAGGTAATCGTTTAGTTAATTTTCTCGAGGATAGCTTTCTTATTCAAAAGGTTGGGGAACCTACGAGGTTGGACAGTATTTTAGATTTAGTAATAACTACGGATGATAGGCTAATTACTGATCTTCAAGTAATAGAACCGTTAAGCAATAGCGATCACAATATGGTAGAGTTTGTCCTCTCAGTAAGTCACTCGAAACCAGCTAACTCGACTAAAATTCCTAACTTCCAGCACGCAGACTTTAGTAAATTTCGAAATAAATTGTCACACGTCAATTGGGAAAACGTAATGGGGAACTCCAACGCAAAACTAATGTGGGAATCGTTCGAAACAGTATTTAGGACTATAAATGAGGAATGTGTACCGTACAAAATTAAGCGTGCGAAAGTAAACAACAAGCCCTTGTGGTTTACTTCTAGAGTAGGAGACATTATAAAGAGTAGAGATAGGGCTTATAGGCTACATAAGTGCGATAAAGACAATTTGTGGTTACGAAACAACTACATATCTCTAAGGCGTGAAGCGAAAAGTGTAATAAAAAAGTCCAAGCGCGAATTTGAAATCTCCATAGCTCGTGACGGTAAAGAAAACCCCAAGCGATTCTTTCAATACGTCAATAATAGAAATCCAGTAAAAAGCGTCTTGGGGCCTTTGAAAAATGTAAACGGAGATCTAGTTTCTGAAAACAAGGAAATGGCTACCTTGCTAAACGAATTTTTTACGTCAGTTTTTACTATAGAAGATGTAACGAATATCCCTACGGTCATAGACATAATACCTTTTGATAATGGTAATATTTTGGATAATATAGTGGTTAGTGAAGGGGAGGTAATGCGCTATATTGATAAAATGAAAACGCGTAAATCACCGGGGCCGGATTCCATATATCCCATACAACTAAAAGAATTAAAAGATAGCATTGTTGTGCCGCTAACAAAGATTTTTAATGCGTCTATTTCTGAGGGGTGCGTACCAGATAATTTCAAGTTAGCAAACGTAACACCTATCTTTAAGAAAGGCGATAAAGGTGCGGCGGGAAATTATAGGCCAATCAGTTTAACGTCTGTTGTAGGTAAGCTACTGGAATCAATAATTAGGGATCGTATAGTCGAACACTTAGAATTGCATAAACTAGTTAGAAATACGCAGCACGGTTTTAGGCGAAACAAATCTTGCTTAACTAATCTTTTAGAATTTTTCCAAAGCGTGGTTGACGTTTACGATAGACATCGGGCGGTTGATGTAGTGTATTTAGATTTTCAAAAAGCGTTTGACACCGTGCCGCACAAAAGACTCATTGAAAAAACTAAGGCTCATGGAATCAGGGGTGTAGTAATAAATTGGCTAGAAGAGTGGTTGCGAGGTAGGAAACAGAGGGTGGTCGTTGATGGAGCGGAGTCGTGTTGGGCTAATGTAGCGAGTGGCGTTCCTCAGGGTTCTGTATTGGGCCCCTTGCTTTTTCTTATATATATTAACGATTTAGATGTCGGCCTAGTCAGTACAGTTTCAAAGTTTGCGGATGACACGAAGCTGGGTGGTAGGGCGATTAATGACGAAAATAGAGGTAAAATCCAGGAAGATCTGAATGAAATCGTTGATTGGTCAGTCACATGGCAAATGAGATTTAACGTCGATAAGTGCAAAATTTTGCATATAGTTTCGCGTAACGGTAATTTTGCGTATAGTATGTCAGGGAAAGAGTTAACAAGCGTAGAGCAGGAAAAAGATTTAGGAGTTATAGTCACTGGTGATTTAAAAGTAGCGAAACAAAGTACAGCAGCGGTCAATAAGGCGAACAAAGTGTTAGGTTTTATAGCTCGGAATTTTGAGTACAAATCGCGCGATATTATAGTTCCTCTTTACAAATCATTAGTTAGACTCCATTTGGAGTACGCGATTCAATTTTGGAATCCACATATGCGCAAAGATATAGACAAAATCGAAAGAGTTCAAAGACGAGCAACTAAGATGATTCCGTCGCTTCGGTCAAAGTCGTACGAGGATAGGCTTAAGGAGTTAAAATTGACTACACTCGAGACTCGGAGGCTAAGGGGTGATCTAATCCAGGTGTTCAAAATTATGAATGGGTTCGATAACGTAGATAGAGATAGCTTTTTCAAAATATCTCAATATAATAGGACTAGAAATAACGGGTGTAAGTTGACAAGTAGAAGGTTCGAGACAACAGTTGCCAAAAACGTTTTTACGCACAGAATAGTAAATAGCTGGAATAGTTTGCCGGTAGAAGTAATTAGTAGCACATCTATAAACATGTTTAAAAATCGATTAGACGCATATGTTGATAGATTGGGTATAGTTTAAGGTAGTAAAATTAAGGCTTTGTGGGGATAGATCCCACATCTCAACACAAGTGTTGTGGGATATAGGGAGGCAGCATCTTGGGTTAGGGGATACTCTCCGTCCTTACACACCCCATTTAAAGAGATTCCTCTGCCGAGCGGTGCCCCCCATAGTACTGTGAGGTATTGAAAGACTCATGATCTTCACTTGCCCCACAAACACCTTGAAATGGGAGACCCAAAATGGGTGCACACACCTTTCTACATTACTGTACAGTCTTTACAGCCACACCTACACTTTTCCTCCTAAGTATATATATTGTATTGTATATGGTGGTAAATTTTGACTTGGTCCGCAATCGATATGGATCGTGACTTATTTTTGGTTGGATGGATACCGTAATGAAATTGACTGGATCTTTTGGATCTGATATATTTGCATGTCGGTTATAAATAGATATAGAGTGTAACATATTTGTGGATAGTAGTCTATTATGACTTGATCCTCTGGATCCAGAGATTCTATCTTTAGTTTTAAATCGATAATTAATTAGTTTTAAATTGATAATTATTTAGTTTCGTAAAAATTAGTCGTTGCTAATGTACAGGCAGTTTTTACATAAATTTCTTATGTTCTTGTGGTTCGGAACCCACGTAAAATTGTAGGTCCCCTCCGCCACTACGGAGGACATAGACAATGCACAATTACGAACACAGTTAGGTAGACCAGCCATGAGTGGATCCTAGGGTCTTTGTTGGTCTGAAACATTATAACATTATAAGAATTATTGAGGAATTACAGTTGTATGGTGAAAAATTTGGGAAATTAAATTTTGAAAGGAGTGCGACATATATATATATATATATATATATATATATATATATAGGGTGTCCGAGAATTATCTCTACAATTTTTGGCTGTTATTAAAAGTCAACCATGAAGTGTAGAAATTCCAGTGTTGTCCCATTTTACAGAGAATCTCATTAAGTTTTTTCTGATACCAAGTTTTGACAAGTTTTTTAGAAATTCCAGTGTGTCCGAACATTATCTGTACAATTTCATCTTTTAAAATTCTTGATAACACACGTAAAATTCTTAAACAAGATTATTTAGAATCTGTATTTTCAAAAGTTTCTTTTATTAAAGTAACGTTGTTACAAACATTCGATATGTGCACCATTAGTGATTCGCAAAACATCCAATCGATACTCCAAATGTTGCCATGTACGCTGCAGCATATCACATCAATTCGCTCAATAGCAGCTGTGATTCTTGCTTTTAAATCATCAATGTCTGTCACCCGCGTACATTTCTAAAAAACTTGTCAAAACGTAGTATCAGAAAAAACTTAATGAGATTCTCTGTAAAATGGGACAACACTGGAATTTCTACACTTCATGGTTGACTTTTAATAACAGCCAAAAATTGTACAGATAATTCTCGGACACCCTGTATATATATATATACACAGTATGTCCCACAAAAAAGTACACCCAACTTTAGATTGTACTAACTCCTCCAAAAATTGAGATATTTTGGATCTGTTTGTTTGATTTAATATAGCAAATTATTCTTTGTTAACGTTCAAATTTATTCATGTTTAAACGAATTAGTGTTTAAGCATCTGCTTATAACTGAAGGGTACAAAAAAATGGATTGCGCAAAACTGGTCAATGAAAAAATAATGTGTGTGCTATCGATGTAATGAAAAGACAAATACATAATAATAGATACTTTAACATAATTTTAATAAGATACAAAGCAGATTTTTCTTTACTCCTTATTACAAAAGTTATGCTTAGTTTCGTTTTCTTTCAACATGACCGCCATTCCTATCGATACAAATCTGGAGTCGAGCTCTCATCTTCCCCATCACTCTTTTGATAAGATCTGGATTGTCTTTTAACAAGTTGATTTCAGCTGTGATGCGAGTCCTCAAATCATCTAAATTGATAGGTTGTGATGCAAATACTCTATTTTTCAAATGACCCCATAAAAAGTAATCACACGGGATCAAGTCAGGGCTTCTGGGAGGCCATTCAATGTCATGGCCTGTAGCAATTACTCTTTGGTGGAAGACTTCCTGCAAGCGTTCCTTCACAATAACTCTCCTGTGAGCAGGAGCTCCGTCTTGCACCCACCAAATACGATAAGGTTTATGGAAACCGATTTAATCGTATTTGGTGGGTGCAAGACGGAGCTCCTGCTCACAGGAGAGTTATTGTGAAGGAACGCTTGCAGGAAGTCTTCCACCAAAGAGTAATTGCTACAGGCCATGACATTGAATGGCCTCCCAGAAGCCCTGACTTGATCCCGTGTGATTACTTTTTATGGGGTCATTTGAAAAATAGAGTATTTGCATCACAACCTATCAATTTAGATGATTTGAGGACTCGCATCACAGCTGAAATCAACTTGTTAAAAGACAATCCAGATCTTATCAAAAGAGTGATGGGGAAGATGAGAGCTCGACTCCAGATTTGTATCGATAGGAATGGCGGTCATGTTGAAAGAAAACGAAACTAAGCATAACTTTTGTAATAAGGAATAAAGAAAAATCTGCTTTGTATCTTATTAAAATTATGTTAAAGTATCTATTATTATGTATTTGTCTTTTCATTACATCGATAGCACACATTATTTTTTCATTGACCAATTTTGCGCAATCCATTTTGTTGTACCCTTCAGTTAAAAGCAGATGCTTAAACACTAATTCGTTTAAACATGAATAAATTTGAACGTTAACAAAGAATAATTTGCTATATTAAATCAAACAAACAGATCCAAAATATCTCAATTTTTGGAGGAGTTAGTACAATCTAAAGTTGGGTGTACTTTTTTGTGGGACATACTGTATATATATATATATATATATATATGTTGCAAATCCACAAAAAAAAGAAACAAAGAAAAATAATTTTTCGTTTTCTTTGTGGATTTACATCATTTGCATCATTCATTCATTTCACGTGTTTAATTGTGAAATTCATCCCATATATATATAATGAAAATAACCACGAAGGAAAAAGAAACACAGAATGGTGCTCAAGCGCTTTCGTCTAATGACATCCTCAGGAACACTGAAATAATAACAAGTACGAGACTATATATACGTCACAAAAAAGTAAAATAGAAAAATAAAAATTGTAGGAGGAGCATAAAAATTTATAAGGAAAAGCTACCAGAGTTTTAACACTTTGCCCCTCTTGTCTAAATCCGTTCTGAACGAATTCAAAACAAGAGGATCAAGCGAAAAAAAGGCCCTGGCTAATGTTAAAATTATTTGTAAGTTGAATAATGGCAGACTCAAGAATATTTCTATTAACAATGTTGCTTGAGTGAAACAAAATTGAAGTATTATTCCAATCAGTACAGTGGGATAACTCTGACAAATGGACGAAAAGGGCACTGGACGAGTGTCCCGTTCTAACGGAATATTGATGCTGTTTTATACGCGTGTGCAACTCCTTTCCCG
Source organism: Bathynomus jamesi (assembly GCA_023014485.1). Taxonomy (NCBI): domain Eukaryota; kingdom Metazoa; phylum Arthropoda; class Malacostraca; order Isopoda; family Cirolanidae; genus Bathynomus; species Bathynomus jamesi. The sequence continues at coordinate 544,585 of JAJOZX010000764.1, read as the reverse complement.
TCTGTCCAATGTAAAATAGTATGAACAGTTTCTTCTTTTATATAATCAATATTTTGTATTTATCTATTTACAGGGAATCTGTTGATGACAGTAGCTCTTGCAACGAGTCGCACCAAACACTCAGCCGCTACTATCTTGGTGGTAAATATGTCTGTAAGCGTACTCCCCATCTGCGCTTTCACACTGCCTTTCATCTTGTCAGTTCTTTTCCTTGAAGAAAATTTGAAAGAGTACCGTTATGTAACGAGTAATAATATTAAAGGATTCTACGTACTCTCAACCCTATGTAACCAAGTAGAAGTGCATAGTGTTGCTGCCTTAGCTTTTTATAGGTAAGCAAATAGAAACTATTTGTATTCTTTCAACTCGCACAATCCTGAAGAGGAATATAAAATTTTTAAAAGTTCTATATACCAGTTAAATTTCTCCATAATTTTTAGTTGTACTTTTAACTCCATGTAGGTTTTGTGCCATTATATTCCCAAACTTCTGCAGACAGTATATAGATAAAACCTCCGCTATCTGGACTTCCCTTATCGTGATATGGGTTTATTCTACTCTCTTATTTATACCTACATGGATTCAAGTAAGTGATAATTTCATACATTCACAGCTTAAGAAATTGTCATCCTTAATCTTAAATCTTGTTGATCTGAATATATTTCATGTACTGTATATACAAGGTGTTCATAAAGTTACGCAAGTGAATATGTAAGTACACTTCACCATATTCACTCGCGTGACTTTATGAACACCCCGTACTTTACAGTTACCAAAATAATTTTGAGTGCAATAATTTTTGAATTCTAAAGACAATTCTTTGAAAACCTTTTAACAATTTTTCTTCTATGTACATAAAGTTTATTTTTTTTTAGGTTTGGGAACTTATTGATGCGCATAAAGAGACATTTTTCTCTAATTTTTACGATAAATCTGACGTCACAGTCATTGTTGGCATAATTTTTCGCTACCTATTACCGTTACTCATCATAGTTGGATGTCTCAGTAGTATATTTCACAAGGTAAGCAACTCTTAAGGCTGCTTCAGACTATAACATTTTGAAAGTCAATCAATCATTTCTTTGTTGAATGTGAATTTCTGAGCAAAACAACTTCTTTTAAGCGTAATAATCATAGTATTGGGTTATTTAACCTCCTTCGTAAAGGCAAAAGTCACGTGAGGGGATGGCGACCTACAGTTTTATGTGGGATTCAAACCAGGTGCCGCTACATCATTTGAACTTAAAGGACGGTTGCCCTTCTAATTACTGAAAATACTCAACGTCGTTTAACCTTTCTGATCTAACGGGAAGCGGTGTTGTGACATGGCCACGACGTACGTCTTCATTTGGTAAGGCTGATGAGACGCGTTGATCCCGGATCTTTCGGGCTGGCACTCAGGGTTAAAGATTTCATTTTCTTCCTTGTTTTTTCATACCATAATTTATACAGTGTTCAATGTTCATATGTATTAGCAAAGTATCATTAGTTCTCCTTTATCGCATGGTTTGGTTTTTCATACTTAAAAGTATAATTTTTCAAAATTATCCATCTAGCAACTAGATAATCGAAGCGTAATTTTCAACAGGATGTAAAGTTGTGACAACAAAATAATTATTGCCTTCTGTGAATGTTTAGGCTATGAAAGATTGTGGAAGCGATACTCTAACTATTTTATGAATCTTTCATGTACAGGAAAAATAGTACTTAGTCAGAACAAACAAATTCATGATAAACTCTTGGACATCCAGTCCAGATGATTATTCAATCATCCGATGATTTCTTTAATCATCATTCTTATATTTCTAAAAGCAAACTTCAATGGTTTTTTCAAGTTTTTGAGTTGTTGCAAACAAGTACATATTTTTTTTGTATATAGCAATGTTACATCAAATTCTTACAATATATTGTCATGTATTAAATTTGAATATGAAATTTATAATGATCAATAAGGATTATATTAAAATGGAATTTCACGATTTATAATGATTTAATATCATATGTTGGTTTTTATTATGAAATTTATAATGATTTAATACAAATTTCATAAAGAATTATTTTAACCCTTTATCGCATGAATTTTTTGTAGGGTTAAGTTAAGAATGCGCGTATTTCACAGGTTACAATACAAATTTGTCCGTTTATGCAGTAAAGGGTTAAAACGGAACCAGAATAATAACCGTTACTCTTGTCAAGAAGGGAGCTAACTAATCGTAGGTTTAAGAGATTTTAAAATGTCATCAAAATGTCTTGTTCGACAGTCTCGTTATGAGGTCTTTAAAAGAGGGTCGCTGTTTGCGCTATAAAATGTAATTTGTGATTTAAAATTTCTTATTTAACTTTAATTTACCTCCACGATACGGTGTTAAAATTATGAATTCACTCTCACTTTCCCCCGTTATTATGACTGTCCTAATTAAAATAAACCGGTAGTGATAATCGTCAGTGTAAAGCAGTAGAAAGTGTGCAGATTAAAGAAAAGTAAATAAAAAAATAAAAGACGTTTAACGGCAATATTCATTCCTGACAACCATTGATTAAAATTTTTCTCGTTTTCATTTGCAGTCCCGTCAGAGCAGATTTAATACCACTAACACGAGCATTCGACGTCGGCAAATTCACGTCACGAGAATAGTGACGTGCATTTTCTCTTTTGAGTGTTTTTTCACACTCCCTTTCTTCGTAGCTCTGTTAACTAAACACAATGATTCTTGGTCAAGTATGTGGTTATTTATGACGGCTTTTTACTTCTCAAGATTTTGCATAAATCCTTTCGTCTACATTTACAGCAGTCACTGTTATAAAGAAGATTGTCTTCGCATTTTGAAAAAACTTGTGCCCTCATCCTGTCGGATTCTTATTCCGGGTAACTCTCAAGAAATGAGTGATAATATCAGTCAGGGAGCAAATGCCCCTCATTCCTCTATCGAAAATAGGGTGGAGATCCACCATGTATAAAGGATAAAGTGTTTCGTTTGGCAAAAGAATTTTCAATCCTGCATTAGCCAAACTAAGACTGGAACATTTATGCACAGAAACGGTAGCCCATCTCCATAATTTACATTAAATTCAACATTATTTTCTTAAAGTTAATGAATTATGTAAATAATTTATCTGATTTGACGTGAGATTCAGCCTCTCTTCATCACAAAGTCTTTCATGAATGAAAGAGACGGATCTTTTCGGTTTGACGGCCTGTAATATTTTTTAACATTACTTGTTTTTTATTGTCCAATTTTAATCGAGGATTTCAAAAATAACATGTTTTAGAGAAACAAATAGAGGCAGTTATATGCAATTTAACAAATTTAAAATATATATTTTTAAACCGTGTATTGGGATCTTTTTGGTTTGATGGCCGGCGGAAAAAAACGAGTCATGGCTACAGGACCGTCAAATTCTAGACTCTACCAACTGGTTAGGTTAACTGAATGCCCAGCTAGGTTAACAGAATGCCCGGTTAGGTCGACTGTACGCCCTTGACGATTGGTTAGGTTAAGTCATGATATTTTCGTTAGTTTACTGTCAAAACAAACGAAAATATCATGACAACCTAACCAATCGTTATGAGCGTACAGTTGACCTAAAACTTTCAGGGATTTTGGAATCTTAAAGCGTATATGATATTCTCTAAACTAAAATGTGTAACTGCCTCACTATTTGTTTCTCTAAAACATGAATGTTATTTTTTAAATCCTCGCTTAAAACTGGACAATAAAAAACAAGTAATGTTAAAAAGGTATTACAGGCCGTCAAACCGAAAAGATCCAAAGAGACGGCTTGGAAACTGCGTAAATCATGTACATTTAGCTAAGATTTCAGTATATATACTACAGTAGTTTGTAAATATGATAGATTAATGATTCTTAACTGACTTCAAATTTATATGTTAAAAAATGATGGTACTTACGTATTAACGGGTGACCCTAAGTAACTTCAAAATTTACCGCGCCATAGTTCTGTGTGTAGTACTAGTAGTAGTATCTGACGATCATCATAATGGTTATGGTGACAATTATTATAAGTATATGTTATTGGAACTATTAACCTTTTAATTATTTTTGTATTATCTCTTTTTACTGTTATCTCTTTTATTATTTATTTATTATTATTTTTTACAGTTTGACATTTTGCTCATACAGCTGGTATACGTAAGTTTTCTAGGTACGTATGGATGTATGTATGTATGTATATAAAAATTAATTCCCGCGCATTTGGTTTCTTCTTTTTTAAATAGTAGCATATTGTCAGTACGTCTTACGTAGACATAGATTTATTATATTATATAGGTGTTATAATAATTATACGTAAGTTTTCTAGGTACGTATGGATGTATGTATGTATGTATATAAAAATTAATTCCCGCGCATTTGGTTTCTTCTTTTTTAAATAGTAGCATATTGTCACTACGTCTTACGTAGACATAGATTTATTATATTATATAGGTGTTATAATAATTATACGTAAGTTTTCTAGGTACCTATGGATGTATGTATGTATGTATATAAAAATTAATTCCCGCGCATTTGGTTTCTTCTTTTTTAAATAGTAGCATATTGTCAGTACGTCTTACGTAGACATAGATTTATTATATTATATAGGTGTTATAATAATTATACGTAAGTTTTCTAGGTACGTATGGATGTATGTATGTATGTATATAAAAATTAATTCCCGGCATTTGGTTTCTTCTTTTTTAAATAGTAGCATATTGTCAGTACGTCTTACGTAGACATAGATTTATTATATTATATAGGTGTTATAATAATTATACGTAAGTTTTCTAGGTACGTATGGATGTATGTATGTATGTATATAAAAATTAATTCCAGCGCATTTGGTTTCTTCTTTTTTAAATAGTAGCATATTGTCAGTACGTCTTACGTAGACATAGATTTATTATATTATATAGGTGTTATAATAATTATACGTAAGTTTTCTAGGTACGTATGGATGTATGTATGTATGTATATAAAAATTAATTCCCGCGCATTTGGTTTCTTCTTTTTTAAATAGTAGCATATTGTCAGTACGTCTTACGTAGACATAGATTTATTATATTATATAGGTGTTATAATAATTATACGTAAGTTTTCTAGGTACGTATGGATGTATGTATGTATGTATATAAAAATTAATTCCAGCGCATTTGGTTTCTTCTTTTTTAAATAGTAGCATATTGTCAGTACGTCTTACGTAGACATAGATTTATTATATTATATAAGTGTTATAATAAAATTTAATATGGAGAAATGGTGTTATGAATATGTAAAAATTTATTACACTGAAACACTTTCTAAGTTTATGTATTGAAATCTAAAGTTTAAAATTAATGTCTTAGTCTGTAAATTATTTTTGATCTTTAAGTCCTTACACAAAATTTTCATAATTATGCCTAAATAGTAGATTTGAGGCTGTAAAAAATGTTCGCTTTACAGTTGCATACAGTATGCGTGTTGTAATGATGAAAATATACTCATCCACGTAAATTCTGTGCGTAAATAAATAATTGAACTGAACTGAATTTATGTAACCATATCATAAAGATCTAAAACGTTCCCCCATTCCGTTCAAAGCATTTATAGTTTTAGATTTTTAGATAATAGTACGCTTAAGACTTTCTCGTGTAACGATGCTGATACAAAGCAATGTTCTGTTTTTCCTCTTATTACATGATAATTATATAAAATGAGGATATTTCACTTGTCTATATACGAACAAAGTACAAAGAATTAAGAAACTTTAAACGCTTTTCGTATGTATTATCACACAATATAATTGGCTCACGGATGTTTCATCACGTCCTGCACTCAAATTTAAATATATCAATAATATTATATATATATATATATATATATATATATATATATGTTATAACCCCTCCGTCTATGGCCATGGGGTGGTTCGAATCGACTGGGGTTTTGGTTGGGAGGCAGCAACGGATATTTTTTCGCGATACTTTTCTTCTATAATATTCTAATTTCTTTCTCTCGCCATAGGGTCGACAATTGTTAATTCTTCTCTTTCTATAATACTCTAATACTTTCTCTGAAGGATCGCCGATTTTTTTTTATAACTTATCAACTTTACTGACTGAATTCCTGAAGAGAACAAGGCTTGAAGGAAAAGATAAAAAAAACTTTCTTTCACTGTAGTTTACTTCTAAAATGTACAGGTAGTGCTCTGAATTTACAGGGGTAGAGGTTTGACCTCTCGACCATGGCTCAGGCCGAAATCTAAAAATTAAGGAGGCAAGGGGCCTCTGCCCCCTCCTCGCAGCGAGGCTGCTAACAAGGGAGTGATAATCGAAGTAATCGAAGTGAAGTAATGAAGTGAAGTGACTTTTACAATTACATGCTTTATACATATAATCTAAATTTTGGGGGAATGCAGTTTGAAGGTTAAGTTTCTCCCCTTTCAAACACATGATCAGAAGAAAGATTCCAAATAAAAATTAAAAAACAAAAATAAAAACTAATCGTATTTTCGCCGAGTATACATTTCTGAAGGCGATATAATTTCGTAGTAGTACATAAGTACAATCTAAGTACATCATTGAGTACGTTGTAATTTTGGTTCATTACAATTATGATTACAATTATCAATGATTCACATTCGCTTATTATCGTTAATTATCGTTATTAGTACATTACATTATATTAAATTATTACATTTAATTACAATTTTATTAAAGTACATTACGTCGTTTACAATTCGTACAGTGTTTTTATATTTATATATGGTTATTATATATGGTTATTAGTACAACACAAAGTACATGGGCACACACGAGATATAACATAACGCATGATACTGTGTTATAAATCCGAGGCAAGCGAAGGGAGGTTTTTAGCTCAGAAGAGCTTGCTTTTGCTGTGGTTAGCGAATTTCGTACACTTGCATAAGCATTTATGAATATCTTGCAAGGGGTGAACGCACTAAAAAAATAATACAAAAAATAATACATGCAAAGGTATTTGCGCGATTTTGAACGAACAGGTACGGAGGCATAAAGTTTCGCACCATTTCGTAGACTGACACGAGTAAAAAATGAATATTTAATAAAAAATGATATAGGGTAATGGTCAAGATAAGATATGGACGTATAGATGAATATGGTTGAATAATAATATTTATACTACATAACATATAAATAATGACTTATAGGGTGTACAGTTTTTATTATTATGTTAAAGAATTTTCATACATTGAATACTAGAGATATGATGACGGGAAAATGTGTCGTCATAGTTATTCAAATTATGCCATACGTACAGTATAAGTCATCTTTAGAAAAGATGAATTAGAGAAATACAGTAATGAATAAAGAAGTACAAATCGAAATTCTATCCAAAACTCGCTTAGGCAATTTTGGTTTCTTACGTAAAAATGAACATTCAAACATAAAAACCATACAAACATAAGTACTGCATGAAGACAATGAATCCATAAAATGATGGTATAGGAATTGTTCATTGTCATATATAATATATATATATATATATATATATATATATATATATATATATACAGGTGTCCCATAAGTCCGGCATCATAGGAGAAATTCATATTTTTCTATTTCTACAAACCATAATTCATTTCTCTCTTTCTACAGGCCAATAATGTCTGTGAGCAAGGAAGAACGATCCAGATAATTCTACTCATAGGAAATCGGAGTCAAAGAGAGGCCGCTGCTGAATTTAACAGACTGCATCCAGACGCGAGCCAATAACACAGTGTTGTGTTAGCAGACTTGTTGCAAAGTTTAAGGAAACAGGATCCATAGAAGATAAACCACGCAGTGGACCTTCAAGGAGGTCAACTGACGATGATACAGCGACTGCTATCCTGGCTCATTTTAACAGAAGTCCCAATAAGTCTCTTCGGCGATTGTCCGCCGAGACAGGAGTGTCGAAAAGTAGCATCCATCGCATTCTTCAGGCTCACAAATGGCATCCATATAAACTTCAGATCCTACAGAAATTAAGCGAAGATGATCCCGACCGGCGGATGGAATTTTGTGAATGGGCTACGGAACAATATGCTTGGGATGCCAATTTCCCGTCCACCATTCTGTTCAGTGACGAGGCTGTTTTTTATAGAGAATGGTGAGGTAAATCGACAGAACACCCGCTACTGGTCTCAAAACAACCCTCCTGGTATACCTCTTCAAAGGAACAAGGTGCATCTCGGGGTGATGGTATGGTGTGGCATTTGGAAGGATCGCATCATAGGCCCCCTCTTTTTCGATGAACATGTCACTGGAGGCACCTACCTACGTATGCTCAAGGAAGAAGCATTTCCCAGTGTCTTGAACGAAGAAGGAAATTTCCCAACATGGTTCCAGCAAGATGGCGCTCCTGCACATCACAGCACCCAAGTAAGGGAATACCTGTACCAACAATTCCCTGGTCATTGGATAGGACGTCGAGGGCCTGTGGAATGGCCAGCTAGAAGCCCGGATCTCACGCCACTAGATTTTTAGCTCTGCGGCCACTTGAAAGCGCTGGTATAAGCAGAGAAAATTAGGAGTGTTGAACATTTGCGGCAGCGCATTATTGGGACATGTAACACCATTACTCCTGACATCATTCACCGTGTGCTTGCTGACTGGGTATCACGTCTGAATTTGTGTATTGAAAACAATGGTGGACATATTGAGCACGTTCTGTAAATAAAAGCTTTTGTTTTGCCTTTTTTTATTTTTCCTCTGATGTCGGACTTATGGGACACCCTGTATATATATATATATATATATATATATATATATATCTATATATATATATATAAATGTGATGTAAAATAACGCACTGTTGCGACGAAGTATGAAGCAGGAAACTACTGTTCAGGAAGACGTAAATTTTTATTTCTTAACACCAATACAGTTTCGGCATCTCGCGAGCTTTTGTCAATTGGTAATAACCGCATAAACACAGAACAGAATTTATACAGGGTGTTTCACAACTGGTCTGCTATACTTTGGGGGGTGATTTGGCGGTGATATCAAGTAAAAAAGTTAATACAACATCGGTGCTAGTTCCAACCGTTGCGGAGCTACGGACGTTTTAAGGTGCACGGAAAAAATAAACGAGAGTATTACTCTGATGTATTTATTGATCGTGCTGGTCCAATAGAGTGGCCCCCGAGATCTCCGAACCTAACTCCGTTAGATTTCTTTTTATGTGGCCTTATGAAAAAGATTGTCTACAAGACCAAAGTACAAACGAGAAAGGAACTCTCGCGTCGGATTATGGATGTCGCTGCTTGCATGCGAGAACTCCCCGAAATGATTCAATGGGCAGTGGACTCTTGTTTGGAACGAGCAAGGCTGTGCATTGAAAACCGAGGCGGACATTTTGAACATTTATAAGGTGTATTATCTCATAAAATGTAGCAATAAATACATCAGATTAATACTCTCGTTTATTTTTTCCGTGCACCTTAAAACCTCCGTAGCTCCCCCCCCCCCCCGCCAAAGTATGGCAGACCGGTTGTGAAACACCCTGTATACATCTGGAAGTTAATCATTTGACAAGGGCTTGCGAGGAGCAGAAACTGTATTGGTGTTAAGAAATAAAAATTTACGTCTTCCTGAAGAGTGGTTTCCTTCTTCATATATATATATATATATATATATATATATATATATATGATATATATATATGAAGTGGTGGTGAAAAACTTTTTTTCAGAATTTAGTTTTGTAGGGGCACCCAAAAGTTAGTCTGTGGTACCAATAAGAAATCTGTAAAATATTAGCTATCTGCGACATCAACTTCACCGGCCGCAAGGAGGTCAAAGATTTTGCCTTTCAGGTCCCCCCCCCCCCCCCCCCCCCCCCCAAATTAAGGAAAAATTCAAAGATTTAAGCGTATTTTCCGTTGTATTTATGGTAGGAAGATCATTTTTATTTCATTTCATTTGTCTATTTATGTTCTTTAACTTTACTCTTATACCCTTTTTTTCCATTCCTCACAGAAATTTTGAAAATTTGGTATTTCATGAAAAATACTAACAAAAAATAGGAGTTTTTATCGCTTTCGGTGATTAGTTGATGTTAAGCGTCATTCAGTGATTCAGTTGCTTGGCTTTAAATATATTGGTTTATTGGAGCGGATCTCCGCTAATTTAAGCTAGATACGAGCCATGCATATCTCGACTTAAATTACCCAGAACTCACCACGTAAAGGTGGCTGCTCTTTGAGTTCCACCCTAACCCACCCACCACAATAAATTAGAAAGCTTCTTATTCAGTTTTGTAGTCTCACTTCGTTTCAAATGATTTCCTTATTGCTTGAGATGCAATTTTGGTTTTAACGTAGCCATCTCTCCTCTCACTTTCATAAACTGCTCTTGCTCACTGTTTTCGTCCTTTTCGTTGGAACTTGACGAAACAGTTGCGGCAGTATTCAAATTCTTTCATTCCTTTCGAGATCCGTGCTGTATATTCCTAATAGTTTTGTGTAACCTTTTTCTTTTTTTTCCATCTTTTTGGTGACCATTTTATTTACGAATCCAATCATCATTTTTCGAAACGTTCGTTGGTCATTAAGGAAATCCCTTTCAAGAACGGGAACTTTTCGGTCTTTCTCACAACGACATGTCTGGAAGTCTTCACATTTACGAGGAGCTATATCAAAGAGCTTCAGTGAGTCAAGTTTAAATTTGTGAAGCAACGCTTGATAGGATGCTTGTTTTTTCGGCCCTTTGAATTGTTTCAAGACATTTTGATATTTTTCGTACAAACCTTGGATGCGCTGCGTTATGGTCTTATGATGGCTAATTGGAATAGAAGCACGATCCCATACATTCTTTACTTTTTGGGCAACGACTGTAGCAACATCATAAATTTTTGGATTAGTTTCTCCTGACTTAATTCTTTCCTGTCTAACATAAAGGAAACACTGAAGCATGGGCGTATTGTTTGGGGGGACGCACGGGACATGTCCCCCCCACTTTCGTGGATGAATTGCTATAAATGCTAACTATTAATGGCACCTAATAAGACGTTATATGTCGTATTATATGCATATGGAAATGTAATAGCAATATTATAAATTATTGTCATGAACACCACTGTATATTTATCATGGAATTTAGCAGTCGGTTATTTTTCACGAACATATTTTGTTATTAGTTTAAGTATATTGACCTCTGTTGTCTACAGGGTAATAAAAGATTTATTTCGGTTAAACATATGTGTGATATTATGTTACATGAAAGGTTAAATATTATAAATAGTTTGTATTGAGTTTCTTATTTCTGCAAAAAATATGTTTAAATAAAGAAAGACATAAAATGATTAGATACAATCGAGTTTTTGGATATTTTCCGTTTGGGGGCTAGCAGCGAATTTTAATGAAAATCGGTATACTAATGTAGTTTTGGTCACTGATTTCAAAAATAACTTTCCTTTTTTGGAGAAATGAAAAACAAACATGTTAGAGCACTTTAAATAATTAATGTGTTTTTAACGAAAATATCATGACTTAACCTAACCAATCATCAAGGGCGTACAGTTGACCTAACCGGGCATTCAATTGACCTAACGTGGCATTCAATTGACCTAACCGGGCATTCAATTGACCTAACTGGGCATTCAATTGACCTAACTGGGCATTAATTCTTGATTTTTTTTCTGCTACTTTTACAGATCTGGCGGGATCCTTCAAAAAACGTATTCTTCGTTAGGGATAATTTAAAGTTGCACTTTTTACTGTTTAACCAATGCTTTTGGCAGCGAAAGAACTGGGTATTTTTATCAAAGGAACACACTTTCCCACACTTAGAGCACTTTTTCATAAACAGTAGCAGTTTGTGACTCTGGCTAAATTTAACACAATCCTCTGTAACTAGTTTAAGCTAGTTAGAACACATATTGGTACTTTTGCATTATCCTCCCAACACTAATTTTTTTTTATAATGGAAGGAAAATAAAGTACGTTAGCAAAACACTCTTAATTTTTAATCATTAGTTATATGAATAAATATTCTTAACCTAACCTAACCTAACTTGAAGCCGGCTAACTACGGCTAACGCCTGCGGCGGGCTGTTTTTAACCTAACCTAACCTATCCAAACCTAACCTAACCTAATCCCAACACTAATTTTTTTATAATGGAAGGAAAATAAAGTACCATAACCAAAACCAAACCAACATTATATAAAAAAATTAGTGTTGGGAGGATAATGCAAAAGAACCTACATATTAATTATTTAAAATGCTCTAACATGTTTGTTTTTCATTTCTCCAAAAAAAAAGAAAGTTATTTTTTAAGTCAGTGACCAAAGGTACATTAGTATACCGATTTTCATTAAAATTCGCTGCTAGCCCCCAAACGGAAAAGACCCGAGTTTTTTCAACATACTGAGAAAAATACAAAAAACGGGTAAATGGTAAATTACGACATTGATATATTACACGCAACAGCTACTCAGAGTATTGTTTGAGTCGCTGTTTGAAGGTGAAGTGTCCCCCCTACTATTTTAGAGCAATCGACGCCCCTGCACTGAAGTATATCTTCGGACGAAAGCAAATAAATCAGTGAGAGATCCTTTGGTGGTCCAAGGATTGGATTCAGCTGTTGAGTATTCCTCGTCTTCGTTTTTGCTGATTCATTCGCGGCCATGGAAGCCATGCCTAATTTTGCTTCGTGCGTCGGAACAGAATTAGACTATATTAGTGACTGTAAATGTTTTTAGAGAATCAGATTCAATATAAAAATTTATCAAAGCAATCAAATAATCTGAAAAAGAGACATAAATTATAATGTAATATAGTATAAATAACAAACCCTAAATAATATAATTATGAAATAATTTAAATCTGTGAAAATCCAAACAAATTTAAACCTTAAAATGGTGCTAAAACATCTACTAAAGTTGAGAAACTCAACGAAAGATAAAAATTCCTATTTTTTGTTAGTATTTTTCATGAAATATAAAATTTTCCAAATTTCTGTGAGGAATGGGAGAAAAGTGTATAAGGGAAAAGTTAAAGAACATAAATAGACAAATCAAATGAAATAAAAATGATCTTCCTACCATAAACACAACGGAAGATACGCTTAAATCTTTTAATTTTTCCTTAATTTTTGGGGGGGACCTGAAAGGCAAAATCTTTGACCTCCTTGCGGCCGGTGAAGTTGATGTCGCAGATAGCTAATATTTTACAGATTTCTTATTGGTACCACAGACTAACTTTTGGGTGCCCCTACAAAAGTGAATTGTAAAAAACGATTTTTCACTCCACCCTAATGTATAGGGTGGCCCATAAGTCCCAATCGATTATAATTAAAGCGAAAATACAAAAAATCAAACAAAATAAAAAGTTTATAATAAGTTTAGAAATATTTATTGATTTATTGATTATTCAAAGCATAGGCGTATGAGGCGGGGAGTCTGGGGGATAGCAGCCCCCCCCCCCTCTCGGACTAGGGAATTGAGCATTTTCAGGGCAAATACTGAAATTTTCAGGACAGATTTTTCCTGACATTCCTTTTTTTTTTTACTTCTTGAGGTGAATTAATTACTTGCTACTATACTTGTAGTTAATAATTAAAACGTAAGTTAAGGACTTACTGAATTCTACATCAACTGCAAAGCCATAGTTATGCTTGTCATTTAGAAATGTTGTAGCAAAATTTTATCTCATTTTTGTAAATTGTAATGTTTTTTATATAAAAAAGGCTTTAAATATACGTTACTCATACTCTAACCTTTGTGTTATTTTATGCTACACATAGTGCTTATGCGGAAATCAGGGCACCCTGAAAATTTTTAGGGCAAATTTTTCCGCCCTCCCACCCCCCCCATCAGTAAAGTGCCATCCCATACGTCTATGATTCAAAGTGCAAAATATAAACATCTCGACAAATATTCTTTCCTTTTTTTTTTAATCCGTTACATGGATTTTCGCTTTAATTATAACCGATTGGGACTTATGGGCCACACTGTATATTAAATGTGGAAGGACAAAACTTTCATGTAAATCAATTGATCAGTTTCACAAAAGTCGAGTTATGTATCCTTCATTTTTCGAATAAACAGTACTGCAATCCATTACGTTTAAAATTAAAAACGGATATAGTACTTGACATAAATAGGCCTAAGTCTATTTCCTGAAACTTCTAATTTACGTAGCTTCATATATTTTGCTCTGCCCCGAGAACAAACAACTTGACAAATAAACTAAAAGATTACAGGGATACTCCGGACCCTGAAAACTGAAACAAATACAAAAACCTTCCAAAATCTCGGAGACCCTCACACCTTGGGGCCTAAGATCTGGATAAGGGAGTAGCTCACCGCCTTTTATATGCGTGATCAATTGGGGGTATAATTGGGGAATGTTGCACTATTACTAAATGAGTATAAAGGGAGCCATTTTGGAACATTCGTCCCATCTACAAAAACAATAAATGTGACAGTCTGTACAAAATTAACATTCGAAGATAATGAAAATGAAAATGAAAAGGTTTATTGGCAGACTACAGTCCATATAACAAATATTATTAATACAATGACAGTTCATATACTAAGGATAGAAATATATACAATTGATTAGAAATAATACTGCACTGTCGAAGTTAAGTGGAGCTACAGACAGACGTTTTCGTACCAAGAAGTCCATAGCTTAGAGCAGGGGTTCCCAAATTGTGTTCCGCGGAACACTTCTCACGGTATACAAGTGTTCCGCGGAACACCAATTTGGGAACCCCTGGCTTAGAGGATAAATGGCATTTGCGAAGCTGAGCATCTCGGGGGTAATTTATGTAAGAGTCTAAAAGACCTGTTGTACAGCAAATTTAGGGTTCTGCCAGAACCTTTTTATAATTCACCCAGAGTTGCTGACCGTATATATTACTGCAGAAAGTACGAAAGAGTGTGTCTTTAGCTGGAAATGAAAATCGTTTATAGTATTTAACATTATCAAAACAATAATCATCATTATTATTATGATGATAAATATGGAAGGAATCGTTAGGACTATGATACTTTTGATGAAGTCATCTTTAAAAAGATAAAACGTTTGAGAACCAACAAAAGAGTATTTACCCACTTATTAACTCATCATAATAGTGATAAATTAGAAAGGTAATAATTATGATTTATGACAAACAACCTTTTGCTTATCTGGACAACATGTTGTATTTCGTGAGTATGAATGTGAAGAAAGATAAACTCTTATACATACAGTATATTATCTCCCGAACGAGGACCTTCAGAAGGAGGCTCTAAAGAAGGCGCACAACTCCATACAAGGAGGACACTATGGCGATTCTAAAAATTATGAGACACTTTCTGAATTTGCTTATTGGCCAAACATGTTAGCGTCGGTGCAAAAACATTACGAGAGTGTGTGAAGTGTGCCACAAATACAAAGAACGTTGCACGCAAGAGAAGCTCTTTAGGAGAGACGACAGTAAGCCCAGAAAGATAAGACAGCAAATTCGAGAGCCAAGTGTATTTTCAGATAATACATTCTGAAATACGGAAGGATGCAACATTTGAGAATGGACAATGGCGTGGAATTTAATGATGAAATTATGGAGAAACTCGCCGAAACTCACAATATTACTTTGCATTACTTTGCTCCTCACTGGAAGAGATTGTAGACACCAATCGACCAGGAAAGCACTCTCGGGAGGAACGTTAGACAAAAGCTAGGGATTGCTGGAACTCCCGTTTCTCCTGTCACTCTCCTCCTTAGTTGATCTTTTTCCGTGTCTCATCTACCCTGTGAGCAGTCCAGCATGCTCTCAAACACACACTTCTCTCCCTATTCTTCACTACGCATGCATTCAGCTTACACACTACATAATTCTTTCAAACTAAAAAAAAAATTGGCAACGACTTCAAGAGTCTCGGAGTCCCCTGGGGAGGGGACCATAAATGTCCCCACTTCTGACTCCCCCGCTGCCGATACCGGGAACACAGACCCGGGCAGGGGGCTGGTACTGCTACCGCCCATTCGAGACAGTGTCCAAGCATCTCGAAAACCTTGGACCTTGATTTTGGCTCTCTTCTTCCTCTATGGTAGGGACGTTTTTCTGTTTTCCGGGCATTCGCCCTTGGCCCTTCCTATATATATATATATATATATATATATATATATATATATATATGTTGGACACGTAACCCACATGACAGTCAAAATGTTAATATAATATTATATATAAATTCAATAGATCCAAACTAAGATGGAAATATTTCTTATTCAACTGCCCCTCCTTGCCTCCCCACTGTGGACGCCCATGTTAAGAAGGGATATCCTCAGTGGCGGTTCCTCATATGGGCAATATGGGCAGCCGCACAGGGCGGCATTTGTGGAGGGGCGGCATGAGCGCCTGCAAAAAAAATAAAAATAAAAATAAGAATAAATAAATAAAGAAATAAATAAAAATTAAAAATAAAATAAAATAAATAATAAAAGATCAATAAATATATTTTTATTAATAAAAAACCATCTATTGCATTTTCCATAAACCTTCCCATAAAAGACCTAAACAATGCAAAATGCTTCCAGATTAATATTATTGGGAATAAAGGCCCATACTTTAACATATGTAATGTTATTTTTCTGGGTTTGGTTAAATAGTGAAATGTATATTATTTATTACAGAACGAATCTTCACACTAAGCCACTAAGGTCTGTCAAATAACCGCAAATGGATAAGAAGAGGTCAAAGCTATCAGGTGCTCAGTTTAGAAAAAAGAGGAAAGAAGAAGAGGAGAAACGAGCAAAAGATAAAGGTATAGAGCTATGTCATCTACTCTTCACTGCTATATTGCACTGCTATTTTGTGATATAGCTTTCTGAGTCATTTGAAGTGTACTATTATGTATATAATTAGCCATTAACCAAGGAGGTTGTATTATTCATTTGTTTCCTATTCTAAAAGTTTAATAAATTGTGCTTAATAACATGTTAAATTAATTGTACTAGCCTATTCATGCATTGGTCTGTTATGTTCTATTTTACTATTTGCAGGGGCACTTTTGAAATATTTTGGAACACCCTCTGCCACTAGCCAGGATGAGAAGCCGTCTACTTCTGCCATTATTGAGGCTGAGGAGCCATCTACCTCCTCAGCCTCACATATGTCTCCACAAATGCAGTCTGATCCTGAGGATGAAGACCCATTTGCTTCTACTTCTCCCCGGCAGGACTCTTCAGGTGAGTTTGTGTGCACATATGTCTGTGCGTGTGTGTGTGTGTATGTGTATGTGTGTGCATCCCTGCAAAGCATTTTGCAAACAGTTATAAATTATAATGTTATTATCACTGGGTCTGGGTTACTGGGTATGTGTGGTGTTTCACCACCATAATTCCATAACACACCACCATAACAAAGTGCTGTGAATAATGTGTTATCTAACTTAGGTGTGTATACTAATGAGTAATGCTCTTGTTCTTTCTATTAGAAAGGCCTGGAGCAGAATCGCCTCCTGAGGATGAGTCTCTGTCCACCGACCCTGCTAACTGGCCTTCAGTTCTGACTGAGAGAATTCGGACACAACTGGTTTCCAGGGGACCAAGTCAAGTACCATCTGACTTTGTATTCCCTAGAAACGACAGTGACAGAAGAAGTTTCCACCATCAATACTTCAGGAAGTCATTGGTTAGTGGGGAAAATATAACCAGAAGTTGGTTGGTCTATTCCTTAAAAAACAACAGCCTTTTCTGTTTCTGTTGTACATTATTTTCCAAGAGGAAAATAAATTTAACAAGTTTGGGACTCTCGGACTGGAAGCATGCAAGCTCATTGCTCACATCACATGACAACAGTTCAGAACACCTAAATTCTATGAAAATCTGGAAAGAACTGGCAGTGAGGATGAGAAAGGGGGAGACCATTGACAAGCAGGAGATGGCACTTCTGGAGGCTGAGAAGTTGAGATGGAGAGCGGTGCTGACACGTCTCACTGCTATTGTGCATTCTCTGGCAGTTAGGAATTTGGCACTAAGGGGACATACAGAAAAATTGTTCTCACCATCAAATGGCAATTTTCTGAAAGAAGTTGAACTGATGGCACAATTTGATCCTATAATGCAAGAGCACATTAACCGTGTCCAAAAAGGGACCTCCAGTCACACCAGCTACCTCGGCCACCACATACAAAACGAACTCATTGATTTGTCGAGCAGCAAGACCATTTCAGCAATGGTGAGCGACATCAAACAATCAAAGTTTTTTTCAATAATTCTAGATTGCACTCCAGATATCAGCCACACTGAACAGTTGTCAGTTGTGATTCGGGTTGTGTCACTGGAGGGGAAGCCCCATATAAAGGAACATTTCATGGGGTTTTTGGAGGCAGAGGAGTCCACTGGTCAACATTTGGCATCTCTGATTCTGAAGAGACTAGAGGAGCTAAAAGTTCCTTTCATGGACTGTAGAGGACAATCATACGACAACGGGGCCAACATGAGGGGAAAAAACAAGGGTGTTCAATCCAGGCTCCTAGAAATTAATCCCAGAGCTCTGTTTGTTCCATGTGGGGCTCATTCTCTGAATTTGCTTGTGGCCGATGCTGCTAAGGGATCTATTGATGCCACAAGTTACTTTGGCATCTTGCAGAAGCTTTACAACTTGTTTTCAGCCTCCACACAACGATGGGCCATTTTGAAAAAACATGTGAACATCACATTGAAGATGTGGTCTGATACAAGGTGGGAAAGCAAGATCAAGAGTGTGGAGCCCCTGAGATATCAGGCAGCTGCAGTGAGAGATGCACTGATCGAGGTGAGGGACCACACCAAAGACTCTGTAATAAAGGTCGAGGCTCAATCTCTGTCAGAGGAGGTTGGGTCATACCGCTTCGCCATTTGTTCAGTGGTGTGGCATGACCTGTTGTGTCAAATTCAGCATGTGAGCAAGCAGATGCAGTCTCCTAGCATGCACGTTGATGTTGCAGTAAATCTCCTAAAAAAAACAGAGAGAGGTCTCCGCAATTACAGGGCAACAGGTTTTGTGGCTGCACAAATGGCAGCCACAGATATCTGTGAACAAATGAATGTGGAGGCTGTGTTAAAACAAAAACGGCTGAGGTCCACAAAGCGGCACTTCTCCTATGAAGCATCTGATGAGCCCTTGATTGATGCTTTGAAGAAGCTGGAGGTGACATTTTTCAATGCAGTGGTTGATGCTGCAACATCAGCCATTCAGGAAAGATTTTCCACGTTGGAAATTGTGGGAGAGAAGTTTGGAGTGCTGACACATTTCCAAAATCTCACATTTGAGGAGCTGACAGAACAATGTGTGAACCTTAGTACTACACTACACTTTAAGGGACAATCTGACTTGGATGGCAGAGAGCTTGCACAGGAGCTGAAGAACTTGCCTGACTTGCCATCAAAGACCATATCCTTGCTTGAACTGCTGACATTTATCCATGAAAGGGAGCTCTCTGAACAGTATATCCAAATTTGTGGACTGCTCTCAGAATTGGTCTTACTCTTCCAGTCACTGTTGCTGAAGCAGAGAGGAGCTTTTCAAAGCTGAAGCTCATCAAATCCTACCTGAGGTCAACTATGTCACAGGAACGCCTTACCGGTCTGGCCATCATCAGTATAAATCATACAATTGCTGAGCAGATTTCATATGATGATTTAATTCATGACTTTGCATCAAGGAAGGTAAGAAGAGTCAGGCTTTAGATGGCAGTTGTGCTGTGGTGCAATTTATTTTGTTTCTTGTTCAAAGTGTAGCATAATAATTACCCTCTCTTAAGTGTCTTATTCTATTTATGTGATAGAGCATTTGTACAATTTAGAAATTTGATTCTCTAGTTTATTTATGGCAGTTGTGGAATTTAATTTGTATTTTTCCTGTTCATAGTATCATAATTACATTCTCTTAAGTGAGTTATTCTATTTACGTGATGAAGGATTTGTAAAATTCAGAAATTTGAGTCTTTGTTTTGGTTCTGAAGTTCCAACAATTAGTCCAATAAAAGTTATTTTGTGAAAGAGTTATGTCTGTCCTTTATTTTGGGGGGATTCGAATGTGTGTGTGTTGGCGAACAGGGGGGGGGGGGCGCTGAAGGTGAGGTTCGCCCAGGGCGTCATGTAAGCTAGGACCGCCA
This sequence comes from Bathynomus jamesi, assembly GCA_023014485.1. Lineage (NCBI taxonomy): Eukaryota > Metazoa > Arthropoda > Malacostraca > Isopoda > Cirolanidae > Bathynomus > Bathynomus jamesi. The sequence continues at coordinate 524,494 of JAJOZX010000764.1, read as the reverse complement.
CTGGATATCCTCTACAGATAACACGATTCGAAAGTTATTTTAAACAAACCCAATGCGAGAAGTGACGTTTTGAATAGATAACAGTAGAAACTTATGCTGTTTATACACTTGTATACTGTATACAAATGTATGATACACTTATACTAAAATACACCTACACCTCTACTCTCGTGTGTAATTAGTATGATTACTGTATTAAGCTGAATATTATTGGTAACATCCAAAATTGAGAGCGACTAACACCGACCCTTTAAAGAACTCGATTATAATAATAATAATAATAATTATTATTATTATTAGTAGTAGTAGTAGTAGTAGTAGTATTTGCTATTTATTTATTCTTCTCAGTTCATTTGTTATTACGATACGTATTCATTTTTTCTGGTTCATTTTGGAATGACTACTTTTTATTTACTTTTAGTATTATTTGTGCTTTGTATGTAATTTATTACTATGTATGTATTACACACACACACACATTATATCATTATATATATATATATATATATATATATATATAATAATATATATATATATATATTCATTGGGTCTGATATACCCACGTATAAGCAAAGGTGGGCAGTTGCGCCGCAAAAAGTTGCGGCGCAACATTTTTGGTTGCGCTTGCGCTTGCGGCGCAACTTTTTGAAAAGGGTTGCGCTTGCGCGTGCGGCGCAACTATTTCAGCAGAGTTGCGGTTGCGGCTGCGGCGCTACAAAAATCGTTGCGAGTGCCCACCACTGCGTATAAGTTGCTATAACGTCATGATTTTAAGAGACAGGATAAGAGACCCGGTCAAAGTGGATAGGTAGATTTACCTTGAATTTACCTTGAATTTACCTTGAAGCGCTTCTGCCTCAAGGGTACGCTGCTCCCACGAAGTCTGCTCAGGGCCTCCCGAGGCGGGGCCACGACGTAATCGCCACCCTTCTTTTCTCTTGCTCATGCCATAAGATTTGGTGCACTATCGAATTTGTGAGGGCTGGTCTAGCGGAGGAATACCCTAGCATTGTGGGCTGGTCGGATATGTTGGCTAAAAACGTGTCCAAATGTTTTTTAAAAGTATCCACTGGGACTGCACTTACGAGTATATCTTTAAGGTACTGAGGCAAGGAGTTAAACAGGCGAGAACCCTGCCTAGAGATACTATATATTGAAGGGTTTGAATCCTTTTCAGGCTGCTTGATGGGAGGTGATGTTTTTAACACATTCTGCCAGTTCTTGTTGAGGTGGGTACAATTGGTTCGGTATTGGGGGCAACTGAAAGCCCTTCTAAAATTTTCCAGGTGTAGATTAGAATGTATCTCTCAAATATCCTCTCTATGGAATAAAGGCCAAGGTCTTTGAGCCTATCCCAGTAGTTTAATTTATTTTACCCATCTGTTGCTCATCAGGTTGTTTAATATATGAAGATTCTTTGTAGGCCCTCAATTTTTTGCAATTCATTCTGTTTGTGGGGAACCATAATTGAGAGCATTAGTCAATGCGTAGAAGAACAAGTGATTTCCACGGGGTAAGCATGGTCTTACTGTCTCTAGTTCTGAATGTCCTGAGAATGTCTTGAGAATAAATAAAAACACCCGAATCTATTAAGGGAGATTCGAACGTCCACCGGAAGAGAGTCGTATCTCCTTTGGTGTCATTGTAATGTAAACAAGTACGATTGTACCTCAATTAAATTTAATCCATTTCTAAGTTACAATTAGTTAAGTACCGCCCGTGAGTGAGTTACTGTGGTTGTTCTTTCATTAGCAGGTGATGAATTTCTTGGTGCTGTTGTCGCTCTGCTGCGTCGCTGATGCCTTAAACATCCAAAATGGAATTGTTTTCTACGTCATGGGTGGGCTCATACCGAATAGCCCACCTACATATTCGCCGTGCGACTCGATTTGAATCCTTATATTAAAGACTATTAAAGATGATCGAATGGCGACCCTTTTAATCAAATGTGATAACGCGATAGCTGTTCTAGAACAAAATCAAAATCAGAATAAGCAAAACACACTGGAAATTAACATCCTGAAAAAAACCGTGACCAACCTCAATTATCAAATCATTGAGTCTCGTAATGACCTTCTCGCGTTTATTGCCATGTTACCGACAGAGAAGAAAAAGGGGTCAAAGGAACATCAATATCGATACAGACGTGGTCTAATTAACGCGTTTGGAGATTTCTTGAATTTCGCTTTCGGTACTGCAAAGCAGTGCTCCTTAAAGAAAGTCCTTCAACACATTCAACAAATTGAAGCCAGTGAAGATGTGTTAGCACAGACAGCTAACAAACATTTAACCTTATTAAATTCAGCAATATACGACATTTCGATCCTACGGAAGTACGTGAATATTCAACAAGAAAATGTTGACAGCTTTCAGAAAAGTGCCCACGTTTACCACGAAAACCAACTGAAAGATGAGACAAGCCAAAAATACACTACTTTCCTCACCATTCTGGCCCATAGCAATCGATATTAAGTGGTCTCAAAACGGCTTTATTAGGCGCTTGCTATAGACAGCTAGATACGCATCTGTTCGACCCCTTCTTTTTATACATGTCATTCTTGAAAAGTGTAGAAGAGAATGTAGGACGCTTACTTTCCTATACTATTTCTCAAGTTATAACTCCTTATTTCCGACTAGCCAGATCAATGTTTGTACGTATCAAAGATCATATACTCAAATTTACAGCATTTCTGCCCTTGAAAACAGCGGAAGGTGAAATGTTTGTTTGTTTGTTTGTTTTTTCTGTTTAAGGTGCTTTCAACCCTGCTGGATTATTGACACCATTTTTTTTTTTTTTTGTAGAGAAAGGTGGTGAAAGAAGTAGTAGAAGAAAGTTTTGCGATGCTGGGCATCATACCAGAAGATATTTATCTTGGAGTAAGTCGTCGAGATAAACAGTTATATTCCCCTATCTGAATTGAATTGAATTAAATTGAATAACCTTTATTAATAAAATAAATACAGTACGTTTACAATTTACGATGACATAAATAATTGTGAAGCTAGACTATTTATTTTATTTAATTTGGCCCTTTGGATTAAACGACTGTAGCAAAATTGATGCCAATTACCAATGTAAACTACCCTTTGCCATTTATACCTTAAAATCTTTCCGATGTCTTATTCGAGTGCATCAGAACTAATCAACAATTGATCTGGGTTCATGTGACAGAAAATTAATGAGCCATTTCCCTCCTGTCTTTATAATAGATCACAATAAGGTCTATTTCAGAGTATCTAGCCGTGGTTCTCAATTGTGATGATCCTTTGGTAAAAAGACTGCAACTCAACTAGATGGTGTAATGGTTATCATATCTGACCGGCAATCGGAAGATCCCGGGTTCGATTCCCGGGTGGTTACCTCATTTGTTCGTTCTCCCTCCTCATCTTGCGCGGAATGTCTTCTATACAAGCGTCGTTCTTTACGTTAATTATACTGCGTGTTCTTTGCAGTTGAAAATGTATATATATATATAATATATTTAGGTTGGTTGGTTAAAAATAGGTTATATAATTTTGTTAAATGCATCTTATTTCTAAATTTTTTATTTTGAGTTGTCCTAGGTATGAGTTGTCCTAGGTATGAGTTGTCCTAGGTATGAGTTGTCCTAGGTATGAGTTGTCCTAGGTATGAGTTGTCCTAGGTATGAGTTGTCCGGTATAAGTTGTCCGGGTATGTGTTGTCCTGGTATGAGCTGTCCGGTCACGGTTATACTTCATCATGTACGTACTTTTACCGTCATACCTCAACCACCTCAAGAACCACGAGAATCAGTATGTGGCAATAGAACTTCCAGGTCGGCAAATGACCCCAGAGTATATCGGCGCCGCTGATTGGGAGGCCCTTAGGCCGGGGCCCTTCTGGGTGTGCTGAGCGCATCACAGAGGTGATTCTCTCGGGCATGGAGGCGTACATTCCATATTCTATTCCTACTACTAATGCAAGAAAACCTTGGTTTAACTTTACTTGTTCTAATGCTATCCGCAACAGAGTGGAGGCTTTCAGAAGGTACTGTCGCCATCCAACTCCTGACTCTTACTCAGCTTATATTTCTGCCCGGAATCTGTAAAATCTGTTCTTCGACTCGCCAAAAATTCCTTCATCCGACAAAAATGCGAAAATCTATCCAATTCTAATTCTTCTCGCTCTTTCTGACATCTAGCTAAGAACCTTTTCAACAACTTTACTTCCTCTTCTTTTCCTCCTCTTTTCCATTCCGACGGCACAATTGCCGTCTCTTCTCTTGACAAAGCTGAACTCTTCGCTCAAACTTTCGCTTACAATTCAACCCTGGATGATTCCGGTAATGTTCCTCCATCTCCTTCCCCCTCCGACTTTATTATGTCTGAAATTAGAATATCTTCTAAAGATGTTTTTTCTGCCCTATCTGGGCTCAACTTTAGGAAGGCACATGGTCCTGATGGTGTTCCTCCTGTTGTTCTTAAGAACTGTGCTTCTGTGCTGACACCCTGCCTAGGCAAACTCTTTCGTTTTTGTCTCTCATCTGGTACTTTTCCTTCCTGCTGGAAGTTCGCTTTCATTCAGCCTGTCCCAAAGAAGGGTGACCGCTCTCAAACCTCCAACTATCGTCCAATAGTTTTGATTTGATTCTTGCCTTTCCAAAGTTTTTTTAATCTATCCTTAATAGGAAGATTCTTAAACACGTTTCTTCTCACAATCTTCTTTCAGATCGTCAGTATGGATTCCGGAAGAGACGCTCCACTGGCGATCTTCTTGCATATCTCTGACTCTTGGCCATCCTTCTTTCGGGATTTCGGTGAAACTTTTGCTATTGCGCTAAACATATCAAAAGCTTTTGATAGAGTCTGGCACAAATCTTTAATTTCCAAACTGCCCTCCTTCGGTTTCTATCCTTCTATCTGTTCCTTCATCTCTGATTTCCTTTCTGGCCGATCTATAGCTGCAGTTGTAGATGACCACTGTTCTTCTCCTAAAACTATTGACAGTGGTGTTCCTCAGGGTTCTGTCCCGTCACCCACTCTTTTCCTTTTATTTATTAATGATCTTTTAATTCGCACTTCCTGTCCTATTCACTCCTATGCCGATGATTCCACTCTTCATTTCTCCACCCGCTTCCCAAAGCGTCCCTCTCAACAGTCACTCCATGATTCGCGTAGTACGGCTATGGAGCACCTGACCTCTGATCTTTCTGCTACCTCTGATTGGGGCAGAGAAAACCTCGTGGCTTTCAATGCCTCAAAAACTCAGTTCCTCCATCTGTCTACTCGTCACAATCTTTCACACGACTATCCCCTTACCTTCAACAAAACACCACTCAATCCTTCCTCTTCTCTTAACATTCTTGGCGTTTCCTTTTCACGTGATCTTTCCTGAAAAGATCACATATACTCTCTTTCTAAAACAGCTTCTAAGAAGTTAGGTGTGCTGTACCGCCTCCGCAGTTTCTTCACCCCCACTCAGTTGCTGTAACTGTACAAGGGTCTTGTTCATCTTCAATCCCTCTCTCCTCGCCGCCTCCTTTAAGGAGAGCACGCAGTACCAGATTTTCTACACTTTCTCATTCTTTTTCTGTCCAACTATCTAATGCGAGGGTTAATCGGTATTTTCAGTCTTTCATCTACTCAACCGGTCAACTCTTGGAACAATCTTCCTCAATCCATCTTTCCTCCTGTCTATGACCTCCCATCTTTCAAACGCAGAGTGTCTAGGCATCTCGAAAACCCCGGACCTTGATTTTGGTTCTCTTCTTCTTCTTCTTTTGTGGACATTTAACTACAGGTATCTTAAACTAATGAGAAACAATTATTTGAACCAAACATTAATATTTCTGTAGTGACTGATGAAACTACGCTTAATTTTAAGTAAAGCGTTTACAGTTTGCATATATATACACAGTGCTTAAGGTCCTAAAGCTCTTATTGATTAAGTATATTCACATCGTATTATACTAAATTATATCCTTTTCAGGTTTCATGTATTTTTCCTAACTGTAAATGTACTTTATTTACTCAGTCAGTGTTGTCGCCATGTCGCGGATTCAAAGTTCCTTCCTTCCTTCCTCTCAACAAATAAACCAGTCGAGCGAGAGTGGAGAGAGAGTGCGAGTCTCTCCTACGGATGAAAATCACTAACAGCAGTTCATAAGACATAGTTGTTAAAGTTTTAGGAAGGAACGAGTTTGGTTAATTCAAAACATTATTTTTGTCAGAGAGAGTATTTGCTTTTATAGCTAATGGAGAACATTATTTTCGCTAAAGAGAAGAGAGAATGCTGACTTCATTTCAACAAAAATATTTATTACAGAAACTGCACAAACAACGTCATCCTTTCGATTCTCCAGACTATCTCTTCTTACCTACATTAAGAGATATATTTAATCAAAATTACCCCAGCATTTACGTACCTAATCCTACATAACTCACGTATAGATCTTTCATGCTGAGTATTTTTATCGATTGATTTGGCTTTTATATGACTCTTAAATAAAACTTGCAAACAGAAAAATTAAAAATAAGAATAGAGTCAAAATAATTATGTAACAATAGAAATTCACAAGGTTAAAGTTTGCCATGAAATGATTGTTGTTACTACAGAAAACTGAATTTAAGGACTAACTTAATAATTATGAATATAGTATATTAAATTGTAATCATTAAAAAACTATTAATTATAGTTACTATTAGTTATTAAAAACTAAATTTTTGTTTGTTTTACCTGCTCTCTCTCTCTCTCTCTCTAGCTAATATGTTAAACGAGTTCTTCGTTACAGTCTTCACGGAGGAAGACACAATAGAAGTGCCGAGTCCTCAGATTACATATGACGGCGACTATCCCGTAGAGACCATAAGTTTTATGAGAAATGAAGTACAGCATTTAATTGATAAGATGAACAAATACAAATCACCTTGCCCCGACTTATTTCTTCCAAGGGTATTAAAAGAGGCTAGCCATAATGTTGTTGACGACTTAGTAACCATATTCAAACAATCAATCGAGTTAGGGAAAGTTCCAACCGACTGGATGTTAGCATGTGTAACACCAATCTTTAAAAAGGGTGATAGGGAAAATCCTTGTAATTATCGCCCGATCAGCTTAACATCAGTTGTCGGCAAACTGTTGGAATCCATCATTACAAAACGTATTGTGTATCACCTTGAATCTAACAATCTAATTTTTTATTCATAACATGGATTTAGGCGACATAGATCCTGTCTGACAAACCTGTTAGAGTTTTTCCATAATATGCATACACTGTACGATGCAAGTAGGGCAATAGATATAGTGTATCTCGACTTTCAAAAACCCTTTGACAAAGTCCCTCACGCGAGATTGATGGCTAAAGTCAAAGGACTAGGAATCACCGGGCTCGTTTCCAACTGGATTGAGGATTGGTTAAAAGATAGAAAGCAGAGAATGGTAATAAATGGAGTGGCTTCGGAGTGGGCGCTCGTCACCAGTGGTGTCCCACAGGGTTCCATTCTGGGTCCTTTACTTTTTATCATCTATATTAACGATATAGACGTCAGGCTTCTAAGTACAATCTCCAAATTTGCAGACGGTACGAAATTAGGAAGTAGTGTAGGTACTGAGGAGGGCGTAAGAACGCTTCAGAACGATCTTAACAGGTTGGGCGAATGGTCTGCTACTTGGCAGATGCCATTCAACTTGGACAAATGTAAGGTAATGCACATAGGTTATAAAAACCCGAAGACCGATTACTCTCTCTTGGGAAAGAACTTGACTGAGACCGATCTAGAGAAAGACTTAGGAGTCTATATCACCAACGATCTGAAACCGTCGAAGCACTGTGCGGAAGTCGAAAAGAGGGCCTTAAAAATATTAGGTTATATTAAAAGACAGCTCCAATTTCGGAACAAGGAGACTGTAATGTCTCTTTATAATTCACTAGTCAGACCTCAACTGGAATACTGTGCGCAGTTTTGGTCTCCATTCCTCAGGAAGGACATAGAAAGGTTAGAAAGAGTACAAGCAAGGGCTACAAAATTGATCCCTTCAATGAGAATGCAAAGCTACCAACGGAGATTGGAGCGCCTAAATCTGTTTACCTTAGAGACGAGGAGGTTGCGGGGTCAGCTTATTCAAGTCTTCAAGATGCTCAATGGAATAGACAGGGTAGATTGCAGAAACTTATTCTCACTTAATGCCAATCCGACAAGAAATAATGGATTTAAACTGGAACTAAAGACATTTAGGACCTCTGTCTGCGGGAATTTCTTTTCCTATAAAATAATTAATATCTGGAACCAACTTCCCTCAGAGGTTGTTTCCAGTCAAAGTGTAAATGTGTTTAAGAATAGGCTAGACAAAGTACTGAATACTCTCATAGTTTTAGACTAAAACATAACATAACTATGCAGGCGTTCGCTCGCACAGTGTCTTTGTGAGCATGCTAAATATAGAGCTATTTATATATTCTCCACTTTCCTGTAATATTTCCTTGGCTACTTTTCCAGGGTCAAGGTATTTTCTTCAACCTTTTTCCGTACCTGCCTCTGGCAGGGAGGGAGCGGAGAGTAGGGAGAGAGCCTTCTACTTTTCTATCCAGTTTTCTACTACAGCTAGGATAGTTGAAAGAAAAATAATAACAGGAACCTCCCAGAGTGGACCGGAAGGTCTTTCAGGCTTCCTCTTGTCCTTGTATCTATCTATCTCTCTCTCTCTCTCTCTCTCTCTCTCTCTCTCTCTCTCTCTCTCTCTCTCTCAATAAAACTTATACAAGAAAATCTTATAAACAAGTAAAATATTGTTCAATAAAATATTGCTAAACGCGGAATAAAAAATAATTGTCATACTTTAAAAGGGTTTTAATTATAAAATAATAATAAACGTAAAATAATTTGTATAACAGTTAAATTTTTAATAAAATTTACTTAAAATACATTAATAAGTAGTAATATATATAAAATATTTAAAAAATCAATTAAAAATTAAAATAAAACAATACGTTTTACAAATAAAAATATTAACATTTTTAATTTAAAATATAACTATAATACTAATGAAGCTAGAAAAGCGTAAATATTAGGTTAGGTTAAGCTGAGTTAAGTTAGGTTAGGCTAAAGTAAATTAGGTTAGGTTAGGTTAAGTTAGTTTTTGTAGAGTGTCGATGTTTTGGTCTTGTCGACGAAATGGGTATAGGTCCGTTTGTATGTTGCTGTAACAAATATTTTGTTGAAATGAAGTCAACATCCTCTTTCCTCTTTAGCCAAAATAATGTTCTCCATTAGTCATGAGAGCAAAATATTCTCTCTGCGAAAAGTAACGTTTTGAATAAACCAAATTTGATCCTCTCTAAAACGTTAACAACCGTGTCTTATGAACTGCTGTCAGTGATTTTCTTTCTTAGAAGAGACTCTCACTCTCCCTCTACTCGGTTGATTTATTTATTCGAGTATATCAATCAATCAATTAGTCTGTTAATTAATGAATATATACAATTGATTAGAAAAAATACAGTAATGTCCAAGTTAAGTGGAGCTACAGACAGACGTTTTCGTACCAAGAAGTCCATACATAGCTTAGACTTTAGAGGATAAACGGCAGGACTCATGGATTGCTTGGATAATCGGGTTGGTTGACTTTTTAATTCTTTGCATTAGACTATATTGAGCACGTCTTGTTACCTCCGGGAAGCTAGGGACATTGCGGGTAGCAAACATTTGCGAAGCTGAGCATCTCGGGGGTAATTTATGTAAGAGTCTAAAAGACCTGTGGTACAGAAAATTTAGAGTTCTGCCAGAACTTTTTTTTATAATTCACCCAGAGTTGCTGTCCGTATATATTACTGCAGAAAGTACGAAAGAGAGTGTCTTTAGCTTCACTTGTACAAAACCCAAAGTTCTTTATAGTCATATTCTCTTTAGCACAAAGGCTTCGAGATTGTTTTCTCATATCCGAGTCATCACTCAAGGAGCTGGTAATAGTTTGACCCAAATACTTAAACTCTTGTACTTCCTCAATAACTTCACCTCTCATTTTAAACCTAATGTCAGCTGGCTGATTATAGCTTTTAGGATGAAATTGCATAACCTTAGGTTTTGTAACATTAAAAAGAATATCATGTTTCTGCGAATACACTTCGCAGACTTTTAGTAGCCGATCCAGACCTTTAAAAGAGGGACTTATTAACACCATATCATCGGCATAAACTAAGTTATTTATCCTTGTGTTATCTATACAACATCCCACTGTTGCCTCATTAAGTGAAGCAATTAATCCGTCAATATACGCATTAAACAGCATAGGGGAGAGCAAGGAGCCTTGTCTCACCCCGCAAGAGGAGCCAAAACATTCGGATAGTACATTGCCCCACATAATGGTAAAAGATTGGTGGAAATACCAAAATTTCAATAAATTTAATATGTACATGGGAACCTTCCTGTCTTCTAGTTTTTTAAATAAAATATTGTGGTTCACCCTATCATGTGCCTTACTTATATCTAGGAAACAGCTATAAATAGTTGAATTACTGTCAATGTATTTAGATAGTGTTTCTTTAAGTACATAGATACACAGATCAGTTGAATGGGACCTTTTAAAACCAAACTGATTAGGAGATGTCCATAGGAAATCATTTAATCGGAGTAACAAGAGTTTTTCTAGTAGTTTCGAGAAGCAGGAAGCGACAGCAATAGACCTGTAATTATTGTTGGACAGAATGTCTCTGTACTTAGTTTTGACCAGGGGCAAGATATATATGCCCTCATGAACTCTGCAGGGATATAGCTATGAGCAAGCATGGCTGATAGAAGCAATGATATACGCAAACATAATACGTCATTGGCATATTTTAAGTACTCATTCGATAGGTCATCTACCCCTGACGCAGAACCAGTCTTTAACTCTTTAATTAACCTCTTTACTTCAGAAACTGATATCAAAGTATTTTCCCTTGTCCCTCCCACAGTCGTTTCGCTGCAATCTATCTTAAGATTATCTCTACTCACACTGTTAAGAATGTTAGATTAGTGATTTTCCCACAGCTTTACAATTTCATCCTCCCCCAACACCCCATCGATTGTCGGAGGGAGGACATTTTTGACACCCGTTTGATTATTAACAAATTTCCAAAATTTGTTATTATCGTTATTTATGCGAGCTTCACAGGCTTTTGATGCTCGAATAGACTCTTCTTTCTGTTTACATCGCCCTATGGCCGCCTTATATTGACCCCTAATTCTGCACATATTCATGTATACAGGTCCTAAACTGGGTCTACCATGAAAGCACCACAAATCATAGGCGTCTTTCGATTCCCTCTTCAGGGGTGCAATAAAATCATTCCATCCAGGAATAATCTTAGTACGATAGTTGTAAGATTTAATCATGGGGCTTCCTGCTTCTCTTAACAGGGATATTATCTTACTATAATACCTATCTATGAGTTTAAAGTGAGAATCATTTAAGCAAGAATTATTACAGGCAAGATGCAAAATTTCTAAGTTATTAAAGAGGTGACCTGTTCTGTCTTTGTATTCTATTCTCTGTTGCATATTAACATTAGACCAATCGACGCGATTATTCTTACCTATTGAGTTCTTGTTAAGTCGTGTTTCGCATAAATTGGTAAAGTTAATTAATATTTCTAATGGTCTATGATCAGAAAGAAGGAAATCATGCAGAATATGAACTCTAACAATTCGGTCCTTTAGATTATTACTAGTGAGACAATGATCAATCCACCTGGTGGTACCACTCATATCACTAACGTATGTAAAATTACCACTGGTTACCCCTAATACATCTACATCACTTATCCTTAAATTGGCCGACTCGCACATGTTACCCAATTCTACAAAGAATTCCGAGTTCACACGCGCGTTAAAGTCCCCCATTATTATACAGTGAGAATATTTGGGGTTATCTGATAATGACTTAATTTTGTACAGCAAATCAATGTATTCATCTAGATTACTGCCGTTGTTGTATAGTAAATAGCAGTTTACAATTAATATGCAATCATTGTTCACTTGTAATTCAATGCCTAACAACCTTACATTATCGCTTGTTAAAAATTTCATGTTTTGACAAATTTTTCCTTATTAAGAAAAACACCACCAAAAGGCCTACCGTACATTAATTCATCTGACAAGTCTACTGCTGATGACGCATGGTACATAACATCATCATGGATGGTAGAGAGGAAGTTTAGCTCTTGCTTAGGTAGCCAGTGCTCCTGCAGGAGTATCAAATCTGCACTGTCACAGATTTTATGAACATCTACAGTTGAATTCCGCACCGACTTTACATTATATGAGACTATTTTCAACAAGTTATCCGCCATGACTGATAGAAAATTTATTATTAGTAAGATTATTATTATACACAGTACAACTTTCAGGCATTACCGTTAGGGCGCCTATTATTATTATTATTATTATTATTATTTTGCCTGTTATCAAATCTCGTGGAAAAGTGAGTAAACTCCTTAACAATAATACCGTCTGGCCACTGACTCATATTGTCCGGGTTGAAATGCGAATTTACACCTTTAATTATTACTTTAAATGAGTTATAAATACGGAGATTTTGTGTTTAGTTTATCAACTAACAATATACTGTGTCCACCAATGACTATCATACAGTATGTCGAATATCGCTTGCCTCGTTCGAGAGCTGAATTCGTGACACAAATAGGGTGAGAAATTCAGGGCTGCCACTGACTTAATGAAAGAAAACCCAGATCGTACACTAAAAAAACCTAGATGATCCTAAAAAAAAACCCAGATCACCAATACTGGAGCACCAATACCATTTTTTTTTTAAATTTAGTACCAAATGAAGCAATTTATTGTCAAATTGTATTTAGGTATATATATTCATTCAAATTTCAATGCAATTTACTATGACAAAATATAAATCAAGCGAAAATTGCACGCACGCGCAACGCAGGCTAATGCCCGCCATTGACTAATGCTGCCAAATAATAAACTGCAACATGTTCGTAACATGTTCGTTCGATTTGTCTATAATTATTCAGCGTAAGCTCCAAAGTCAATTAAACAGTAAATTTATAACTGCGATTTGCTTTAAACATCAGTATCGTTTTAACAAATTTGTATCAGTATGTATAAATACTCAGAACTGAATAATTAGTAAAATTGATCGAAATGTTTAAGCAATGATTTGTTGCAACATGTTTCTAACATGTTTATGGAATGCAATGTTTAATGGAGCTCAATTTTTCTCACATTCTTATTTATGCATTACCAAATTTAGCTCATTTCATTACCAGAATACCAAATAAATTTTTAAATACAAAATTGCTTTTTCATTACCAAATTTGCTCAGATTTCGTTATTAATAATACCAGATGGTAAACCTGGAGCCGAGAATTTTTGCCAGTTTTGCGCAACTGATATCCTCCTTACAAACATGCAACTTCACTGTCATAGCATTTCAAAAAACGCTTTATGATATTACCAAACAAAGCGTTGTTGCATTATATTTTATTTAGAGTGGTAAAATTCGGTACATTTTATTTGTCTGCCTTACTTTAAGCCTAAAAAACCCAGATTTCATGAAATTTTTAAAATTAAAACCAAGAAACCCAGGAAAGTGTTGAAAAACCCAGATCTGGGTGGAAAAACCTAGCAATGGCAGCCCTGGGTGAGATTCCCCATCGGTGGCCTCGCCGCGGAGACCGGTTCAGGAAACCTCCGGGAAGAGCGCCTGTTAACAGTGACCCACCCGTCCTCCTCTCCCGATCTCCCTGCCTGGGAGATGGGTGGCACGACCTTTGGGGGATAGGAGGCCTCTCCCCTACTATGTGGCTTGGTGAGGGTCTGTTAGCGGTATTTATAACCTGACAGCCGCGCGTGCCCCTCCTTCTTTGGTAGGAGGGAGGGGGGAACTGCGCAATGATGCCTCGTCTCTTGGCATTGAACCGTCCCTGTTCCTCATTGTGAAATCGGGAGCAGGGGTCCTTTCCTGAACGGGAGGGGGGGTTGACTGCTACCCCGGCATGCTGCGTTTCTATCCCACCTTCAGGGGGGGGGGGAGTTGGGGGCGGGGATTTCGTTTCCCTCGTTGCCCGACGTGCTTCTTGGAGATCTGACTTGCTGAACTGCTTCTGAGTAACTGAGCTTTGGGAGGAGCGTCTCTTTCAACGCATCTAACTCTGACCGGAATTGTTCTAGCGAAATCGCTTTTGACACCACGTGTTGGTGTTTCAGTTCAACTATCGACTTGTGTACCTCATTGTACTGTTTGAGGAGCACCGAGACGTCTAGTCATCCAGAGAGATTACCGGTATTCTATTGAAATTAGTAACGTAGAAGATATTGTTCTCATTATCCCGGAGGGTCATTACTTTATTTATAATGTCTTTCAGGGTATTCTCGTTTCTAGAATTACCTCTACGAGTTGGGAGGGTAGCACTGAACAGGGTGTTTAACTGTACCCTCGCATGTTCTATTTCTTCTGATTCATAAAAATCATGACAGACAGATACGAGAAGGTCTGACCTAATATGATCTACTTTGTCAAATATAAAACATAACAAAGGATTTTCTACAAGAACACAATTTTCAGCAGGCGATCCCATTGCACTTGTATCGATGGCGGAGCAGGCTTGCAAGGGAGAGGGTAGATGGTGGGGGTGGTTGGGGGAAGATGGAGGGAACGCCGATAGGGGTCCCACTTCTCGTCCCTTTAAATAATGGTCCAGATACCACCGGTTCGATGCTCAGGCATCTTTTCACATTAATTATGTAACTATTACTAGCTATGACACATAAAAGTATGTACGCGGAGTCACTGTACGATTATAACGTAATGAAACATACATTTACCGCGGTCACCGTCAAAAACTTTTACTATTAAATGGAAGATTCGTAGTGTAGACGGAGGGGGTGGGGCGGGAGGAGGAGAAGGGGAAGGAGATGCTGGTAGGAGTGCCCACTTCTTGTCCCTTTAAATCACGTTCCAAATACCACCAGCTCCATGCACAATAGGGCGGCTCGTTTTTACACTTTTTTCGATATTTGATTGGGGGTAGTGCGGAAAAGTTGCGATTTGGAGAGAAAATAAAGTGTGTAAAATTTTTTTGATCTACGTCAATACCTTCCGGTGGCGGCGAGTCCTTAAAAATCGAAAAATAGGCCTAAAAACACATAAAAAATTTATATAATTTATATAATTTTTATATAATGTTCATTGTTCAATGACTGCTATTAATATTCAAGCCTATAATAGTGTTCTCAGGGTTGTTTGCACAGAAATATACCGGAATTAACATTTGTATAACATCTTGTTAAAACTTGCTTTAAATCAATATTTTGGATATTTTAACGGCTAAGACGCCACCGGAAGTTATTAACAGATTGTGCTGAAATTTTTATTGTTTATTTTGTAAGTCTTTAAAACCATTTTCCAATCTACCCCGTTAGGCCTATTTTTCGATTTTTAAGGACTCGCCGCCACCGGAAGGTATTGACGTAGATCAACAAAATTTTACACGCTTTATTTTCTCTCCAAATCGCAACTTTTCCGCACTACCCCCAATCAAATATCGAAAAAAGTGTAAAAACGAGCCGCCCTAATGCACAACCATCCTTTCACATTAATTATCACGACACTATTATCCACTATAACATCCTAAGTATATACGCGGGATCACTGTGTGTTCATGACCATAATGATATCTAAATTTTCCGTTGAAACAGTCAAAAACATTTACTATTTAACGACAGACGAGCGGCCTACCCGTGAGGCATCCTCTCGGTAGCATCCTCTCAATAATATCAGTAATGTCGATAATGTCAGTAAAAAAAATTGTTATCTATCATAATTAACCATTACAGTTTAAGTTAATTATCACAGATACCATTCAAAATACACGAAATAAGTTGTAGAATAAATAATAAGTTGTAGAATAAATTGGTTGGATGTAGTAGTTCTGTTACTGTACAGTAGTGGAAGTTGGTGTCATAATAGAACTTTAGTGGGCCCAAATACTGTGGGACTGATGAAACGAAAATAGAGCTGTTTAGGCACGCACAATAACGTTATGTTTGGGTAAGAAAGAATGAGGCGTTTTCCGAAAAGAACACCATCTCTGCAGTGAAGTATGGTGGTGGATCAATTCTACGTTGGGGATGCTTTTCTTCCACAAGTACTGGAAACCTGGTAGGGACTGAAGGGAGGATGGATTCGGCAAAGTATCAGCAAATATTAAACGATAATATACAAACTTCTGTAAGAAAACTCGTCTTGGTAGATAGTGGGAGCTGCAACAAAAAGAACAATAATCTAAAGCGCACTTCACATGCAACAAAGAAATGGTTACAGGGTAAAGGAAATACAGGTTTTTGAGTGACCACCTCAGAGTGTTGACTTAATCCTACTGAAAATCTTTGGAAAGATTTCAAGAAAACTGTCCATAACTAAATTGGTGCAGATTATCCTAGCGATTTAGGGGGTTCTATGCCAGTTCCCTCCCAGTGGGAGTAATGGAAGGAGCGGGTATGTTACTTAAAACTGCCCTTGTTCTCTTTTAATGTGTATACAAAATTTGGCGAGGATTACCATAGCCGTTTAGGCGTGTATAAACGAATATAGAACAGACAAGCAGACAGATAGACAGACATCATTATTATCCCCTACATATATAAATAGAAATATATATACATATCAAGTTGTAACATAAATTCTGCTCGATTAGAAAACGAACGATAGATAATAGAATAACCTCAAGATAATATGAAATAGTTTTAGAAATGTTGCAAAATACACGCGGCGACAGGTTGGCACATGTTTTATCACGATACAGAATGAGTTAGGCTATTGTAGGCTTAGGCTAGTGTAGAATTAGGCTAGTGTAGGATTAGGCTAGTGCAGGATTAGGCTAATGAATATTTTCTCTGGTGTTTTTCATACAGTTACAACATCACCCCCTACGATATTACAGTAATTGAAAAAACATGGAGCCCACGAAAGAGCATATTCGACATGTGATGCTGTATGAGTTCCATGAAAGATCTAACGCTAGTAAATCCGCAAGAAACATTCAAAGAGTTTATGGAAATGATGTTGTGGAATGGATGTGTAGGAGATGGTTTGAGAAGTTCAGAAATGGAGACTTCAGTCTAAAAGATTATCATCGAACAGGACGACCAAATGAGTTAGATGAAGAGTTGCTGAAAGCAACAGTGGAGGAAAACCCAACGGTAACTGTAAGAGAACTTGGCCTGCAACTCGGCGTTAGCCATATGACCATTCATCGTCATTTGAAGCTGTTAGGAAAAGTAGTGAAGGTTGGAAAATGGGTTCCGCATGATTTGTCACAAACGAATCTCCAACATCGAATCGATATTTGCACATCACTGCATTCTCGGCAACTGCAGGCACCGTTTTTGAATCGGATCGTCACTGGGGATGAAAAATGGGTCCTCTATAACAATATTAAGTGTCGACATCAGTAGCTTAGCCGTGGCTTAGGCGTGATGAACCTCAGCAAGGAATGAACCCCATCCAAAGAAAATTTTGCTATGCGTTTGGTGGGATACGCAAGGACTTATTCATTTTGAGCTTCTGCCAGATAACCAAACAATCACAGCTGAAGTCTACTGCCAACAACTCCAACGACTGAAGATGGCATTACAAGAAAAACGTCCTGCATTAATTAATCGCAGAGGTGTTCTATTCCACCATGATAACGCGCGCCCTCACACTGCTCGAATCACCACTGCCCAATTGTAGGCATTTGGTTGGGAAAAAATGCCTCATTCACCTTATTCTCCGGACATCGCGCCTTCAGACTACCATTTATTCAAAAGTCTGCAACACCACTAGCTGTACAAAAATTGCAATCCAGGGAAGCTATTGAAAACGAAGTGATCGCTTTTTTTAATTCGAAACCAAGGGATTTCTTCGAACGTGGTATAAAAAAAACTTTTCTACAGGTGGGAGGAGGTTATAGAAAAAAAAGGGAATTATATTGATGATTAATTTGTCATTATGTCATTTAATTTTTGTTGTGAATAAACTAAAAATTCGAACAAATTTGTCCTTATAAGTCATTTAATTTTTGTTTTGAATGAACTGAAAAATCGAGCAAAATATATGTTACAACTATATATATATATATATATATATATATATATATATATATATATATATATGAAACAATTTTTGTAACTTATCAAGAGAACATGATCATGATCAGAGAAATGGCAAATGAAATTTAATGTAGATAAATATTACGTCATATTCACTCGAGTCGCGCAATTTAGAACGAAAATACAAAATGTTTGTGTAGTTGGCTGAGCGTTGTATTCGAAGAAAAAGATTTAGGGTGTTCGTTACTAAGGATTTAGAAGTTGAAAAACAGTGTGTGTGTGTGTGTGTGTGTGGAGTTATGCACTGAGGAAAATAAGTTATTACGTTTCATTTTAAACAAATGAAATAAAAATCAAAACAAATCAAACGATATAATTGTACGGTTATATACCTCATTCGTAAGACCTCATTTGGAGTATGTTTTTTAAGCTTTGGTGGTTTTAGTATGCGCAAAGATAGAAAGGATAGTCAGGGTACAGCGCAGAACTGGAATATTAATATATCCATTAGAAATAAACCATATGAAGAGAGATTACGGGAATTACACTCGCAATCAAAATTATTAGTACCCAATGAGGAAATAATAAAATAGTATCGTGGTGGGGATATGAAAGGCAACCACCGTTTTCTGCATCATTTGCATGTTTTCTGAATCGTATGGATAGTAACTATACGCAGTTTATGAAGAAATTGTCTTGTACCTCGTAACCTTGTAGTAGTTCCGTGTGTGGGTCTTTCTTCACACGAAGAAACCGTCTTCCACTCTATTTGGGCCATGTGGGATCTGAGTTCGTTTCAATTTATAATCTTGGAGTTTAGATTAAACATCTCAAATTTGTTTCTTTCGTCAGTATGAGTATTTCATTTTAATGCTGTCGCCATATTAGTTGATATCTCGATTATGTTGTGACCCGAGATAATAGTTTGGGTTATTTTTATATCATCAATTATCGCTACCTATGAAGTAACAGTTTCAAAATTATTCGTACCCATCTTTTAATATCTTGTACCAGCTCCTCTGACCTTAATTACTTCAAGTAAACAGTCTCTGTACGACTTTATGAGGTTCTAGCACCGGGCGCTGGGATTGTTTTGACGACTCTTCCAAGTTCCTTTAAATGTGAAGATTTCCTGTTATGGACCTTCTTCAAATCATTCCATAGATATTCAGTAGGATTAAGGTCAGGATTCTGTGGTGGCTACTCTAAAACCTGTATTTTCTTTGCCATGTAACCATTTCTTTGTTGCATGTGAAGTGTGCTTTCGATCACTGTCCGATTGCAGCACCCACAGTCGACCAAGGCGGGTTTTCTTACAGAATGTTGTATATAATCGTTTAATATTTGCTGATATTTTTCCAAATTCATCCTCCCTTCAATCCTTACTAGGTTTCCAGTACATGCGGAAGAAAAGCATCCCCGATGTAGAATTGATCCACCACCACGCTTGACTGTAGGGGTGGTGTTTTTTCTGAAAACGCCTCATTCTTTCTTATCCAAACATAACGTCGTGCCTAAGAAGCACAGAAATCGGGCCCACTAACGTTCTATACAACTTATTTCGCGTATTTTAAACTGTATCTGTAATAATTAACTTAAACTGTAATGGTTAATTAATTAGGTAACAATCTTTTTTACTGACATTATTAATTAACAGACTAATTGATATAATAAATAAAATCAACCGAGTAGAGGGAGAGTGAGAGTCTCTTCTAAAAAAGAAAATCACTGACAGCAGTTCATAAGACACGGTTGTTAACGTTTTAGAGAGGATCAAATTTGGTTTATTCAAAACGTTACTTTTCGCAGAGAGAATATTTTGCTCTCATGACTAATGGAGAACATTATTTTGGCTAAAGAGGAAAGAGGATGTTGACTTAATTTCAACAAAATATTTATTACAGCAACATACAAACGGACCTATACCCATTTCGTCGACAAGACCAAAACGTTGACACTCTAAAAAACTAATTTAACCTAACCTAACTTAACCTAACCCAGCCTAATCTAACTTAATCTAACCTAATAATAACTCGTCTATAGAATGTCAAGGCGGTCAGATGTGGTAAGGCCGCGAGATGCGGATAATGTCTTCTCTTCGATCCTTCCAGTCATTCATCCGTTCATCCGTCCATCTACATAATCACCGGACACCAGTTGTTAATATTATTAAGATTTTATATTTAACATTTAACATTTTCTCAAAACTTTTGTAACAAAAATTTAGGATTTGTTTATATAAAAAGTAAAATATGTCTTTTATGTTATTGTATTATTTCCCAAAACATTTATTGTATCTCACATTTATTTTTCAGTCCTATTTTCTTCTTTTTACTTTTTATTATTACTAACTGTTCTATGAAAATTGATGGTTTTACTTCTACCAATAAAGTTTTTCATTTTCATTAACGCGACTCATCAAGCACCGCACGGACAAACACTCACGTAGGCTTGCGCAAATAAATGAAGCCGCGTACAAGCCGTACATACACCTATACGCAAACGTGAACTTGCGAGAAACGGAAAAACATATTTGTTCTTCAAGCATTTATTACATTACGCTACAGCGGCTACACTCATCAAGTTTTAATGGTTTGCTAAATTTAGGGGAGTTGCTGGTAGTTGGTCTTTTTGAAAAATACGCCTATCCAGTCACCCATTCATCCATTTACCAACATTTTCGAGTACTATACCCGCGGAAACAATCACTTACAAGCGCACATATACCCTTCTTCACCTCAACAAAGGTCATCTTGAACAGGTTTTTAAGCAGATGTTCGGACACGCTCACTACGTGTCTTTTCTTACATCACTTCACCAGTTTTAGGATTGTTTCTTAGGTATTTTTGCTACTCTTATTCCCTAAATATTTACGCTTTTCCACATTCATCATTATTTTATTTATATCTTAAATTAAAAATGTTAATATTTTTATTTGTAAAACGTATTGTTTTATTTTCATTTTAATTGATTTTTTTTAATATTTTATATATATATAACTACTTATTAATATATTTTAAGTAAATTTTATTAAAATTTAACTGTTCTACAAATTATTTTACGTCTATTATTATTTTATAATTAAAAAAAGCATTTTAAAGTTATGACAATTATTTTTTATTTTGCGTTTAGTATGTATATATATATATTATATATATATATATATATATATATATATATATATATTATATATATATATATAAGGGATGACGATGATGATATCTTTAAGTCTGTTCTATGTTTTTCTATACACGGCTAAACGGGTAAGGAAATCTGCACCAAATTTAGTATAAATATGAAAGGAGAACCAGAATTTAGTAACACACCCGCCCCTTCCAGTCTTCCCCTAGGTTGTGTTTCCGGTGGAGGGGGGGAGGCTTTTGCTGCGCAAAGCTCAGCATACATTATATATATATATATATATATACTCATATATGTAAATTGCTAAACAAGAAATCGATATTAACGTTGCGAAGTTTGCTTCAAAACGATAATGATACAAAATATGATGTGAATCGTAAAAATTGGTTTCTGCATTATTCAGTTTACTCTTCATATTTATTATTTGACTTAATTGCGTAAAACCCATTACATTTTTTCATGTTCCTCTTTCTCACACGGTTTTGTGTGTGTGTGTGTGTGTAAGAGGGAGAGAGAAAAAGAATTTTCTATTTTTGTCAGTTTCTCTTTATTATTGTTACGTTTTACTTAATATTTTTCTGTGTTAATATTTCAAGAATTATTCAGTTCACCCAAAAAAAAAACCTGTAATTGCGAAAATGTAAATATGTTAACCTGAGTTCCAAAGAAATGGTATTTATACAGGGCCTACTGACTGTATGGACAGTTGGCGACACAATTCCTCGAACACTTTTTGAAAATATTAAAATTACATTGAATGGCAACTCAAATAATATAAATCGTGATGATAAATTTTTTATGAATAAAAATAGTACGAACGAACGTATATTATTTATCTACATTTAAGGAATTCCAGAACGCTCCTTTGAATGTTTAGGAAAATTCTAGCTTTTACTTGAAAGGTGCCCAAAGAATGATTATTCCATTTTGTATATTTGCTCACGACTAATCATAAATACAATACTTATTTTTCTCCGTTATTTTAATATTGATGTTCTGAAATCAGTATAACAAGTGTCAAGGATTCATTTAATTTTTCATTTATATATATATATATATAATAATATATATATACAGTATATATTCGAGGCTCCTGTGACGAACTTCTTTTTTACAGTCCAGTTTTTTAATTAATTTGGATGGTGATAAATGGGTGGTTATGCGAAGAGGAGGTGGTATTTTCAGGAAAGAAATTAGGAAATCAGTTGATCCTCCTTCAAAATAGGGTCTCTTTTATCTGTAGGTTGGAAAAGAAGGTGCAGCGTGTTCCTGAATGATGGCTTCTCTTCTCCTTATAAAATTTCGTAGCCACCAAAAGTTCCAACTGTCAACGTGGAAAATTGTGATACGCCAACCTTATGAGCTGGTAGTGGTTGACCTTGTGTTTTTCTATTAAAGTTAAATAGTAATATTGTTTGTTGTGGTAGTAAACCACTACAATAAAGGTGTCATTGCCGGTCTACTTCCTGATAAATGCGGAGAGATTATTGTACAAATATATGTAGAAGAAATCCGTGTTTCCACGACTGTTTCGTATATCTGAATTTTAGTTATCTTCAAATTTGGAGTTTCTTTCTGGCTAATCTGAAAATCTAATAATAGAATATGATATCGTGCTTGTTTTGTTCAAACCCGCATTAACCATCGAGTTACGGGGCGGTCAAACGCGCTAATAAGCAGTGGTGGGCACCGTTAACCAAAAAGTTAACTTCGATAACGATAATCCGTTAACCCCAATTTTTAACTCCGATAACGATAATCCGATAATTTTACTACAAAGTTAACGGAAGTTAACGATAATCCGTTAACGATAACTATTTCTTTACTAACATTTAAAAAAATCAAGGAAAAAAGCTTTAAAACCCATAGAAAATGTTTATTTATGCAAAATCCAACAATAAATAGGTATTTAACTGTATTTTTATCAAGTTTTGCAACTTTTTTGCTTAACTTTTTTTTTAATTTTTAATAAAAAATGTACTGATTACATGTTTTGAAACCCTTGTAACCACTAACCATTAACTAAATTTTAATTTACCAGAGAATTATTATGGCGGGAACTGAAAGGTAAATTAAATTTTTAGGCACATTTATTAAAGACTATGACACAATGTGCTGGTTGCCCTTCAGAAAGACCAACTTCTCAAGTTAGGCCAACTGCCAGTCTTGACCTCTTGGGCCTCAGGATGTCCTTGCCGAGAGAGAAGAGCCGTTCCACTGCGGCAGAGGACGGAATTGGCAGACTGAATTATGGCGGTTTGAATTCATTCGCGGAGCGGTGATCTTCCGTGAATGACTCCTCGCAGTTAACGTGTTAACGGACTTTAACAGACTAAATATCGAGTTATCGGAAGTTAACTGGTCCGATAACGATAAATGGAAATTAACTTCCGTTAATAGTCCGTTAAAAAAAGTTAACTTCGTTAATTAACTGTTATCGGATTAACGCTTTAGTGCCCAACACTGCTAATAAGGCAATCAGGAAGTACTTAACTATCTTCGAAGAACAGGCAATGGTTTTCCGAAGAAATTAATTCCGAAATATATTTCTAAATTTCTTGGTAATATTTATAGACCTAAGACACCCGTTTTTAATATTCCCAAAGACAACTAATACTTCACTTTTCCTTACCTCGGTTTCGTTAGTGACAATATTGAGAAAGACCTGTTTGCAATTCTCAATAAATTTTTCTCCCAAATTAATTTCGAATTCATTTTTGTAAATTCTTTCACTATAGGATCTTACTTTCGTTTTAAGGGTAGATTCCCTCCCCTTTTGCGCTCGGCA
The DNA here is from genome assembly GCA_023014485.1 of Bathynomus jamesi. Taxonomy (NCBI): domain Eukaryota; kingdom Metazoa; phylum Arthropoda; class Malacostraca; order Isopoda; family Cirolanidae; genus Bathynomus; species Bathynomus jamesi. The sequence continues at coordinate 500,502 of JAJOZX010000764.1, read as the reverse complement.
TGCGTCTATAAATTTGATTGCTCGCACTGCAACAGCGAGTCTTACATTGGAAGTACCATTCGGTTAATTGAGTTGCGCATTGACTAGCATTTGGGCAGGTCGTCTCGCACCGGTCGTCCCATCAGTAACCCAATGGAATCCATAATACCTGAACATTCGGTTGGATGTGACACTACCTTTACATCAGATAATTTTAAGATTTTAAATGCAAGTTACAACATTAGTGGTTTTAGAAATTATTGGAATCCAGTCATATTTTTAAACTTAAGCCGTCTTTAAATCATAACTTTCCTATCTCTTTGAATGTCTTAATGTAGGATTTATTTCATAATTTTTTTTTATTTTGTAATTGTTATAAAATTTTACTTATCTTTTACTTTTTATAATTTTAGAATTTACCCTGAAGATGAGGGTTGTATCCCTCAAAACGTCGGATTTATATTAAAGTCATTCTGTATGTTGCTTCCTTTGTTCTTCTTTTCATTATACTTTTAACTTCAAGCAGAGCTGGGCACTTGCGGCATATTGCGGTACTGCGGTACTGCTGCACTACCAAACCGGTACCAAACCGGTACGCGGAAATTTGAATGCGGTAGCGGTACTGCGGTACTTTCAGCGATCCTTTGTGGTACTGCGTTATGGGGGCCCGGGGTGGTAGTGCGGTGGTACCGCAAGTACCGCAGTACCGCAAAATATGCCGCAAATGCCCATCTCTGCAGTTTTAAGGTTTCCTAGAAACAAGCCTATCTATATATATAATATATATATATATATATATATATATATATATATAACATATATATATATATATATATATATATAAGCTATGACTATTGACTAGTGACTACATCCAGTCTTGCGTAGCTCTGACGTAAAATATGACGGTGAACGATAAATAAAGAGAAAAGAAATGTTTCGTCGAGCGAACGAAATATTTTGACACCTCGCGTTATAGATGTTTCTGAGAAATGGTTGTCAACTAAAATGCTAAGATTGCTTGCTTGCTCTCCATTCAGCGGATCCCTTTCATTCACTCTTCCGCTCGCGACTTTGTAGTAATAGTAAACGCTAGTAACAGCAGCTCCGAATGTATGCGATTACATAATCTTTATCTCATTTGGACTTATTTTGCTGACTGTATCTGAATTCTTTTTAAGTCATTCAGAATTCAAAATTTCACACTTAAAATTATTGAGTATTTTGGAAAAACCCCAAAATGAATAAAGTTGTTCCCACCCACATTCAGTTCAAAAGAAGTTCTGGTAATAGCACCGATACGGAAAAAAGACGCTTTAGCAAAAGCAGAGGAACCTCCAAAAGCCCCTTCAGGATGAGTGCCCCCCCAAAGTATTCCCTAACGCCATTTCTGGCACCAGAGAGCAGTATTTCGTCCGTCACAGCCAAATTAACTGACTTCATTCGTAAGTACTTTAATTTTGAGTCAATTTATTTTAGTAATTAATAAGTAAAGCTGCCACACTTTGTGTGTGTGTGTGTGTGTGGTGTGTGTGTGTGTGTGTGTGTGTATATATATACCCTGGGCTGCTGGTGGGGCGTGGTTCGGATTCCACGTTAAACCGTAGGTCTAAGGTGGAGTGACAAGCTTGACCTTCGCCAGAATGAACAATTCGGGCGGGAGTAAAACCAAGGTTAACTAAGGTGTAGGCCTATATACGGATGGTTGAGGAAAATAAATGGACACATTCGGTATTTTCATAGTTTTTAACTTGAAACTAAAAGTGAATAAATAATAAACAGATTGATTGAATCAATATAGTTAGAATGATGTTGCTTTAACCTTTACATTATGTAAAGATGACACACGTTCTGGCATTCCATTGATGAGCTCTGGCATTTGTTCTTGTGGACGATCATCGTCATGTCTATTTACTTTTGTCAACCCTCTGTGTGTGGTGTGTGTGTGTGGTGTGTGTGTGTGTGTGTGTGTGTATATACAGGGTGAGTCAAAAGTCTCCATACATAGGCAAAGTGGTCACTTTATTATGCAATCATTTGTAAGTCATAAAATATGCTCTATGTGGGCACCATTACACTGAATGCACATACGGATGCGTTCTTCCCAGTCATGGCAAACGCGCGTTAACACGTCTGGTGTTATGCGTGCACACGCATTACGAATGCGTTCCTTTAGGTGGTCCGTGTTTTGTATTTTCACCTGGTACACCATGGCCTTCAAGTGCCCCCACGAGTAAAAATCAAGGGGGGGTGAGGTCTGGGGACCTCGGAGGCCACTCCACGGGACCGCGGCGGCCAATCCAGTGACCCGGAAACTGCTGATCCAGCCACTGACGTACGCAGATACCGTAATGACCATTTTGCCTATGTATGGAGACTTTTGACTCACCCTGTATATAAAAGGGTGGGATTCGGAGTCCATTTCTATATCTATAACTATACCGCTTAAGCTATATAATCATAGAAAAAAACCTCTATACTGTACGTCTGAAAAACCTTTATTGTATACATATACAACTACCTTTACCTACCTCTTGGAATAAAATTAAAAACCCAGTGATTTTTTGGGGTTTTTTAACCTCCTTCGTTATATATAAGGTCATGTGATTGAAGGGACCTACGGCTTTACGTGGGATTCGAACCATGAGTCAATACATCATCTAGATTCAGAGGACAGTTCCCCATCCAACTACCATTCAAACCCAATATCGCTTAACTTCTCTGATCGACGAGAAGAGCCGTTGAGCCATAGCCGCGAAGTAGTCCACGAAATTTCTATACCTATACCCGCCAAAATTTCCATACCCATATACCCATAAATATACTTACAATGCATCAATTTAAAATTAAAAAACAAAGTTATTAGTAATAATAGACAAAGACGCGGCATTTAGATCATTCTCATTATCTAACTAACTAACTTTAGAGATATAAAGTTAAAAGATAGAAGAGCATGTAGAAAGGTCACCCCTATTTTGGGGGTTCCGTTTCAGGTTATTCGCAAAGAATACGTCTCATTCTTTGATTATCATTATCACACTAATTTGTACATTTATAGTTTATACCTATCTATCATTTCACTTATTTCTAGACTATATTTGTAAACGGTATGCCATTCTCTCTCTCTCTCTCTATATATATATATATATATATATATATATGGGAATGAACTCAGAATGGTTCCCTGAGTTTTTTATGATACATGTTCCATGCACGGTCTGTGTGTATCATATATATATATATATTAGCTTTCGTTATCTTTACATGCCGTGATTCCGAGAATGCATGAATAATTTCTATTAAGTGGATAATTTCATTAATTTCACTAACAAAAATTAAATAGTAAAATATTAAGGTCGTTTACAGCATTTATCGTCCTCAAACACTGTTAGTAAAGAAAAAAAAATCTATACGAGAGAGAGAGAGAGAGAGAGAGCTCTTCCTGAGTCTTCAAGTATCTGAACATTATCCTATTACACGACAATTACTTATCGAATTCCAGACATTAAATAAAAATAAGGTTATTGTAATGAATATTTTAACTTTTTCTTTGAAAAGAATTACTGTAAGAAAGAAAAAAAAAACCTTCAAAGTTTTTGTTTTGAACGTAACTCGGTATTGAAGCCATTTAATGGGTAGAGAACTTAATACGAAGTGCCTCATTTGTTACGCAGATAATAGAAAGACAGTATTCTTCTCTATAAATTAGTCTTTGATAACCTAAATAAGTCCTTTTATTCCAGTTAATATCGCCTATGTCGACATAATGGGCAATCACGTTGCACCATCCACACATACAGTATAAGTATATACACATAAAAAAATACACACAAACGTAAAAATACACACACACACACACACATATGACGTGAATCTATCAATATTTCACTCTATATAAACTTTGGAATGTTACTCTTCTGCTTTTTCTAAGAATTTGCTCTCTTTTCCTGATTCTAAATTAGGGCAAAGCGGTTTGAATCATTATTTACTTCCTGAATTTGCTTAGTTCGGAGTACGTCAGCGAGCGGGCGTGGCCCGACTAAAATTTATTTTCAAATTATCATGACTATCGCGCGAATATTCTCGTGAATTTTATATTCAGGTTCTTAAATTCAAAATCACACTCACATTCCTGCCATAACATTCACACTTATTTTCTTTAACTTCGCCTTCTATGTCATATTCATAACCATTTTGATGTGTATTCTCCCATTCACATTGCAGTCATATTTAGTGATACATTGCTGTTCCTTCTGCCCATTCACATTCAGTCATATTCATAATATGAATATGACATATTTATGTTCATTATCATATTTTCATTCAATTTTTACATTCAAATTTAGCCTCTCTCTCTCTCTCTCTCTCTCTCTCTCTCTCTCTCTCTCTCTCTCCTCTCTCTCTCTCTCTCTCTCTCTCTCTCTCTCTCTCTCTCTCTCTCTCTCTCTCTCTCATCTCAGAAACTGGGATATGCGTGTTCACTGTTGCAACACCCACCTCTTCCCATACATGAACGAAGTTAAGCGACGCTGAGTCTGGTTAATAGTTGGATGGGTGACCGTCCTCTACGTCCAGATAATGCAGCGACGCGTTGTTTGGATCCTACGTAAAGCCGTAGGTCCCCTCCGTCACGTAACCTTTGCTGTTACGAAAGAGGTTAAACAGTCCCAAATACATATATCTCATGTGAAAGCCTAATTAACCTAATCTAACGTAACCTAACTTAATCTAATTTAACCTAACCTAAGCTAACATTAGTTCCATTGAGTCAAGAATACCATAATAAATGTTCTAAGTGCAGTTTTTTTTCTATGTGTGTGGCTAAGTGCCTAAATAGTGAGACTCTCGTTAACTTAACCTAACCTAACCTACCGTTAACTTACCTAATCTAGCGTAACCTAACCTAACAAGAACTAACCTGTATTTTTTCGGAAATAAAAATGTTTAGATTTTTATATAATTTTTTTAGTGTACCGAGGTACCAAGCCTTACCTCACTAAAAACAAGTACAGTATGCCATACATCTGTGAATTATCACATACTCGACCTCACTTATGTCTAGTTGCTTACACACACGCGCACACACACACACATATATATATATATATATATATATATGTAATAACGTCTCTCCCCGAGTTCGGGTAAGGTGAGGATGTTACTCGAGAGATGGTATTACTTTAGCACTCCTTGATGCAGAAATAGTTTACTCTTCGTATTCCCACAATCGCGGAGTACTGTGTGGGTCCGTGATTTTCTTTTCCCCACTTATCAAAGTCCAAAGAGTAGAAAATAAACACAACGGCTTATACGATTTTTAATTTGAATTTAGGCGAGATAAATATAATTGATTAGAATGAATCAAATGGTTTTTTTTATACAGAACAGAGAGTTAATAATAATAATAATAAAAGTTTCATAATTATAATAGTTACTTTTTCTTCATTGTAAGATATGAAATAAGTCAGAGACCCCTCTAAGACACCCTTGTCCGTTCTGAGTCTCCAAGTTTATATGAATCAATCAATTGCTAAGTTACTGTTCTTTCTCTATACAGTCGGACTTAAATTGAAACCCCATAAATCTTTCAATTTCCAAAAGCAATCCCGTTAACGGACCGAAAACCCTTTCAGCCCGGAGACCCTTCTCCCAGGGATCTACCTTAAGGGCGCTGATCCCCTTCTTATATAGTCAAAGGAACGGAACCTAGCTACGCCATCACGCGAGCGGTTGACGTCACCTGAGAACATTGTAGAACCGAGCTTCTTAACAACTGTTTTTCCCGAGTGAAATCAAAGAAATCGTCTGCGTCACTGCGTGTGAATTCCGTTTGGGAGGAAACGAGTCATACATAGCTTGGGAATTATTGAATGAATGAAATTACATAAACATAATGGCAGTGCTGTGCTCGTTACTTTATAAATGTAATGCCGTTACCGTTACAGTTATCGTTACAGTTACCATTTTTTAAAAGTAACGAGTAACGGCACCGTTACTTTTAATGAAATGTAAATATATTATATATATGCATAGGTATATTATAATTTATATATATTGTACATAAAATATTATATTATATAAACATTCGCTTGTGCGAGTATGTGTTGGTTTGTATCCACTGGTTAATGCATAGGCTATGAAGTCTGTGCATGCCTTCATTGCGTTGTTATGACTTATAAGGCATAATATTTTCAGAAAAAGTGAAACAAAATTACTGCAAGATTTATTACTAGGAATTGCAACATAACAGAGGATGTAGCATACTATTGATACTAATTTACTAATGCTAGAATATACCAGGAAAGTTTAGTTTTGCAAAACAATAATACGAAATACTAAAGAAATTAATCAAATGAGTTATTGTGCATGGCAATGATAATTGACATTTATTAGCTAAATATAAAAACTTAAGAACTATTATTCAAAAGATCTTTATTGGCCTTTAAGAAAACAAGCTTCTCAAAAGTTGCATCAAAGAGCGAGCCTCGTTTCCGACGCAGTATATCCTTCCTTACTGAAAAAACCCGCTCAACAGCGGCACTAGATGGTATCGGAGTGTTAAGTTTAATAAACATTTTTAAAGTTAGTGGATGGGAAGGATACAGAGCTAACGTGCCGTGAAGGCCCAGGTGAGAGGAATGACGAAACCTCTGTTGAACTTAGGTCCCTCCCTGCTCCAGGGTTCTTCGCCTTTTTACTTTGACAGTGCTGTCAGTGTAGCGGGAGAGGTTGGATAGGGGTAGACTGCCAGCATACCAACGGATAACATGCACACCTCGCTCATAGAGAAGGGACAAATTTTTAACGGTTAATGAATAATGAGTGAGGATCGAAAGAAACTAATTGCGAGCTACGATAAAAAAGTAACGAGTAACGACTAACGAATGTATTTCCCTAAAAAAGGAACGTCGTTACTGAAAGAGTTACTTGATTTGAAATGTAATGCCGTTACCACTACCGTTCCTAAAAAAGTACCGCGTTACGTAACGGCCGTTACTTGTAACGCGTTACTGCCCAGCTCTGCATAATGGTCATCAGGGCGCGGCTTTACTTCGATTATAAATTATAACATGTTTGACATATATATATATATATTTTATAGCCTTTCCTTTCCTTTCAGATGTTCCGTGCGGTGACTCCTCATTTCACGGGTCAGGTTTGTTGCTCTTTCTCTTGAACTGGCCTGGTGAAGTAAAGAGTTGGTTTCTTGCACTCTCACTTCACATAGCCAGGTTCTCCCGGCTCATCTGGAATTGTTCTGAGCTAGGCATCCAGTCTTCTTTTGAAGATATCCACTGCTACACCACTCGTGTTCCTTAGTTCCTTGGGCAGCTGGTTGAACAGTCTTACGCCTCTCACAGCAAAACTATTTTCTTTCAGGGTTGAGGATGATCCTTGTGTAGCCTTTACTTTGGGAACACGGTATATTTTTCACTTCTTACTTTCCACTGTTGTGTGAGTGGTTATAGGGTTCAAAGTAAGATTAGGGGCTAGTTACCCCATTATTTTCCTTAGTTACCCCATTATTTTCCAAGTGTAAATAATAGTGTACTTTTCTCTTCTTTCCAGTGAATATAGGTTTAATTCACGTGACTTTTCCCAGTAATTTAGTTCTTTGCATCCATTGATCTTGGCTGTGAAGTTTCTCTGAACCCCTTCTAGTTGACTAATGTCTTCTTTTGTATATGGGGATGTTAAGACCGAGCAGTACTCCAACTTGGGTATGATCAGTATTTCAACAGAGGAATCATTATATTCCTATCCCTTTTTTTAAAGGTTCTCAGTATCTGTCCAGTTATTCATTTTGTTCTGTTTACTGCTATCTTATTTTGTGTTTCAAATGTCGCGTCATCAGTCATTACAACTCCTAAATCTTTTGATTTAGAGTTTCTCTGAATTTCCTGTCCATTTGGGGTATAGTATTCCATAGATTTTAGGTCCTCCCTTTTTCCGTACCTTTACAGTTGAAATTTCTCAGTGTTAAATTTCATATTGTTGTCTTTTGATCACTTGTAGATTCTGTTCACGTTTGTTTGTAGAGATCCTATATCCTCTGAGTTTCTTATTTTTATACTATTTTTGTCATCAGCGAAGGATGTTACTGTGCTATCATTAGTAACTTTCTCATCTATATTAGTTAGCGTGATTATGAAGAGTAACATATATATATATATATATATATATATATATACTGTGTGTAGATATGTATATATGCTGCGGGCTACGTCGTGGCCAATGTCGTAACACCGCTTCCCGGAGATCAGCGAAGTTAAGCGACATTGGGTCTGGGTAGTAGTTGGATAGGAGACCGTCCTCCGCGCCCAGATTATGTAGCGATCCGTGGTTCGGATCCCACGTAAAGCTGTAGGTCCCCTCCGTCATATGACCTTAGATGTTACGAAGGAGGCTAAACAACCCCAATAAAAAAAAATATATATATATATATATATATATATGCTGCCTAATGAAAAACACATTTCCTTCCATTTCTTTGTTTATACATAAATCGTTCCATTAATTCGTATATCTTATACGTCATTCAAAGTATATCGCATTTCCAAACCAGATCAATATGGGGAAATTTCATTTGCTATATTGACCAGAGTAACGTCAATAGCCAGTGAAATGGGACAAGTTCAGTAACCTCGATAACTCACGTTTCAAGGTTACAGATGTATTCGTGTTGTACGACAAAGTTAGGGGTAAGTTCCGCGTAATTTATCTTCAGTCAAATTAAAACTGTTTTCGTTTATCGTTTATCGTATCCATTCAATGATAAGCACCAATTCTAGACATAATTATGGTCACAATTTTTTTTTTTTCCTTAGTATTTCCGCCATTTTTAATTTACTTCAAGGCTTTACACGCTCCTTATGATGTTCATATATTAGCCAGGAAGGATATATATATATATATATATATATATATATATATATATATATATATATATATATATATATATATATATATATATATATATATATATATATATATATATATATATATATATATATATATACCCATTTGCAAGGCCAACTAGATAATGAAGCAATAAATCTTCGTTTGATTAGGTGTGAAACTTAATTAACAAAGAATAAGTAGAAGATTAATGGTAATACAATATCAAAGTAAATACTGCACTAAACCTGGAGGTCTTTCTTTGTGATCTACATCACGATGAGCAATCGATAATGCATCGCGGGGGGTGGGTGTTTCAGTGCATGTATACTTAACATTCGCAATAAGAAGAACTTGGCCAATTACTAATTAATCAACCTCCTTTTACAGAAAGGCACGAAAGAGAGACGATAACTGTCATTGGAAGTGGGGACTTGGGAAGGGGTCTCGTGGCCTGTTTGGTCAGGGGTGGATATAGGGCAGTGGTCGCTTCCAGGAATCCCCAAAAGGCAAGGTACGCATTTATACTGTTTTTTAATTAAATAAAATATTAATCATTTACTTCAGAATAATGTTTATTATAGATTTTAAAGCTGAACACACACACACAGGTGTGTGTAAATATATATATATATATATATATATATACACATTGGGTCGTATATCTCAGATGCCACGAGCATGATCGTAGATAAAAACCAAATATTGATATATGTCTATTTGCTAGGCAACTCTCTTACGCACTTCCGTACATGCATTAATTAAAGATAAAAATCATTATTCTTCGACAAATCGAACAATCAATCAAATCTCTCTCTCTCTCTCTCTCTCTCTCTCTCTCTATATATATATATATATATATATATATGTGTGTGTGTGTGTGTGTTTACTCAGTGTAATGTATAATGAATTCTTCGTTTCATTTCCCATAGACTTCTACATATACTGTACTGTACTACAGGGTATCTCAGAAGTCGCGTACCATATTTATAGGTGCAGATGACTTGAGACACCCTGTATAATGCCCATTACGCCTTGCGCCTTGTGTATACTAAATTTGGTGCACATTATCCTAGCCGTTTAGACGTGTATAAACGAACATACTATAGAACATTATCAGGCATCAGATAGACAACATCATCATCCCCTACATATATATATATATATAAAAATTTCGACTTTTTATGAATGATTTAACCAATATTATGACGACATTTAAAATATCAACACGAAATGTCACTCAAATGTTTTGTCTTAATTTTCCGACGAACGCTGAAGAGAGTGAGTGAAACGTGAAAGGTCTTTTGCGATAATTTATTTTTAGACGAATTTTTTTCCATCTCAAGACAATGAACGCAAACAATGCGTTCTTCTTCTGTTATTTGACGTACGGGAACTTTTCTTCCATTTTAACACCTTTTCCCCGTTCCTCCTTTAGGCAGCGAGTGGAGTCCGTTGGGGGAGAGGTAAAGGACTACTCAACAGCCCTGCTCGAGTCTGACATTGTGCTTTTGGCTATTCCGTACGAGGGTTACTTCGATCTTGACGTCATCTATTTCAATGAAAAAATACTCGTCGACGTTTCGAACAGGTATGAACCTAAACGCTGTTCGGGTAGTTTTAAACTTAATTGGTTGTTTTACTTTGTAGAGGTGGTTATCAAAGGGGAAGTAACCCACTCCCCTTCGTTTGGTATTCTATGCCCGGTTTAGTCTGAGTCAGGTTAGGTTAAATTAAGCACAAGCTAAAATCACCTTCAAGGATTTGGTTAATCGATATTTCTTTTAGTTCTCTATGCAGTGGTCATTGTTCCAAAGAGAGAGAGAGAGAGAGAGAGAGAGAGAGAGAGAGAGAGAGAGAGAGAGAGAGACGTTAGTCATTTTTTTAACCTTTAGGAAACATAGAACTTGTCACGTACCTTTCAATAACTTTTACAATGAATTTCAAACTTCAATGCATGCAAGAATTTATGTAAGACTGTTGTGAAACCTAACCTTACCTCTTTCATTCCATTGTTGTATATTTCATAAGCTAGCTCATAACAAGTTGGTTGTGTATTTCACAGAAAAAAAAGAGATCATATTTCTCATTCCCTCCACAAGTATGTTGCGAAAGAAACAGTCAAGGATCCGCGCAACAGTTGTAGCAGTTTTGGCTACAAAACTGCTACAATGATTGCTACTGCTGTAAATCTTTTACTCAAGTTTTCGCGTAGACATAATTCGCCGGTTCCACGAATCAGCTGAGAATTTTCTTACCCAGAAAATGAGTTCAAAGGAATTATGATAAATGTCAAAAAGAAAATGTCATCTCATTTATAGTGAAACACTTTTTTACGTCCACAAAAGGTCACAAAAGACTGAATAGTTAACAAATGCAAAACTTATATTTTATAATTTAATATTTAATTCCCATTTTACCATTTCTGTTTCTTCAATTTATTCATGTTAAAAATTGAATTATAAACAGTGATAACGATTCACGTGTTTTAATAATAATGCCTTCGAACGTAAGGACAAATTTCCTATTTTCTTAAATACTAATATTTATTCATGCGTACTTTTCATCTGATTAGCAGTTAGTTTTATATAGAGTTCACTATAATTGCAAAATCTTCAGTAAATATTTGTAAGTACCAGCGCCATTTTATAAACGCCGTACCAGAATTAAGAGGACTGACATCACCATAAGCAATCACCAACTTCCAGTTTTCGTACGTCACAGAGCCATAACATATATGAATATTAAAACGACAAGACGACAGTATCCCCCCTTGTCCAACTCATTTCACGGTTAGAAATTTTTCTCAGAAGCTATTACCATACCTAATAGACACTGTCATTCCGGTATATGGCATCAGTTATCCTAAGTAATACTCAGGAACTATACTCATTATCGACGGAAAATTTCATCGACAAACTTTTAACCTAACCTAACCTAACCTAACTTGACCCAATCTAACCTAAATTAATTTAACATACTCAAAGAAAATTTATCAGTGAAACTTTCCGCCCATAAAATGTTAACATTGAACCATTACGCGGACTGAATTCACATGAAAGAAAAAAGTAACTATCGTATTTTTAGCCAAAATTCAATCCGACGTAAATGCAACAAATTTCTTGCGTATGTTGAGGTTTTGAATGCAGTTGTTAGGTTAGCTTTAAACTCTAGACCCTGTCCCAAAGTTGGGTACTATCTGCTTAGCAAGATAGCTGGTGAGTGAAGTCATATTTTAGGGCCTCTTTGCTAGTAACACGTTGACCACGTTGGATTTCCATCGTGAAAAAGAAAAAACTTTAGTATTTGCTACTTACCATTACTTATTCGGACTATAGTAAATTTAATTATCCCAGAAGAGTTTCTTGTTCCATGTACTGTCTGTGTGTATCATAAAAAACTCAGGGGACCATTCTGAGTTCATTTCCAGTTTGAAACGGACATGTTATGTGCCTTGAAAAGTGGACGCTCAATTCTGCCAGTTGAGGTTTAAGTTTTGGTTTTTGGCTAAAATATAATAGTTACCCCTTTTTCTTTGATGTATTTAATCTGACGTGAAGGCAGCGAGTCTTTTGCTTATATTGAGGTCCTAAATGTAGCAGGGCTAGGCTGCTTTAAACCCTAGATCCATGTCCCAAAGCTGGATCCTGTCTGCTTTGCAGATAGCTGGTGAGGGAAGCTATATTTATGGGACCTCTTTGCGAGTGACCCGTTGCCCACGTCGGGCTAACATCATGAAAAAGAAAAACTATGGTATTTGTCATTTACCATTACTTATTCGGACTATATTGGATTTAATTATCCCAGAAGAGTTCCTTGTTCCATGCACTGTCTGTGTGTATCATATAAAACTCAGGGGACCATTCTGAGTTCATTTCCATTTTGAAACGGACATGTTATGTGCCTTGAAAAGTGGACGCTCAATTCTGCCAGTTGAGGTTTAAGTTTTGGTTTTTGGCTAAAATATAATAGTTACCCCTTTTTCTTTGATGTATTTAATCTGACGTGAAGGCAGCGAGTCTTTTGCTTATATTGAGGTTCTAAATGTAGCAGGGCTAGGCTGCTTTAAACCCTAGATCCATGTCCCAAAGCTGGATCCTGTCTGCTTTGCAGATAGCTGGTGAGGGAAGCTATATTTATGGGACCTCTTTGTGAGTGACCCGTTGCCCACGTCGGGCTAGCATCATGAAAAAGAAAAACTATGGTATTTGTCATTTACCATTACTTATTCGGATTATAGTGGATTTAATTATCCCAGAAGAGTTCCTTGTTCCATGCACTGTCTGTGTGTATCATATATATATATATATATATATATATATAATATATATATATATATATATATATATATCCAGCTTCTTTCTCTCTTTGACCCTGTAACTTCTGTAACTCCTGTATTGGTAAATAACAACAGTCATGAACTACATGAACATCTATTCCCTTTCACTGCCAATGGTGCTCGTTTCACTAATCCCACCAACCAGATATTCACTTCAGAAAATTATAGGTGGTCTCACTTGCGAGGTTCCACGGTATATATATCCAGTTTGTGTGTATATTTCTGTTTATATTCAAGTGATTATAAAGTCAGGTGATGCGATATAGCCGATATCATGAAGAAACTGCCAAATATTCCTGAAAAGATTCGATACTTTCATAGTAAATTTTATGTTACAACTTGAAGGAACATAAGCAATTTTAAAATCATGAAAGGATATTATTTTCAGCTTTTAAATTTTGAAATTAAATGTCTGCCACACATCTTCATATTTTTCAGAGCAAGAGATTTCCACGAATAATATATTTAAAAAACAGGGAATAGTTGGTAAAATTTAAGATTTACGACCTTACCTAACCTAACCTAACCTGACCCAATCTAACTAACCTAATTTAATAGTGAATAACTTAATTAAGGCGCAAATTACCTACGGTATAAAATTCAATGTCGTGAGTCTGACATTTAACCGAATAATTTATCTAAAGGACATTTTGTTCAATTTTTCAGACCACCTAATTTCGATCGAAATGGACCCAGTATGGCAGAACAGTTGCAACAGGTCGTGCCTGGGGCATCGGTGGTTAAAGCTTTGAACACCCTATCAGCCTATGCCCTTCAAAGGGGGTTGGTCCAGGGTAGCAAACAGGTAGGCCATTTATAGGAGACATCTAACGCGTTCATTCCTAGCTTAGATATAGACAGATTTACGTGAAAAGACATGAAATCCTGTTTGCCTTTCAAGATATGAATATTAACTAATAATGAATTAATTAACTCAGCGTGTTCCAAGAGAAGTCATTCACCTTTAAATTAGTAGGACGATAAAGTATTTAAAATGGAGTTCATATGAATCGAGGATGGAACGTCATTTCTACACTTTAAAATATACTTTTCTTCTTTCATTCTATTAAATGTCGTATTCCTTTGAAGGTTCCCGTTTGTAGCGACAACGAAATGGCTAAAATCAGAGTAATGGAACTGGTTCGGAAACTCGGATTCACGCCCTTAGATCACGGCGCTCTGTCCAACGCTAAACACATCGAGGATATTCCTTTAGAATTCTTTCCGGAATGGAAGACAGCCGGTTTAGTGGCGTTCCTTATTTTCATATTTATATGGGTGATTGTGTTTTTTAGGTAAGAAACGAAGGTTAAACAGTAAGACATCAATAAAAAAAATTTGCAACAAAGATACCGTAATTCTCCTTGCGTAAACAAATATTAAGATTACCTGTATAGCGTACTAGTAGTAGTAGGTGTGCTCGCGCTATGTGTACTGAGGTACTGAAATATGCTTTAAATGGAATTGGAACCTTTCACCTAACCTCAGGGAGCAGCAAGGAAGGTTATGTCTTCCGGGAGAGCTTGTGACCGAAACTCCAAACGTGCTTTAGCCCTTACTATAAAGATACTCGGGGAATATTATACTAAGTTTATTTTAAAAAGTTATCAGTGAATTTTATAAGTGTGTTCGTGTAATGGTTACTTTATAATTTTAAAATGCATTACTAAAGTTGAAATGGATTAAGAGAGACTGATCACTGGTGTCTTTACGTGAGTAGTATAGCCGAAAAAGGGTAGCGTGCAAGAATGTTGCAAGTGATTACGTAATGTTGCAAAGGGGGTGGGGGTGTTGCAAAGGGTGGGGGGGTGCAAAAAAAAAAAAGAGTACTGGCCTTTGTTGCCAACCGGGGTTGCAAAGGGCATGCAAATTGGAGGCGGAGTTCTCCCCCAAGCTATTCCCCCCAAAGCCAAAGGGCCAGAAAGGAGAGAAAGGAGGAGAGAAAGGAGGAGAGGTGTTCACCTGGCAGGAGCCAAGTGCATATTAAGACTTCAGCCGAGTAGGCGTTGTTTTATAGGCTCCTAATCAGCCAGTTGGCTTAGAAGGCGTAAATGGCTTGAGTTGCCAGATAGCGCCATGTATTCATTTAATTCTAATCGAAGACTGAGTTGCCAGATACCACTTTTTAGCGATACCATTGTATACATTATTATAGACTCCTAATCAGCCAGTTGGCTTAGAAGGCGTAAATGGCTTGAGTTGCCAGATAGCGCCATGTATTCATTTAATTCTAATCGAAGACTGAGTGCCAGATACCACTTTTAGCGATACCATTGTATACATTATTATAGACTCCTAATCAGCCAGTTGGCTTAGAAGGCGTAAATGGCTTGAGTTGCCAGATAGCCCATGTATTCATTTAATTCTAATCGATGACTGACTTGCCAGATACCACTTTTTAGCGATACCATTGTATACATTATTATAGACTCCTAATCAGCCAGTTGGCTTAGAAGGCGTAAATGGCTTGAGTTGCCAGATACCACTTTTTAGCGATACCATTGTATACATTATTATATTTCTTAAAAGTTGGTTTAGAATACCGGTAGTAGGTTTAGAAGGCGTAACATGATATAATTAAGTAAAACAACATTGCATCATTCTGTTTATTATAAATATATAGAAAATAAATATACATTTCAATAATAATTGAGGAATATGCATATAATCATAACAGTACAGGAAATATATATATACACACAATTATGGTGATATATATAAAATAAATATACATTTCAAATAGAAATAAATATACATTTCAATAATAATAGAAATATGCATATAATCATAACAGTACAGGAGAAATATCAAGCAAAATATATAAATACATTTCACTTTTTTTTCAAAATACTAAACTCGGTCTTAATCGAGTTACAATTACATCATTATTGCTCTGCATTACGCAGTATATGCGGCTTAATAATATTTCACCGCTTAAAGTATAGGGAAACCTGTATTCGATATGAAGGGCTTTCATATCGTTCAGTACTATTTTTGTTCCCACTTTACAACCGGTTGGTAAGTCATCTTTAAATACGTCTAGAATACAATCAAAAGCAGCACAAGAGTTCATCGTTAGCTACATTATTAACACAAGTTATAAGCACGCTTTTCCAATCGAGGGTTTATTTCTACCGACTCGAGCTTTTCAATCGTGAACTCATCAACATAGCGGCAATTGAAATAATCTTCTAAATCGTTACGACAACTGCGCGTTTATATAAAGAAATAGTTCTTCAGGGTGAACGGTGTAGGTTTAGCTCAGCACTTGTACCGATCAATTGCTTTGTACCAAAGTTCATGGTATTTCAAGAGTCTAAACTTTTTAAATAAAACGTCCAGCACTAGACCATTCTCACCAGCCCTACACTCGGTAAACCCATCGAGCAGAGCGGTGTAGGCGTATTCAAGTACTGTATCAAATAAAGCATGTCCGTAAAACGCGCGTTAATATAGGTTTCAGCTTGCGGAATCCGACGATTTCAAACATTCTGTCGAGGATGAAAACGGTTTCGCGTAGGAACAAGAGCGTTATTATCAGAAGCATTCTTCCACATCAGCCGTATATCAATGCACGGCCGATCGTATTTATACACAACGTACATACAAACGGCGTATGAGGGTGCGTCACTAATCTGCTCTCTTCTTGTACCTACGTTAGCAGGTATTTTATAACGATCTTCACTCCACTTCTCAACTATCACGAAGATTCTATTCATCTCCTCGACACTTAAATAAACCCGTTGTTGTTTGTTCTACATTCCGTTTCCAGTACATAGCTAATGGTACCGGAATTACGCCTGAACACGCGCAACGATTTCGTCACGGACACATCGTACGAGGGCGTGAGAATGCTGCTCAAAGGAAGTTCCATCGTATTCGAGGAGCGCACGTCCACTCGGTTCAAGCTCTGAGATAACTATGAGCCGTGTGAGGCACGAGGTAGGCAGGAACGGTTCGACGGGCGGCTGAACTCGATGATACGTGAATGGCTGTTCGTATGATCCGCGAGTCGTACCGAATTGTTGTACATATATTCGGTACAAGAATTAATTTCATCACTACCAGCCTACGCACCAGACATTTTACCTCAGGATAAGAACTAGGAACATTTTATGTTTTACTAAACATCTTCACACTCCGGCGCACTATTAGAGAGGAACATATGCTCATATTTTTCCTTTCTGCCCATCAAACGATACTCGTCTCTAAAGTCTGTTAAAAACTCACGCAGGGCACTAGCCACAACCTCACTACGAACCTCATCATGATACGTTAATATAGTGATAAAAATACTTAAGATTGTCCATGATCACGAGATTCACATTTTCAGTCGTAGGGTATGAGTAATAGACATGGTGTAGCATGAACGTAATACCACTTGTCACACCACCCATCCGCAAGGCTCATTATCCATACCTGCTGCTTCTCTCTGCACGTGTTGTTTCTTTACTTCACGGTGTATGTGAGACTTTATAAAGTTTAGCTCTGCAATATACTTCAGCACATCGTCTGTGCAACGAAAGCCTTCAACGATCTCACCAGAACATCCATAGAGTATTTTACAATTCAGAGCTGGGCACTTGCGGCATATTTTGCGGTACTGCGGTACTACCAACTACCAACCGGGACCGAATAACGCAGTACCGCAAAGGATCGCTGAAAGTACCGCAGTACCGCTACCGCATTCAAATTTCCGCGTACCGGTTTGGTACCGGTTTGGTAGTTTGGTAGTACCGCAGTACCGCAAAATATGCCGCAAGTGCCCAGCTCTGTTGTACATCTTGGAACTTCGCACAATCCAATGTGTTTTTAAAAGAGGTATAGGAGGGAGGAATAGGAAGTTTTTCGGTATCCACCACATCCTGACACTTTGCTGAATACCATTTCATAAACGTTGTACAAGCAATATTAAAGGTAGCCATTTGAATACACGTCTGATCTGAGTACACGTCTGATCTCTCGGGCTTACTGCAGTCGACTGACCACGCAGGGACTCCCAGATAGTAGCATGACTCACGGTCTTACAGTGGGCGGAGCTTAGAACTTTCACCTGCGCGCGCACAACACACACACACACACACAAAGGAGAAAGTGAAACGCTAATTGAAACATGATTTATTTAATAAACGAGATATTCAAGTTATATATATTTACAAATACGATTTAATAAACGAGATATTCAAGTTTATATATATATATATTTACAAATACGTGTAATAAATCAATAGATACTTACAAATACGATTTAATAAACGAATATTCAAGTTTATATATATATATTTACAAATACGTGTAATAAATCAATAGATACGATTATATACAAGACAAATACGTGTGAGTTAACAATAGAAGCATCAATCGTTTTGGTATCCAAAGGGTACGGTATCATAGGTACCAGGTAACTGGTAAACGTTTCCTATAGGTGTTACGGCACACCTTCGTACCCTAAGTTCCTTCACGCCCCCAGCTTCTGCGCCCGAAAATTGTGGGTGCCTACAATTAGTTTGGGAGGTTGTTCGCCCTCATCATCGTCCAACATACTAGATCCTTCAACGATTCAAAGTTAACAACCCGCCGATTCGCATGGTTGAGCGTAATACCCTTTGCCTTCACGATATATTTCATTTCCTCCCCCACCCTGACCCTACCCCATAAGTCTTAGGTCCTGTTGAGACAAAAAGAGTCGGCGTAAGCGTTGTCCCCATACTCGTCCTTGATCTCATCAGTGAGCTCGCCGAGGAACTCCCCAATAGTGGGCATGTATTCACCCTCCCTCTGTGAATATCACGCTATCTGTATCGGCATACAATACTCTCCGACCAAGAGAATGCTATAGACCCCCAAAGTTTTACGGGCGTAGGCTGTTGTGAAGCTGGCCACAGGTATGTTTGTAACCCTTGAGGTATCTGTGGCAAATTCAGTGTCGTTGTACTTATTATGTAAGTATACCTACATTCACGATCTCCATGACCTCTTTATCGGGAGCATTGGCATAATCCCAGACATCGCTATAACTTTGTGCCAAATGGAATGCTCCCTCTGCCGGTATTCTGCGCAAATTTTCCCCCATAAACTGTTTAGACAACTTTGCACTAAAGCGCTTGCCAGGATTCTTTACAATTTGGACACGAACAAGTTATATCCTTCGCGGTCGCGGTAACGTTGATATAGGCAGACTTTTCATCTTCGGTATCAAACTCCTCGCGGATACCCTGATGCCTCAAACCTTATCCTTCAAAAAGGCGTTTATATATGGTGTGAAAAGGTTGGGTAGCTTCTTAAAACCTCCCACACCTCATGTATCTTCAGTATTCTATAACCATGGCGTACGGCTACGGCCAGCTCAGGACTTGTATAACGCCTCTGATCTTACGCTGGTGGGGTATATGGTTACATTCGCCGTTATCCTCTTCCGCGCACTTCACGCACAGGGGAAAACATGAGCTTGTCGTCGATAACGACAGGTAAGATCGGCATCCATAAATTGCGTGGGGGGAGTACGTCTACGAAAGAGAGCCCAAAGTAACGATCATTCAAATTTTTGAAAAATTCATTGATGGAGGGTAGGCTAGGTCCCACCAGTTTATCTCAGGAGCGCCCACGGGGTACGGATTGCTCTTCATCACGTATGGGTATAAAGAACAGAAATCGTAGTAATGGAGCTTCACGCCCTCCGTAGGTGGAAAGTATAGTCGGAAAGGATTTGTACGTCCTCCAAACAAGCTATCACCACATTTGAGAGGATCCAGCACCATTGAACGCTTGATCGTGTTTATTTCCTCACGGTACACCTCGTCTGTCTCCATCCGTGCATCATATTCATGCTCCCACAAGACTTTGTGAGTGAACTGTGATCCTATAAGTTGATCGCGGGTGCGGGTCGATGCAAGACAGTCGGCAGGAGACCTACCGTGGATATCTCCGGTGATTCCGCACTCAGGACGGGGGCATCCATGCCACCAGCAACCGTTTAAAGGAGTACACAGTCTTCACACCAGTGACACGGTTTTCACTTAACCCATCAACCCAAAAAACACGTCCATTAATCTTAATGGGTACTTCACCCGTGTTGCGGGCGTGCTTTATGTATACACCTGTCTGTTGCTGTAGGTGTATGAGCCAGTAAATAGCCTTGTGCCCGTAACTGCGGATTGTTTCGGTGAATAATGGCTAAGGTGTCTTTAGGCATGAAGTTATTCTTGAACACCGTAAAATATAATGATGCGATGGTGGTTGCGACTTGCAGTGGATCGCATTTGAAACGGGCTATGTACATCCTTCTAAAGGCCTGGAAACATTTCTAAAGCACGCGCACATCATTCACGCAATAAAGCTCACATCATCAGCTATATTATAAGGGTTACTTTCATTAAAACTGTCTCGTAGTATCGATCAAATAGTCCACGTTCATCCATACAGTCAAAAAATGTTTGGGGGATGGTGGGCCTACGTAGTTTAAAGTCTCGCTGGTGAGGAAAGTGTAAGGGAAGTATCCTTTGGAAACTTCAGCTGCTATCCCATCACCTTGGGTAGCTTGCTAATTTACAAGGTGTGAATGTGAATAATAAAGTATCTTTAAATGTGTACAATGCCTCTTATCTGCATCTGTATTAATTTGTTGCCTCTTTTCATGGATCACCTGTAAATATCTCAGAGATTCGTGTTCAAGCAACTCCTTATAAAAGAACTGCGTGTCAAACTGTGCCCGTTTGGGCGAGAATATACACAGTCATTTTTTGAACTTTTCGGCTAACTTGAAATATTAGGACACAAATAGTTTCACAGGACTATCGCGGACATTCGTTCTAAAAACGTTTGTCCGTTTACCACATTTGGGGCACTCGTCACATTCGATACCCATACACTCATCACAGATGGTCTGGCTCACAAGTAAATGTGGAATTACCTCTTGGTTTCAGCGTTCGTATATGTTCTATATCGTAGTACACAGTTATACAAGGGTTATTTTTAGGCTTAGCATCTTCATATAAACATACTGCTTTACTCCATCCGCCTTATATTCCTCCTGGCATGTAGGACAGTGAATTACGTCACACTTGTGCTTAAATTTTCCCCAATTATCCATTGTGTGAAACATACCACATTCACAGATTCTCATTTCCTGACGTGCCAATTGATTTATGGAAATCAAAACAGCTATTATTGAAAAATGTGCGTCTACACACATCACAGTCTCTCTTCTCAGCGTCAACTACACGGCTTTCACATTTGGTGCTTTTACATGCTCACATACCATGTGACTTCTTTACAATGTCGCACAATATCATCCGCAAACTCGAGGCATCCTTACACAAATCATGATGTCTCCCATATTTTCAATTTTGTCATAACTCGCGTAAAGCCACCTTATATTACGGATGGGGAGATACGTTGTCCCTGACAATCCTAAATAAGTAGGGGTCTTGTACGATCTCTCACACAGCTTTTAAAAACATACACAGTCCTACGACGATCATCAACCCAAATACAACTATGCGGACATTCATTTCTGTTTACCCTTCTCAGCTCTTCAGGCCCCATATTACAGTCAAATTCAAGTTCACAGTCTACAGCTAGTTTACGGCACGTTCCACGACCGTAGGCAGCCAAATTTTTGAGCCCGTGATTTTGTACAGTAAAACATGTTAGCCAAGACTACTGCTATAAAGCCGCAACCACGCACGATCGACGTTATATGCCGTCTATAAATAGCTTGAGAATTGAGGTTAAGAGTGTACGGTATGGCACTATGACCCGCAACACGGAATACACGGTCAATATTTTACCGTGAAGTTGTCCATATTGAAGGCTATACTACTTTGGGCGGCTGCATTATACGTCCTAATTAATTCTACATCTTCAGCCGCCAAACGTCTAAATGGCACTATCACCCAATAATCGTCTACATCACCGTCATCTGACCCGAATCCAAAGGACAGACTCGTCCTGACTTCACGCTCGTCGCGGTTCTGAAGAGCAAACTCTACAATATGCTGTACAACCCGGCGTAGCCCGCGCTCAATTCCATTGCTATACATGGCTCTAGGGTCGACCCTGACTCTATACCGATTTCTAGTCAAGGCTGGGGTGGGGGCTGCGGAGCGCACCAATTCGAGCGTTATAGCATCCTCAACAGAACGGGGGCGGCGGATGAATTAGGGGATATATTAGCGGAAGGTGCTGCTGGGGGGCCTGTTGCGTAGGAGGTTGATGGTTGGGGCTCTATTATTGTAGACTTAACAGAACGGGGGGCGGTGGATGAATAAGGGGGTATATTAGCGGGGAGGTGCTGCTGGGCGGCTTGTTGCGTAAGAGGTTGAGGGTTGGGGATCTATTACCGCTGCAACAGGCGCGTATTTCGGGCGCTTTATACCTGACGTGGGGTTCTCACACCTCCGCTTTGGACGTGCTACTGGTATCGCTGGTGAGGGTTCGTTGGCAGGAGGAGATCACAACTACACTGTCGTCGAGGTCATCCGTAATGTCAATGATGGGATGCTCTACCTCATCGTCATTCACGGTTCTGTGGGAGAAGAAAGCAAAATATAAGGAACAGCACTCAAAATTTGTAATATTTTGTAAATGACCCAATTAGGAGTGTGACGTGTTAGTGAAATGGACTCTGTAGAAAAATTCAGATTCACGAGTCCATCCACATGTATTATATCTGGACCTACAGGATGTGGTAAAACTGTTTATGCTTAAAATCATTAAAGAAAAGGGAGAGATGTTCTCGAAATTTGTGCATAAAGTTATATGGTGCTATTCGACGTATCAATCAGTGTTCAACGAGTACCAAGATGATATTTTGTTCCACAAAGGCGTATATGACGTTAATTCGTTAAAGGGAAATGAACATACAATCATTGTAATTGACGATCTCATGTTGGAGATGGATAAAAACGTTTGCCGAGACATTTACAGTATTCTCCACCATCTTAACATAAGCGTGTTCTTCATCAACCAGAATCTATTTTTCAAAAATAGATACATGCGCGATGTGTCGTTAAATACGCAATATCTAGTCTTATTCGCGCAACGTAGAGATGTATCACAAATTGGGGTATTAGCCAATCAAATGTTCCCGAATCAGCGTAAGGAGTTTTTGGAAGTTTATAAAGAAGCTACAAGCACGCGTTACGGATATTTGCTTTGCGACCTTCATCCGCGAAACACGTTTTAGAGTGCTTCTGCGAACGAATATATTTCCAAACGAGCCTGAAACGGTGTATATTCCAGAATGACAAAGAGACTAAAGAAATACCGTGAATTAATAAAAATCTATCATCGACTGCCCTGGCAATGCAGCAGATGTTTATTATAAAAATATCGACGCCGACTTTTTAAAATGCATCTGTGAAATCTGTCTTAACGTTATAAATTGCAATGTATCAATGAAAAAACATCCATCAGAAGGCTCGCCTACGCCGCTACAAGAACATAATACGTGCACTCGCTCGTAAAAGTCAACACTGTAGCGAAGAAAAAAACGAATTATTGTACAAACAGAAGGGTCATTTCTCCCCAACTTATTTTCAGTTTGGGGTCCTTTACTGACTAGATTAATATAATGAAGAAAGTGGTAGTGATTCCCCACGAGGTGTACGCTTCACTGCAAAGGAATCCAGACACGTATCTAGATCCCGTAAAAGCAGACTTAAAGAATGGAAAGCGAATTGTTAGCCCTATTAAACAGTGAAAAAACACCTGATGAGAAAAGAATCTTATACCAAGAAGCTCTGCAGAAATTTCTTCACGAGTACGAAAATTATAAGAGCCCTACAGAGATTCCTGTTTATTAGGCACAGCACGGGGGACGATGGACATGGCGACATAGGATCTGAGCCCGACGATACAGCTGACCAACCAAAAAGATTAGCCACACAACATATCGAACATGTATTAAAAATACCCTCCCACATACATTGAGGAGTAAAGGCTTAAGTCTTTATAATCTATTGAATGAGGATCCCGCCATACAATGGACCGATACAGGGGAGATCATTGTGGAAGGATCAAAGGTACAGGGATCGAATATCGTAGACATTGTCCATGATCTGGTGAGAAAGTGGGATAGGCCATCACCATCAGGATGGAAGCATATTAAGCAAGACTACAACAAATAAATGTCCCTAAAACGTTGATAGGAAATCTGAACAGGTTAAAAGACTTGGAACATGCAACGCCTGTGACACAATTGAAGGCGCCGTCATCCCCGGCGGTAACACCTTTGAAGAGGAGCAAGAAGAGGTTAAACCAACCCTACCCACGTGCATCTAAAATACGCAAATGGCTAACGTATTAACTAAACGCTATTATGACATTTCTACCCCATCCTCTTACGGCGGCGTAGATAGACTGTACAGAAGTGTTTACGGAGTAGGAAAAAAAGATGTTGAAAGATTTTTGAGGGAGCAGGACGCTTATACGCTTCATAAGCCTGTGAGAAAAAGGTTTAAAACATCCAAGACAACGGCTTCCTCGATTGATTCTATTTGGCAAGCAGATTTAACAGACATGCAAAGATATTCTGTGTATAACGATGGTTACCGCTACATTCTATTCATAATAGACGTATTCTCTAGATATCTGTGGCTAGTTCCTCTGAAAAATAAATCACCTGAAACAGTTGCTAAAGCCACCAAAACGCTAATGTTAAAAGAAAACAGGGTTCCTGGCTATTTTTGTACGGATATGGGGAAGGAATTTATAGGCCGTGCTTTTCAGAACATGTTGACAGAGTTTAATATCAGCTATTACACAACCAATTCTATACATAAGGCTTCTTTAGCTGAAAGAGTTCAGCGCACCATAAAGGAACGCATGCACCGTTATTTTACACATAAAAACACATACAGATTTCTAGACATTCTGGAATCATTGGCGTCATCCTACAACCGCTCACACCATCGCACGATTGGGACAACACCTAACGAAGTTTTAGAAAGAGGTACGCTCCCGAGGAGAGATGGATCACCACCACCACCACCACACTCTGCGCGCTTCAAAATCAATGATTATGTAAGGCTGTCGCGTTCGGGGAACAAATTCGCAAAGGGTTTTGAGCAAGGATGGACACGCGAGATTTTTAAAGTTAGGGCTATGAGACCTAAAGGTGAGATAATGATGTATTACATTGAAGATTTGAATGGAGAAGAAATCTCAGGAGGCTTTTACCGCGAGGAATTGCAGAAAGTTGCGTTTAATTTAGGAAAAATGTGTTTAAAATTGAGAAAATTTTAGGAAGCAAAGGTTCAGGAAAGAGAAAAATGTACCTGGTGAAATGGCTAGGGTACCCAGAAAGCTTCAACACCTATATAAAAGCTGATGCAATAATGAAGCTTAAATAGTATGCAACATGGCTCCTAACCATTTCTACGTCACACTCCCGTCCTCCTCGTCCCTGTCTGTACACCCTAACAACACACTAGCCAACTTTGTAACAGAACTCCACAAGCACATTGAATTGGGTCGTGATTCGTATGAGGTGGGGATATGCGAAATTCAGCTGGACACCATCTTTTTAAATATTGAACATAAAGAAACCGTTTTTTACGATTCTTAGAGACATTGACGAGTGTGAAAAAGCTGGGGTAGCTATGGATGAAACTATGCGTATCGCTCGGACTAAGATTGCACGGTATTACAGTACAGAAGTAAGACTAGGACCGGGTCAATATGGTTCGGCCGAGGATGTTGTGAGAGGCTTAAACGTAAGTTTAAGAAACTCAAACCTTACGAATGATTTAGTATACGAAATCGTAAACAACCCTGCACATACACTAATCCTAAAATCAAAGACTAACAGACGTATTAAAGACCATAGAAAGTTCCAAATTCTAGCCAATGGCCGATATAGCGCAGCCTTCCAAAGAGACACATTTCACGAGGCACAGCATGACTTGTCCAGATTAATGTATCAATTGAAGATGAGAAATTGGCTGAAAGGTCCCCAGACATGTGCTATATTTACAGTAATATAGTGGAGCACCAGTTTGTTGGGGATACCCAGGCACGCCTGCTGCGCATTGCTCACATCCCCAACCATAGAGGAAGGAGTTTGAGTATTACATATGCCAGACCCCATTATGTGAATGTCGCAACTAATTTAATAACCAATATCTCAATATATATAAGAACGATTGAGGGTGAAAACTTCCCATTCGGTAACGGGAGCTTAACAGTGAAGCTACACTTTCGACGCACTGAGTTATAATGGATAGAAAGCCTTTCACCGTCTATCGAGGGGTGCGTTACCAGCGCGGTAGTGGACTTGGGTCCATTTTTTCATCCATACTACGTACGGCTGTTCCTTTGCTGAAGAGGGGTGCCAGATACCTTGGAAGGAAAGCGCTGCAATCAAGTATTAACACTGCAGAAGACATATTGGCCGGGGCTAAACCTAAAGAGGCTCTAAAAAAACATTTAAAGCGTACACGGGACGAAATCATCAAAGATGCAAAGAGAAAAATGCGTGGTGGCGGGAAGAAGAAGCGGGCTGCCCGGAAGAAGAAGGGGTCGCGTGGTATTAAACGTAAAAGGCTATCAAAAAAGAAGTGCTGTAAGCGAATGAAACCTATGGTTGACCACTTTTTTGACTGATATAAGCTAAGGACATTGATCTCATGAATCATAGTTTGTTTACCACTTGTCGAGAGAGGAGTCACTATTTCGCCATGGCACGCTTCATCCACCCATGTAGTTCACAATGCTGTAAATCGGAGCTGTCCCTTTTTGAGCTACCTCCAACCCAAGTTTCTATTGAGCACAGTGACTTTATTACAATTAACCCTTTAAACACAATTAGTTCCCCGAGTGCACCTATAGAATTCGTGATACCCAGCTCAGGTCCTTACTTTTTTGATCCAAGCTGTGTGCACATGTACGCTAAGCTACGTATAGCCCATTCTGATGGAACGGTCTGCGATGACAAATATGCTGTATACCCTGAAACAAACTTTCTGCACTCCATATTCAACCAGTGTGACGTATATTTAAATCAGACCAACTTATCGGCAGGCACGGGGTACTATCATCTACGAGCCTATCTGGAAAATGTCCTCAACTTTTCCAAAGCGAAGGCTACCTTTTTAAGCGCGGAGGGATATTATCAAACTAAAGATGAAAATAGTATAAAGGACAAATTTAAAAATTCTAAAAAGAAAATATACGAGTGTTTTGGACGGTTGCACACAGATTTCACTTTCCAGGAGAAGTTGCTTGTGAACGGGGTGGATATGAAAATAAAGCTCACCAGCACGAGTCCTGAGATCTGCTTAAATCTGGATGCGGATCAAGAAGAGGGTGCAAAGCCCGTTGTGGTTCACATTATGGACACATACCTCCGCGTACGGCGAGTGAAATTAAGTTCACCAAAACAACTAGAAATTGAGAAAATTTACTAAACGCTACAGTGAAATATCCTATTAACAGAGTGCAGATCAAACTATATACGGTTCCTGCAGGGTTGGCATCGAAGCAGATAGAAAACATTGCCCTTGGAAATCTTCCTAAAAGGATATTAATCGGCATGCAGGACCACGCTTCGGTGAATGGAAAATATAAAAAGAGTGCCTTTAAATTCGAGAATTTCGGACTTAAAAATATAACTCTATACGTTAATGGCACTGCTTTGGGTGGAACAATGGGTACGGACTATTCATCAGACGCTGTGTTACCTCTTTGTGCCAGAGCCTATAGTAATCTCACCCATATTGCAGGTGATTGTGATGAGCTTGGTAATGGGGTAACGCAGGAAGAATTCATTGATCAATTTAACCTTTATCCGTTTGACATTACACCTGACTTATCTGCTAGCGTAAATATCCATTTAACCCCACAGCAGAGCGGAAACATCTCAGTGCGGCTGGAATTCGCCAAGCCTATAGACGCTCCTATTAGTGTACTAGTATATCTCGAGTCGCAAGCCCTAATAGAAGTAGATAGATTTAGGAGCGTTATCACTGACTTTTAAAATGGATGCTAATACACTTCAGAAAGTAATGGAGCGAGTCACACGTTCCAAATTTATCGGCGTGTTTGCGAAGAATGAAACATTGAGTTTGCCAAGTACGCGAGAATGCGGTAGTCTTATTGTGAACACAGATATCATCGGTAATGAAGGGATTCACTGGATCGCTGTCTATTTTAAAAATAGACAGCGCCTGTACTATTTTGATTCACTCGGTACTCAACCCTGGAGTGACCCTATTATTGTAAAATTTCTCGCTCAGTTACATATTCCTGAAGTTGTATGGAACCCATTTCGCATACAAGGATATTTTACTAATGTTTGCGGAATGTACTGTGGCTCATTTCTCATGCATATGTCAAGTGATAAAGAATTTATAAATTTTAAAAATTTATTTGACCCGTGTCACACTCGCCGAAACGATGAAATGGTATGCAGACAGATAAAAATCCGTTTTCCAATTGTACGTACTCGTTGTATATTATAATGTTTTTGTTCGTATATTTGTAACGATATATTCTGTAGTTGTTTATTGTACTGATTTCTTTCATTTAATAAATTTATGAAAATATATTGTCTTCTTATCCCAAAAAGATCGAAAAACACACATTATTTCGGTGTGACATTGTTGACTGATCAGTATATCCTCCGTATTCCGAGATTCTTCAAAAGATTGTATAACACGTGTCAAATCCTCATCGGACCTTAAAGGAATAATGTTCATTCTTTTAAAACATATACAGAGTATACAGACAGATCCCCATTATGTGAAGATATCTTTGGTTCATTTAAGAGGAATAACATTGATTGCCATAAAAATTTCGATTTTAGCATAATGGGGATAAGAGGTAAAACCAAATAACATTGATTGCCATAAAAAAATTTTGGCGAGTATCTATTTGACGAGATACTACAACTCTCCATATATATATAAAAACGAATTATAGACACTTACATTTCTATGGTAGTCCCCTGCGTCGGGTTGTAAGGAGCGTCACTGCAAATATCTTCAACGGTTTGCGTTGGAAATAATTCGCCACGGTCAATCGCATTGAAAAGACTAATTGCGGTTAATGTTGCAGTATCACTTTCTTCATACAATTCCGGGGAGACGTACAGGTCCATGGTGGAGGATGTGTGACATTGCTGACTGTTCAGTATATCCTCCGTATTCCGAGATTCTTCAAAAGATTGTATAACACGTGTCAAATCCTCATCGGACCTTAAAGGAATAATGTTCATTCTTTTAAAACATATACAGAGTATACAGACAGATCCCCATTATGTGAAGATATCTTTGGTTCATTTAAGAGGAATAACATTGATTGCCATAAAAAAATTTCGATTTTAGCATAATGGGGATAAGAGGTAAAACCAAATAACATTGATTGACATAAAAATTTTTTGGCGAGTATCTATTTGACGAGATACTACAACTCTCCATATAAGCACACCGGACAAAAAATTAGTCACCCCTCTCAGAATGTACCTAATAACGTGTGACTGCGCCTCTGGCCTTGATAACCGCACGAATCCGGCGAGGCAGAGACTCTACGAGGTTGTGCATGTACTGAACATCGATTTGCTGCCACTCGTTCATCAGCCGGTCCCGAAGTTCCGCCAGAGTCCGTGGGTGTCTATTCCTGCGCTTTAATTTCTGTTTCCAGCCTGAACAACACCTTCGACGCATTCAGGATTAAAGGCTTCATTGGACCTGCGATGTACTCGTCGCCTCCCATCATTGGAGAACAAACAAAAACGGGACTCATCGGACCAAATTACACGTTTCCAATCTGCCGCAGTCCAGTTTTTGTGCCTCTGAGCCCATTTATAACGCGCCAATTTGTGACTTGCTGAACAGCGGCCTCTTCCGTGGTACCCTGCTCCAGATGTCCATCGCATGCAGTTCTCGTCGCAATGTCCGTTCGGAAATTGGTCGCTGGAGAACCTCATTGGTTTCTTGGAGCAATTGTTCTCTGGTTTGAAAACGATTTGCAGTTACTAGACGAGAAACATGGCGGCGGCCCCTATTGTCGAGAATTGTTTTCCGGCCACAGTTACGCCGTCGATTGTCAGTTGATTGCGAACTACACCACTCTTTGTAAACTCGCTGGACAGTACGCGTTGACACACCAACAAATTGGGCTACTTCAGACATTTTGTGTCCGTGGGCTCTGCCAAACACGATGGCTCCTTTTTGCCACTGAGTAACGTCTGCCTCACAACCCATTTTGCAGACTATATCCAACACACACTTTGTTCTTCACCACCTCACGAAACAGATCTGATCCTGTGTGCTACGTCACCGCTACTTGTCACTTACCAATGCTACATCAGCGCCCTCTGTGACCTTGAACTTCCTACTATCGGTGCTATTAGGGGTGACTAATTTTTTGTCCGGTGTGCTTATATAAATCGAATTATAGACACTTACATTTCTATGGTAGTCCCTTGCGTCGGATTGTAAGGAGCGTCACTGCAAATATCTTCTACGGTTTGCGTTGGGAATAATTCATCACGGTCAATCGCATTAAAAAGACTAATTGTCGTTAATGCTGCAGCGTCACTTTCTTCATACAAGTCTGGGGAGACGTACAGGTCCATGGTGGAGGGAATGATTATTCACTGACGCGAAAATAGCTACTGTTACTCCCAACTGAAAAATAGCCCCTTTTATATGCACAATCGCCAAGCTCCGCCCCAAAAGACCAGATGTTCGTAGTGATTGGCTGCCGGTGTAGCTGGGTGGAGCTATGACGTGTACCAATCCGCTATAACGGGACCGGACGAGTAACATATATATAAAATCGTGTTTCTTGTGAATAAATTATAGACACTTACATTTCTATGGTAGTCCCTTATATTATATTTTTATTTTTACTTACAAGTTATTTCCAATTCGGCGAGAAATTACACTAGGGTACAACGAAAACTATTTGGTGTTTCTTATAGAACTTTTGATGCTGATTCAGGTTTCAGAATTTTCTATAGCCCATAGTTTTCGAGAAAGAATCATAATAATCGTGTATATTTGTCAACCCTTATATATATATATATATATATATATATGATGAATAAAACCACGAAGGAAAGGAAACACAAAATGGTGCTCAAGCGCTTTCGTCTAATGACATCCTCAGGAACACTGAAGTACATAAAAGGGTAACAGCCTATATATAGGTTACAGAAAGAAAAAAAAAAAAATAAATAACATACATACATACATACACACACACACACATATATATATACATACATATCTATATATACATATACATACATACATACATATATATATATATATATATATGCAATAAACAGAGAAGTAAAAATAAAATTAAAATTAAAAATTAAAGGATTACACTAGGCAACAAAGATTTTGTTACAGAAGACCAAATAGGTGCTCCTAGCTAATTTCGGTATGCTGATTTCAAATCTATAATTAGATTTTTTCTATCACGTCTAGATTTTGTGTAAAATGCAAATCACTTTTAGTAAAATTTTCTACCACGTCCAGATTTTGGTTTTAATCGGCTTAATGCCAGTAATATGAAACTTGCTTTTCAAGGTTAAAGCAATTTTTTTTGCCAACTATATACAAATTCGAACAATTTTGATAAATAAAATTTATCCCGAGTTGGCAACACTGAGTCAAGAGCATAGTAACGGTCAACGGCCCAACGGTCAGTCGCTACGTGACAGTCAAGCAGAACGGTTGTTGAAGCTCTCTGCTGATGAGCAAGTGACAGGTTGTGGTGACTTGTGTGTTTTTTAGCATTTGTTTTGTACTACGGTGTGTATTTCTTTTTTTTGCACATCGTAATAATTACTTTCTACGTTTTTTCAGATATTGTATGGTAATTCAAAATGGCATCAAATAGACGTGCTTGTGTAAATCACCCAGACAACTTCTGCTTTGTCTGTGGACATATACACCTAAGCCACAACGTAGAAACATAACAACAAAGATTAAACTTGCCTACAAGTGTTATTTTGACTGTAAGTTAGGAGACCAACAGAGGGACTGGGCACCACATATTTGCTGTGCACAGTGCAATGCAATGTTAATAGCTTGGATGAATGGTAAAAGAAAGCTATGCCGTTCTCAGTCCCCATGGTTTGGCGTGAGCCGAAAAATCACTTCAATGATTGTTATTTTTGTTTGACAAAGATTGCTGGTTTCACAAAGAAAAACAAATCAAAGATCACGTACCCAAACTGCGAATCAGCAATGAGACCAGTACCACATGATGAAACAAATCCACCACCAGTTCCACCAGCAACGATAACAGACAGCAGTTCATCTGAAGATTCTGCTAGTGATATAGAAACAGGGAAAGATGGCATATATGTTCCAGATGCAAATATTTCCCCACATTTGTTAAGTCAAGCGGAGTTAAATGACTTAGTGCGCGATTTGGAATTACCAAAAGAAAAGGCAGAGTTGCTTGGTTCAAGACTTCAAGAATTTAATCTTCTCCAACCAAACACCAAAGTTTCCCATTTCCGCCATCGCCATTTGCAGTTTTCATCATTTTACTTACAGGAAGAAAACGTTTTGTTTCTGCCACGATATCAGTGGTCTGATGCAAGGGATTGGCTGTCGCTATGATCCAAAAGAATGGAGACTGTTCATTGACTCTAGTAAAGCTAGCCTTAAAGCTGTATTACTGCACAACGGCAATGAAAAACCTTCAATACCTGTAGCACATGCCACTGGCCTTAATGAGACTTATGAATCGATGAAACTGCTGCTAAGACTCATCAAATATAAGGACCACACATGGAATATTTGTGGCGACCTTAAAGTTGTATCATTACTTCTTGGGTTACAGTTGGGCTACACAAAGCATATGTGCTTTTTGTGTCTATGGAACAGCAGAGATGACAAGAACCACTACAAAAAACATGATTGGCCATCTAGAACTGAACATGTTGTTGGTAAATACAATGTGAAACACCCAGCACTTATTGACCCTCAGAAAGTACATCTTCCACCACTTCACATTCAACTTGGCCTTATGAAAAATTTCGTGAAGGGTATGGATCATCAAGGTAGTGGTTTCCAATATTTAAAGGATAAATTCAAAGGAATATTGACAGATGCTAAGCTAGAAGCTGGAGTTTTCACTGGACCACAGATCCGCAGTGTCATCCACGACTCATCGTTTCCATCTAACCTAAATGAGAATGAACTAGGAGCATGGACATCTTTCGTTGAAGTTGTCAAAAATTTTCTTGGAAACCACAAAGCTGAAAACCACCGTAAACTCTTAGAAAACATGCTTAAATCTTATGAAATAATGGGATGCAGAATGTCTTTGAAAATTCATTTTTTATATTCTCATCTTGACTTCTTCCCGGCCAACCTTGGGGCTGTAAGTGACGAGCATGGTGAGCGGTACCACCAACAGATCTCAGTTATGGAAAACAGATACCAAGGTAATTTCAACCCAAATATGATGGGAGATTATTGTTGGTTCCTGCAGAAGGAGAGCTCGTCATCCTACAAGCGACAAAGGAAAAGGACACACCAAAGTTTCACTTAAGAACAAGAATTTGCCTTTCAGTAGTAACAACAAAATACTAACGCGCTTTGGGTGGATGGTTGGGCGCAGGGGTGGTAACTCCGCCAGCGGAATTCCGCTGTCTGTCTTAAGCCAGAATAGAGGAGGAAAGACATCCCTGTTCACTAATTATTTAAGTATGCTTAACATAAAACGTGGCACGGAAAAGTAGCTTAGACGGCTTTCGTAATAGAAGCGGGTGAGAAAAAAAAATGAAAAATAGGGGTTTTCGGTTACACAAAAACTGGACGTGATAGAGAAATTTTGATATCAGATCTGAAATCAGCATCAGCGCTTTAGTAGGAATCAGTAGTTCACGTGTCTGTAACAAAAAAAAAGTTGAAATTTGTTGCCTAGTGTTATCAGTGAGGCGTACAGATTTGTAAGGAATAATATCGATTTTTAGCACAAGATCAAATGGATTATAAAAATACAAATTTATATTGGAAAACTGTCCGGGTATTAACACTCTGCCTATGGTCAGGTTTCGATATATATAAAAAAATAAAATGCAAATTAAAAGTTAATAAAGTAGCAGACAAGTTTACCAAAGATTTAGTGTTCTACCCTTCTTATCTAAATCTGTTTGGAAGGAATTCAAAATAACAGGATCGAGTTGAAAAAGACCTTTGCTTATGTTGAAGTTATTTGAAAGTTGGATAATGGCAGACTATATATAGGCTGTTACCCTTTTATGTACTTCAGTGTTCCTGAGGATGTCATTAGACGAAAGCGCTTGAGCACCATTTTGTGTTTCCTTTCCTTCGTGGTTTTATTCATCATAAATATTTTTCACGTGTTACTTTCGTGAAATAATTTTCATATATATATATATATATAAACACAGATGGAGTCGATGTAGACAATGCAGGTCCTGAGCTTAAATTATCTCGATGAAATAGTGAGCAATCGACGAGATGTAATTCTGAATCCACGTTAAACTGTGGGTCTAAGGCGGGGTGAAAACCTTTCCAATTCGGCGAGAAATATTATTTATTATAATTGTGGGTATAGTTAACCCTCTCTCTCTCTCTCTCTCTCTCTCTATATATATATATATATATAATTGTGGGTATATCTAAGAAATGGAGTGAAGAGTTGTGTTTCGAGTTGACCAGATTCTCGGAATTCCTTTCCTCGTGAAAGGAAAAACAACGCTTAATGCTTAATGTGTGTGTGTGTGTGTGTGTGTGTGTGTGTGTGTGTGTGCTTGTGTGAAAGTTAAGATTTGGAGTGAAGGGGGACGACAGAGAGGAGAGTGAAGGGAGGCTTATCAGGGATTGAGTTTATTTTTTACAAGTACAGATGGGTGGGGGGTTTGGGGGAATGAGGGAGGAGGATCGAGGATATAAAGAAATATATCCTAATTATATTTTAAAAAAAGCATTCGGTTTCAACGTTAAACTGTGGGTCTAAGTTACGCGTAAATATAAAATATTTTCATTGTAGAAATAATAATAATAATAATAATAATAATGATAATAAGAATTGATGTGAAAGGTGATTGATTTAAGCAGTTAAGATGTAGTTATAAGAATATGACACAAATTACGCGTAAATATTTTCATTGAAGAAATAATAATAATATAAGAATTGATGTGAAAGGTGGTTTTTGTTCAAGTAGACGAAGAAAGGTTAACTATCGCCCAGAAAATGGTCTCTAGGGGGACGATTCGAAATGACCTAGGAACACCTGCTGGTTGAGAGACCTTCCCCCCAATCCCTGATAAGTCTCCCTTCTCTCCAAATGAAAAGAAATTTATGTTTCAATTGATTAATTTCTTTAAATTTCGTTTTTTTTCAATTTTCTTCGCAGGGGAATTTGTGTTTTGGCTAATTTCAACTTTTAAATGAATTGTTTCGTAATTTTCATTTCGTTTCGTGAATTAAATATTTATAATAAAAATTAAGTGTGTAAAAATTATAGCGGATTGTGTTTTGGTTAATTTCAACTTTTAAATGAATTGTTTCGTAAATTTTCGTTATTCGTGACTTAAATATTTATAATAAAAATTAAGTGTGTAAAATTATTTATTTAATAAACAGAATTTAATTGGATTAACTACTGTCATATATTGTGGTATTTTATATGGTTTGTGCACACGAGTGGTTCATTAGTTTATTATATATACAAGCGCAGATGGGTGGGGGAATGATGATCGTATGTTTTGAATTGATTCGCAAATTTTCTTTTCCGTTCGTTTTTCCCACTGGTATTCGTGGCTTAAATATTTATAATAAAAGTTAAGTGTGTAAAAATTATTTATTTAATAAACATAATTTAATTGGATTAACTACCGTCATATAAATATATATTGTGGTACACTATTTAAATGGATGATTAATATATGGTTTTTGCTATCTGGGACACATGGCGCTATCTGGCAACTCAGCCAGAATAGAGGTTTATAAAAGACCGAGAAACGACTGACGGAGCCATTCAAGCTCGGCTCCCAGCCGAGCAAGGACCTCTGGTCCTTCTCTTTCTGGCCCTTTTGGAAAACCCCTTAGAGGCCTCTTAGGTTAGGTAAACGAAAATAACTTGGAGAACTCCGCCTCCAAGTTGTATGCCTTGCAATCAAAGGCAACTACTCTCTCTCTCTCTCTCTCTCTCTCTCTCCTGCAGGTGTACCCCTCCCCCCTTGGCTCAGCCAACTGGCTCATTCAGCCAACTGGCTGATTAGGAGCTTATAAAACAACGCCTACTCGGCTGAAGTCTTAATATGCACTTGGCTCCTGCCAGGTGAACACCTCTCTTCCTTTCTCTCCTCTTTTCTCTCCTTTCTGGCCCTTTGGGGGGAATAGCTTGGGGGAGAACTCCGCCTCCAAGTTGCATGCCCCTTGCAACCCCGGTTGGCAACAAAGGCCAGTACTCTTTTTCTTTTCTTTTTTTTTTATTTTTTTTATTTTTTTATTTTTTTTTTTTTTTTTTGCACCCCCCCCCACCCTTTGCAACACCCCCACCCCCTTTGCAACATTACGTAATCACTTGAAACATTCTTGCACTCTACCCTTTTTCGGCTATACTACTTACGTGAATGATGAAATTAACATTTCACACCTAGAAACTTTTAGCCTCTGAACGGACTCTCTCAGTTTTTCCATTGAATTTCCAAATTAAGATTCCGACCAACTTTGGAGTCTACAACTGTTTCTGAAATTGCTTCACCTAAATACATGGTCTTTACAGTGATTGGTTAAAATAAAGAAACTTCTGGCTATCATTCAAACGCACTAAACTTACGCGTACAAACCAAATAGAGCTTAATTTCTACTACTCGATCAAGTATAACATATATAAAATATGCTTTTAATAAAATCTATAATAAATTAATTAGTTACTTATAAAAATGGCTACTTTTTCATTCGACTTAACACCTTCTTCCCAGGAAACAATTGTGTCCAAACATTGATCGTAAGGCCGATGAAGAATGGAAGTGGGATTTGTTTCACGCCTTTCCACTAAAGACCTCCGGAAATTCCGCAGCCATCACATCCTTTAACCTACTGGCTTCCTGCTACTTTCCAGGTTAGCTGTAACATATATATATATATATATATATATATATATATATATATATATATATATATATATATATATATAGGGTAACGCAAAAGTCGCGCATTATGGGAATTTTCAGTGTTGACTATAATATATTATTCTTTTTTCTTTAAGGTAGGGAATGGCTGCGAAATTAACAATAGACGAGAGGGTGAGCTTGGTTTTAATGTATGGAATACCAGGTACAACAAATCGATGAATCGGTACAGAAATTAAATTCTGTACCAATTCATCGATTTGTTGTAAAGATACAGAATTTAAATTCTGTACCAATTCATCGATTTGTTGTAAAGATACAGAATTTAATCGGTACAGAATTCTGTACCGATTCATCGATTTGTTGTAAAGATACAGAATTTAATCGGTACAGAATTTAAATTCTGTACCAATTCATCGATTTGTTGTACTTGGTATTCCATACATTAAAACCAAGCTCACCCTCTCGTCTATTGTTAATTTCGCAGCCATTCCCTACCTTAAAGAAAAAAGAATAATATATTATAGTCAACACTGAAAATTCCTATGATGCGCGACTTTTGCGCCACCCTGTATATATATTTGATTGGAGGGTTTGTTCTTAGAGAGTGAAATTTAGCAAGGAACAGGTGAACGAAGAGCTGATACATGTTGTAGTTTTATTAACAAACGTTAAACTTAATACAACTCCTTTCCGCAACCTCCATTCATAACCTCCCACTAAATTCTAGTAAACCTAACTAATAGATTATTTTAGAAATATATTCCTATGTAACTACTTTGTATATATTTTAACTATTTCTTTACTGTTATATTTTAACATCCCTTATATATCTTTATTGGTTCATTATATTTAAATAGTGTTTTATATCATAATTATTTATTCATTTCAAAATTTTAGTACTGAAGATGGAAAATATTTTCCGAAACGTTTGCTTATAAAATTACAACATGCACCAGCGCTTCGTTCTCCAGTGAGTTCACTGGTGAGGAAAAGGCCTCCGCCTTTTCCCCACCAGTGTAACTCAATTCCATATTAGCCATATGGGACACCCTATATATATATATATATATATGTGTGTGTGTGTGTGTGTGTGTGTGTGTGTGTTCCTATATAGGTAAAACCTGAATCACAAAGTAATGCGAGTAATCAGTGTCAGGAAACAACCATTATGATCCTAATATTCCATCATTATCCTATGAAAATCCTTTAATTTGTTTAGGTGTGATAGCGGCGTATATTCAGTTGTACAGAGGGACTAAGTACTCCGAGTTTCCTTCGTGGTTAGACCATTGGATGAAGGCCAGAAAACAGTTAGGACTCTTTGCCCTGTTTCTAGCCATTTCCCACGTGAGTTGAGTGTGACAGATTTTCGCTTAATGTTAGTTTATTTAGTGAAGACACTAAGGACAGGGGTTCGACTCCCCGCAATTTTGTTTGATGGGGTTATTTAACCTCCCTCGCAACATCCAAGGTCGTATGATGGAGGGGACTTACGACTTTACGCGAGATCCGAGCCGCGTGTTGTTACATAATCTGAACCCAGAGGACGGCCACCCATCCAACTACCGCCCACACTCACTGTCGCCTAACTTCGCTGATCGACGAGAAACGGTGTTACGACACTGGCCACAACGTAGACCTCGACTACCGGCAGTGCCGGTTTATAATAAATTCAGGAGTTGGCGCAATGAGCCGCATAAGTATGATCTGAGCACTGGACCAGCATGGGGCACTCCTCCCTCATTAATGTTAGTTTAAGTCAAATTTAGTTGGATCAAGTTAGATTTAGTCAGGTTAGCGTAAGTTAGGTTAAGTTAAACTGTATTACGGATAAGATTTATAGATTTGATCGTGTTAAGTGAGGTTAGGGTGTGCGTTAGAGTGAGTCCAGTGGTTCCCAACCGGTTTTGGCTTATGGCCCCCTTAGGAACCTTATTTTTTCCTGTGGCCCCCATAAGCATTATTTTCAGTAGGTAATATGCGGCGGCCGGTTGAAGTTAGACTGTACATCAGATGGTGTCGATAAATATTAAGTTTCGCGGAGACCAGCGTTTTTGACAAAATAGAAATTTGTTCCAAAGATCGTTATTGGCTGAAATTGTTAGTGGGAAATAACCAACCAACCTAAAACGACCACCTAACCTAGAGTAATCTCGTCTCCGCGAAACTTAATATTAGCCGATGTGTCAAATTATGAAAGCTTATTATAGGTTATGTTAAATTTGTTTATTTCATTAAATTTATGGATAAATTCCGTGATTTATACGTCACAGTTTCTCTTATGTCCTCGAGTAAACATTAATGGGAATCCTCGCCTTTCATGCCCACATAACTGCGTATCAGGGTTAAAAAGCGTCAAGTCGACATAGACATACACATAGAAGTGGCGCTTTTTAACCAACTGAGACGAAGATAAAGAAAGTGGTTCTTTTTTTGCAATACAGAAATAAATGTTATTCGAAACGCGTTCTCTCTCTCTCTCTCTCTCTCTCTCTCTCTCTCTCTCTCTCTCTCTCTCTCTCTCTCTCTCTCTCTCTCTCTCTCTCTCTCTCACCAATTTCTGCTTTCTCAGACTACTGGATAGTGGGTGTTAAGGTCTTTGTCACTCCGTAGTTATGTGGTTCCATAGTTCTACATACGAAAAATGTTTCATTTTTAATTTCTCCATTTTCTTTAAAATAAGTAAACCTAATGTTAATTATATGCTAAGTTTCTGCAATTATTGTTTCAAACGCTGATACATTTTTACCTTTACATCTCAAACTTCCGTTAACACGTAAACACTAGTCATGTTAAGGAGATTTATTTTTATGTCATTTCAGCTAATGTTTGCTTTATTCCTGAAAATATCTTACGGAATGCTCGTGCATTGGAAGACTCAAACATACATAGTGTTTGGTAAGTTTAAATGTCTCCAGTCATTCATTTTATTACTTTCTCAATTGAACAATGCTTAGTTTTAGGTTTGTTGGGTGGACGCAAATAAACATCATTTCTCCCGTATACGAGCTTACAACGTATAATGCAATAAACTTGCATTTGCAAAAATATTGGCTTTATATTGATCACATACTGTCTTGTAACCTTCTTAACTTATATCAATATTTAATATATATATATATAATAATTTTATATATATATATATATATATATATATATATATTCGTACAGAGAAATATTTAAGTTATATTCGTCCTTATCTTTTGTACCATGAATAGGATGGTTATGAAAGCTTTACTGTTCATTTTAAAAATTTAACAAGTAAAAAAATAATCTAACGCCAACATATAATGTAAAACATCAAAATGCTAGTGTAAAAATTTGTTTTAAAAATAGCTGAAAGTGGCGTTACACAATTTATTTTCCAGTTCATAAAAATAACCAGCATCTTTTTTTTTTTTAATCACTGTTATTATATATTTAATTCTTAAACAAAGATGGAGGAATGATGGTTGTCCCGTTCGATTTTAAAGGTTTTGCTCTTTTACAGTATATAATGTATATCACTCCTCATCTTAAGTACTGAGAGTCCGTTTGTAGATATATATCCTTTGATCAGTATGTAAAGCAACCTTTTCTCTCCATCCTAGAAAAGGTGGAACTACCGCAATACAGTACTGTTTTTCCAGGTGGTCTAAGTTTGATTCTGATGGGAATCCTTGGCATCACGTCTTTGCCTTCCGTGTCATCCACGCTCACCTGGAAGGAATTCTTTTTCGTCCAGAGTTATTTGGGTTGGGTATCTTTAGTCGCAGCTTTTGTTCACACAGTCTTGGCCGAGCTCGACGATATCTTTTCCATTGATTTTAAGTGTACTCTGATTGCTCATCAGGTTCAGGTAATTTGCGCATCTTATTTTTTTTATTAGAGCAAGAACTAATGAAACTCTACTTTCACGAAACTTACACTATGGAACGATGACGTCAAGGAGTCTACTGATACTATTCAGTAAATATCCAAACCAGTATTGCGATGAATTAGCGAAACATATAAAACATAATTGATTATAAACTATACAGAGACACGAAACATTATCAAACCAATGTTCCTCTTTTCTTTACAACAGATTGGACTTATTTTACCTTCTCTAACGATTCTCCTCAAGATTCCTCTGATAATTCC
Source organism: Bathynomus jamesi (assembly GCA_023014485.1). Classification (NCBI taxonomy): domain Eukaryota; kingdom Metazoa; phylum Arthropoda; class Malacostraca; order Isopoda; family Cirolanidae; genus Bathynomus; species Bathynomus jamesi. The sequence goes on along the minus strand of JAJOZX010000764.1, from coordinate 459,084 downwards.
TTGCCTTAATTCTTATCTCATCAAAATACGTCGAGGCTACGAAAGAAACTCGGAAAAGTACACTCATAATCCGTCGAAAGTAATTTCTCTTCGTTCTTAGTCCATGAAAAGAGATTCATATTTTTGCAGTATTTGTTATCCTTGTAGAAATTTGGTTTTCATTTTTCCGCGGGACGGAAATGATTATTAACGTAAATTTATATATTTTTAAAAGTTAGTATAATTCTTTATAAACGTTATTTTTTTTAATGTGTATAGATAGTAAATTTAATAAAGGATACAAAGGTATTTGTTTACATTTTCATCGGTAATTTTTCTCTCGTAAATTCGTTTCGTAACTTGTCCATCAAATGACTTTTAAGTGTCTTGGTCCTATTTGATAAGTGAAATGAAGGGAAATATGCAAATTAAGATCAGTCAAAGAAGATAGTATATGTGTGTGTTGTTGGAGCTGTCTAACCTCCTTCGGATTAATATTGGATTTTACTCAGAGTCACAAGCAGTTGAACAAGTACTATATGTTGAATTGCCATTAAAAACTGACTCTCTCTCTCTCTCTCTCTCTCTCTCTCTATATATATATATATATATATATATATATATATATATATATATATATATATATATATATATATATCTTATCCAGGGCCGTTTCCTGGCATAAGCAGACTAAGCGGCCGCTTAGGGCCCCGCTGCTACTAGGGGGCCCCTAGACAGGCTCCAGGTCACAGCTCAGTGGGCAAGAATAGGAATATAGCTGAAGTTATTATTAATATTATTGTTATTATTATTATTATTATCATTATTATTATTATTATTATTATTATATTTGGGGTTCTCCTAAACTTCACCACAATGAACAAGGAAGACTTGTCCTGCAAGTGTGAAAAGCTCTCTAAGATACTGAGCTCTGGAGCTGACTCTGACATTGATGGAAGAGAACTGGCCCTCGAAATTAAGAACTTGCCAACTTTACCTTCACACAACATGACTGCATTGGAGCTTCTCTCCTTCATTCATCAGAAGCAACTGGAGGAACTATACCCCAATCTCTGGGTTGCACTAAGAATTGCCTGCACTCTACCTGTGACAGTAGCGTCAGCCGAGAGGAGCTTCTCTAAGATGAAGCTAATCAAGAACTACCTCAGATCATCAATGAGGCAGGATCGCCTCAGTGGCCTTGGCATCATAAGCATCAACCAGGACGTTGGCAGGGAGATTTCATATGATGATGTTATTGATGATTTCGCCCAGAAAAAATTTAGGAGGCAAAAATTTTGAAGATACAAACTGTTCTGTATAACTGTTAGCTATTACACGATTGTATCGTAGAGTTAGTAATTGTTTGGTAGTTGATAATTGCATTATTTTTTTATACATAGTTCTGTGATATTTATTCTAAATAATGTATAAGCTAATTTTAAGGAATTTCATGAAGAGTATTTTTTCTGTTTGTCTTCTGAAAGTACATATTTGTTGTTTTGGACATTTCATTAAAATTGTTTCATAATTGTTTTTTATTAACACAGCCATTTTTTGTATGTGTGTGCTGAGGTGATGTAGAAAGGCGTGAGTTGGTGGATGGAGGGGTGGGGCCTCAAATGAGTATACTGCTTAGGGTCCCCTAATGGGTAGAAACGGCCCTGATCTTGTGCAAATTTGTTCAAATGTACTTTTTTTAATAAAATATATTTCCTGTTTTGGCTATAATGTACTTTTTTTCATAAAATATTTTTCCTGATTTGGCTATTTTTTCGCTACTCTGGCGACTTAATTAGTTTATTGTTTTCTGTTCTGGCTATTTTTTCGCTACTCTGGCGACTTAATTAGTTTATTGTTTTCTGTTCTGGCTATTTTTTCGCGACTAAATTTTGTTAGTTTGGTGAGTTTTGCGCTAGCAGTATGACGTGTCAGTCCTGTGAACTTGATTTTGAAGACTCAGGTTAGGTTAGGTTAGGTTATTAGTTTTTCGTTTTTACTCCCAGTGTGATTTCGTAATGAGAGCAAATTTTTCTGGTTAATTTTGAGGTGTTTTGCACGTTTCCTGTGGTAATGCGTCGTTTACGAGATCTCGTAACATGAACATATCCTATATCATTATATGTTTATGTTACGATATCTCAAAAACTACGCATTTGCACAGTAACCCAATGGCAGATTCGTGCAAAGTACCTCAAAATTGACCAGAAAAGTTTGTTCTCATTATAAAACCAGACTGGGAGTAAAATCCAATATTTACCCTCCTTCGAAATAGCTAAACTCGTATGACGGAGGGGACCTACAGCTTTACGTGGCGTCCGAACCACGGGTCGCTTAGCACATCATCTCGAAGCAGGAGGACGGTCTCCATCCACCCAGTAATGTAGGGTTTCAGTTGTTAAAATATGCACTGCCTCGTCTTATCAGTAAAATGTTCCTCGTAATGAATTAGCGTACATTTGAAAAGGTAGATATTTGCAGTATAGGAAGCTATTGAAATTAAGATATTTTCTGAAAACTTTTCACAGACAGGAATATTACAAATATAAAATGGGGAGTTATAAATGAAATAGTTTCTAATTGAATTAAAGAAGAAAACGAAAATTCAAAGAAAATAAAAAATTTAAGGAATAACTATTGCACAAAGTATAACGTTTACTTACGTTTTCAGTGTTATTGAGGATATATATTATCTCGGCTGCCAGATATGAACAACTTAAGTGGTGAAATATATCTCCCATACAAATTCAGATTCTGTAACTAAAGATACACAATAAGATATAAAATATATTTATGTAAATAATTTTCTTAGAAATTTTGTAATATAATTATATATAACGATATAACCAAACTGGCACATTTTATTTTTATTTACAAGTGTAAGAACAAAATCATTAATTCGCAATGGGTAAATAGATATTTTGTAACTCATCAAGAAATCCACTCATATCAGACCAGAAATAGATCAAAGCTTGTTATACCTCAATTTAGATTGTCTTCATCTCAAAAACTACCCATTTTCATTGGATTGAAACTATGGAATGACTGGCATGCCGATATAAAAAATATTGTGAATGTACATTTGTTTAAAACCCAGTTGAAATCCCGATTAATAATGGCATACTAACAAAAATCTAGGATTAATGTCCACTAATATTGTTTAATATTGTCCATTAATATTGTTTAATATTGTAATACATGTTTTAACTATTAATAATACTTATTTACTTATTTATTTATTATTATAAATTTATAACAACTAGCTGCTTATTTTTAATAAGAGCCCAGTAAAGCCTAAAGCTTAAGGGCCAAATTAAATAAAATAAATAGTCGAGCTTCACAATTATTCATGTCATTGTAAATTGAAAAAATTTATTTATTTTATTATTATTAATAAAGGTTATTCTATTCTATTCTATAATTTCAGCATGGCTTCACTCTACAATGCAAAACGTACTGATAGATTGATATGCTATTGATAATGATAACAATGATGATGATAAGCTTTATTGGTAGGATATACATCCCATAAAATAGTATAATATTCTTAAAGGTAATAAACGATAAGACAAATCAAACAGTAAATTTAAAAAACTAAAAATTATGACTAAAAAAGAAATAAAAATAAGACACGTACTCGAACGAGTAATAATAAAAATTAGCCCCATTCAAGACTACAAAAAGATAAAAAGAAAATAAAAATAAAAAGTACACGTAGTAACAATACTAACGTATATATATATATTAATAATGATACTGATAATGATAGGAGACAGATCTCAAAAAAAGGTACAATATATGCTTATCCTAATTTGGTAAGTCTAACTAATGTTTTCCAAGATGTCAGAATGATTCTAATTGTTCAAAACTTTCATCCGCTCCTGCTTGGCGATTTATACGATTATTTTCAATGAAAAACCTTTCAATATATAATATATTCACTCTCGCATCCTCGAAGCACAAAACAATAATTTCATAAGTGTTTTCAGAGGATAATTCAGTAGTACACTATCTTCAGAATAAGGTACCAACTTCTGAAATGGTATTCATACATTCGTACCAGATTAAATGAACGTTATTTAGTACATAGCGCTATTGTCCCAAAAATATATGGAGATAGATCGTATTATAGTCTCTTTCTGTCATTACTATATTTCAGAGGTGTTGCAGCCTTTTGAAAGAGTTTTTGACCTTTGACCTTTGAACGAAATTCTGAAGAAGTCGAGAAATTTTTCTCAAATATGAAAATTTGGGATGAAAATGTTGTCATCTCCTTAAACGATGATGACAAAGTATAATTAATACGATTTAAACAAACCTAACTTAAAGTTACCTAATTGAAGAGAGGCAAAAACTGGCACAGCACTCAGGCCAACTAATGTGGCCCATTTCTCTAATAATAATTATTATTATTATTACCTCCATTATCGAGATTCGAACCCCCGACCTCAGTATCTTCATTTCGCATATAGGGAAACGGCGTTACCCAGTGAACTATGGATGCTCGTTAAACTTACTTAACCTATGGCTTTTAAATGTATCTAACGTAACCTAACGTGACCCGAAGATTTCTGAAATAATGTTTGAAACACCTCAAAACAATGGATTATTTAGAAGTGCTTAAAAATCCTCAAATTTCATATAAAATAGAAAAAAAGGTTCTTCATTTGAAAAGTAATTTGAAAATGAAGGACTTTTTTTTTTTTTAACTAAGGTAAGTTATTTGTCACACGAATCTTGAGGAGTCGTTTCCATGTAAATACTAATGGAAAATGAGGTAAAGAATTTGAGCTCCACATTATGGATTTTTTTTTTTTTCTTTTTATGCTGTGCATGAAGTTTTTTGCGAGTCATTAGGTCCTTTTATTTTAGGTTAGAAAAAGCCTTTCTTTCTTTTAGAAGAATTCTTTGAGAATGCAAAGTAAGAGGAAAAGTTTCGTGGGATACTTAGTGGATCACTGAAGATCAAGGCCCCCAGCCTTCGTTAGTTAGTCTTGTAAGGCTAACTAACGAAAATATCAAGACTTAACCAATCGCCAAGGGTGTACAATTGACCTAACGATTTATTAGGTTAAGTCGTGATATTTTCGTTAGTTAGCCTTATAAGACTAACTAAAGAAGGCTGGGGGGCCCTGAGCTTGAGGTGATCCTACTTAGTTACTTACATACATACATACATACTCGTACATACATACATACATACATACATACATACATACATACATACTCGTACATACATACATACATACATACTGGACTATAGTTTGTGCCAAAATTTAAAGTATGCGCCAAAATATGCTCGTTTTATATCGTTTCGTTTGTGTCACTTGAAAGGGACATCCTTTTACTTAGGAAAGGTTAAGTTAGGTTAGGTTAGTTGAACTTCCAGGTGGATTTACACCGTATTACAATTTAAAATAGTTATAGTTCAGACGATAAATACGTTTTAACACAAATGAAGCGCTATAAAACGAACGCTCTTTGGCGCATAAGTTAAATTTTAGTGCAAACGTTATAACATACCATATATTCGTACCTAAATATATTTACCAAATACCCTTAATAGTAAATCTAATTTCTAGAGAAAAGTGTCCGAGAAAAATCTTGGTTATACGAGCATTAATTGGTTAAAATCAGTTGTATATTCGTAGAAACCTACCGATTGTGTATAGAATGAGTAACAAGATATAATTAGGCGTTCGCCAATTAACTCTTCTTGAATGGAAATGTGATAATATTAAAAGTGTAGATATTAGTTTTGCTGCTTATTTTACTCATAAAATAAGTCCTTCATTCGCAATATTATAATTTAATTCCAGAAAATTTTCCTCGTCAAATATTTTCTTCCAAAATGATGTCAGTGTCCGTATGACTCAATGGGTAACACCGTTTCCTTTATAAGCGACGTGAAGACATTGAGTTCAGGGGTTCGACTCACGATGGATTATTCTGATCTGAGCCCTATGCCAGTTTCTGCCCTTTCCACCTGACTTCAAATGGACAAACGTATTCTTCTGCATCAAAATTATAGATATTATTATTATTATTATTATTATTATAAGTTATGAAAAGAATTATATATTTATATAAGTATACTGTAGGTCTGCTATGCAAGGACTGCTATTTTGTTCCCAAAGCAATTCCTTTTTCCTCTGATTTTTATCTATTGCTCGATAAGTATTGCTGAATATACGAGATCTGTTCAAAAGGTATCCGGACAGGGTGTTTATTTTTAGAACAAGGTCACGCTTGGAGTTGTGACTGTGCTAAACATGTTTTATTGCATGTCGAGACAAATTGACTGATAGGGCTGCATTTCATTGTGTAGCGTCAGTCCACTGTGATGAGCCGATAAAGTTAAACGTGTTTTGTTTCACGGCGATTTCTTACGATGTCGGAGAGTTTTTGACTGTGAAGGTGTTGTGCACCATGAATATGCTCTACAGGGACAAACAATCAACAAGGAATTTTACACTGAAGTTTTGAGACGTCTACGTGAAGCGGTTCGGAGGAAACGGCCGCAGAAATGGGAGTCCGGACACTGGATGCTTCATCATGATAACGCGCCATCTCACTCGTCGCAACTTGTCCAGCAATTTTTGGCCAAAAACATTACCCCCTAAGGACAGCAGCCTCCATATTCGCTGGATTTGGCTCCATGCGACCTTTTTTTTTGTTTCCGAATCTCAAACAAACCGCGAAAGGACACCGATTCGATGATGTTGAGACCATTAAAAGAAATTCGACGGAGCAGCTTTTGGCCATTCCCAAAAGTGATTTCGAAAAATGTTTTCAACAGTGGCAGGATAGTTGGGCAAAGTGTATGGCTTCAGAAGGAGCGTATTTTGAGGGAGACTAACCCCCAAACCCTGTAAGTACCATATTCTGTCTATAACCGCATCACTCCAGATACTTTATGAACAAACCTAGTGTGTGTGTGTGTGTGTGTGTGTGTGTGTGTAATGAAAAGAAATCATTAAATGTGAAGGGAATAGATTTAAATTCAATTCGTGTGCCAATGGAGGTACTATGCTTCGTACACGATTCACATAATTAAGCACTGTTCTCACCCTCCCTCTCATTTGACAACCAACAGAAAACAAAGAAAAAACTTAATGAAAAAATAACAAAGGTTTTCACCCAAATTAAAGCCCTTTATTTTAATTGCGGTCCCCCGAAAAAAAACCACACGTGAATAATTATTGTTAAACCATCGAATGGAAATCATTATTATAAATGGGAACTTTTTCTGATTCTCATTTTTTTAGTGATCTAATTATTTTAGTTATACCTTTATTTATTTATTTATTTATTTATTTATTTGTTGTTGTTGTTGTTATGTTCGTAAACAGAGCCTCAAACCCAGTTAAGGACTTTCCTAAGCTTGCGTGAGAAATTGGGAAGGGTGTGCATGTGCAGTGACGAATCCGCTGTACGTAATGTATTTGGCTCGATCCAGTCGATAGTTATTTTTGTTTTGTTTTGATAATATTTTGTCAGTTGTTATTTTAGAAACCAAAAATTATTTTCTTCATTTCACGTGTCACTCTCATATAATGTTACGGAGCGTTGGGCAGCAGCTGCGTTGCCTACCATCTCTCCTAACACGAGATGCGTATCAGCAAGTTCTTCGAAAGAATACTGCTCCATAACGCTCTGTAACATTACATGAGAGTGAAATGAAGGAAATAATTTTGGTTTATAAAACAATAACTAACAAAATAGTATCAAAACAAAAGAAAAATATCTATTTAAACAACCAGACAACCACGACTTTGACAGACATTCACGTTAATTGGTTCGTCCTCGGCAAAAAAAGCAGCGTATCTCGGGAATGAAGCGATTACAAATTTACGTTCATAGGAACTTTTTTCTTCACTTTGACGTTCTGAATATGTATACTAATTTTCGAAACATAATTTGATAACACCCTGTATTTAACGTACAATTATTTTTCTGTAATATATTTATTATTTAATTAAATGAAAAGTGGCAAAACGTAAAAGTGAGTCAAATTCATTTTATGAAAATTAGTGTATATCATATAGTGATTTATATATACGAGTATTTTATATTGATAAAATAAAGAAAAAATAAGAGTTTTAAACATGTAAATTTTAGGTTTAACGTTCCGTTTTAGGTTTGAACCAATCAAATATTACATCAATTTGCTATAATCAATAAACGTAATATAGACGAGTGTTTCAATTTTAAAAGGGGGTGATTATCTTAACAAAATATTTACGTATAATTAAGAAAATGTACTACGTTCTCAAGTATGAGTCACGGACAACCCAACAACCCATGAAGCGTGTAAAGTGGGCGAGCAAGGAGAGAGAAAATACGGACGGGAGCAAATGATACTTCGATGTAACGATGCTTACCTACTTAAAAAATATTTAAAAAAATAAAATAAATAAATAAAAAATTGCATAGTGTAAATTAGATTATGTAATTTAGTGTTTCACGCTATCCTTTTTTGACCTCTTCTACTTCTTACTACCACAAATTTTCGTGTGTGTTTGGGTACAAGAGGTAATGCGTAAGCATGGTGCGAAAACTGTTGTTTCTGAGTTGAGGTTTGCGTGGTGTGTGAGTTGTACTTGGAATTTTTCATTTCATTTCCTTATCTTTCCTACTTTACTTCCTTCTTTGGCTAACCAGAGTGGACCCTCGGATGTTTGGTAGCCTGTAACTTCCGTAACACATCCGTAAAAAGGGAGAAAATTCTCTAAATATCGTATTCAGAATACCGGAAGGAATGAATACGTCATGAGCAGCGTCGTAACAGCGCTTCCCGTTCATTAGCGAAGTTAGGCTTAGTCCTCCGCGTCCAGATGATGTAGCGACCCGTGGTTAGGATCCCACGTAAAACTGTAGGTCCCTCTGTCATATGAATTTAGATGTTGCGAAGGAAGTTTAAGAGATAAGAGCTCTAGCCAGTAAAGTAAAGGAGTAATTCTAAGCTCTTTTTTACGTGATTACAAACTTCTGATAAACACTTTTGTTCTGGTTAACGCCATACAATTTTATTCAGTCTCGGAAGAGCCCCTGGACATTAAAAAGTTAAGATAGAGAATCTGAGAGATATCGAAAACGGGTGATATAATAATTTAAATGGTCTGATTTCAGTCATTTCAACCTTGACGAACGTAGAGGGCGTAGTGATCAGACAAAACATTTCACTCGTAAAACCAATGTATACTCTAACATTCGCGACAAATGCACCTAAAAAGATTATCCTATTGCAGACAGCAATTTCAAAATCCTACATAGTGATTTCATTTCTTCTAAAGACTGCCTTTATAGACATAAGCCAAACTTCAATGACTTTACCCATTCCACAATTTAAATGTTTTAAGATAAATTAGACATCCAAAACACTGTCAGTAACAAGCAAAAAAAACTCTTTCTTGCCCATAAGTTATCACGGGGTACCTCATTATAATTTAATATTTCCCGAAATTATATTATATATATATATAGCCTATATATATATATAATCTTATTTGTGAATCTAAGCCAAATGGGATATATAGGCTTTCATCTAATCCAATGCAATTGCAAACAAGTGTGAAAAGATATTGTGCCCAAATCGGCGAAAACAAACTGCATTGCAGAATACAAATATCTCGCTCAATCGGACCAAGGATTATGGAGGAGAGAGGTTGCGCAAAGATTTGACTCACCGTCAGAGGGCGCCTTTGTAATCTACATATGACGTCACTAGGGGAGCTTTGGCGGCGTTCGGACGGTGCAATGCAGGCAGGCATCGCAGCTGGAAGTCCCTAGGGACATAAATAAAGGGATTTATAAGGGACTTTGGTCTCTCCATATTAATGGAATAATTTTTATGTTCCAAATTTGAACTAATAGGTTATAGGAACCATTTATTTTCCAAAATAAAATTCATATACGTTACTTAACATTTGTTTCAGTAAACAAATTTTTATTAATCTCTTATAGGATAAAACCCATTAATTAAATATAGTAATGATGTATTTATAACAGTAATATAGTGTTAAGTATTTTATACCAGTGCATATATTTTTTTAAAAAAACGTTTAGGCTACATGCTGTGATCACAAATTGCAACACAATTTCAAAGAAATGGAAAATAGGTTGCGAGTTGCAAATTCCATTTTATAATTCACTTATATATTACTTATAAGCAATAAATGACTTTATTAATTTCAAATTTTTTTTAATAATTCTCATTTTATAACTAAAATTCGTAAATGCAGTTACGCGCCCTCATTCTTCCAGCTTAACACTCCGCCCTCTAGGCTTTATTTCTTCCTCTTTCACTCGTCCTAATTTAAGATTCATTTCCTCCCCTGCATTACTCTTCCTCCTACTCTAACTCCCCCTTCCCGCGTTTGCGTCACCCCTTCTTCTTCTTCTTCTTCCTTCCCCTGCATTATTGCATTGCAATAAGATTTATTGCAATTGTCAAGTGGGGATCAAACGAGCGAGGATCAATTTGGGGCCGCGTGCAAAGATCGTTTTCTTATACGGCGCATTGCCCGACTTAGACGAAGCGACGCACCGACTATCGGCGACATGATGCAGAAACCATCGCAGATTTATGATCATGATAATTTCTCTGAGTAAATGCGCGACCCGTATCTAAGGAAAGCGCTTTCGTACTTCCCTTACTGTATAATGCCGCTAAAACCATTAGTCTCGGACGGAATTTGAATTTATTGGGAATCTCAGATAGAGAAATTATAGATTAGGAAATGAAGCGCTCAAAACGGGACGTTAACATCATTTATCCCTAAACAAAAACTCCGAATAAGGACAAACTAATTACCGAAACGGCATCCAACGTACAAATATACCAAAAAACGGTCATTTATTTTAAAAGAATACAAAATAGAACGTCTGGTAAATATTGTATTAATTTTTATCTCGTATTTTTTTATTTTCATTCAATCTTTTCCTTTCTTGGTTGGAATCTGCATGGCAACAGACCTCCCACTTGAGAATCAGGTGTTCGAATTATCTTCCAAAATTTGGTTATAACTCGATCAATCGTCCGAATTTGAAGAAATTGATTAAAAAATACACATGTGTAAACACAAAAAAAGAAATAATTGTATAGGTGAGGGGTGAAATTTGCTTCGGGAAATACGTGATTTCAATGTAGTTAGGTTAATTTATATATATATATATATATATATATATATATATATATATATGAGTGTAACTTTGTCTATTTCAAACAATGGCTTTGAATGTGAAATTCAAAATTTTGCTAAATGCGGCGTTCTTGTTGCGGATGTTTTAAGTTCTAAACCGCGTAACTATTCTCGACTTTCAAGAAATTAACAAAGGACCCGTTTTAACAGGCAGAATTTAAGTATTAAATGCGTAGAAAATCTACTCAAAGATAATGTAGATTTTTCTTTAATGCTGAAAAAGTATAAGGCAAAAACATTTTGTTAACTGTTGAAATTCGCAAATTTTGTTTCACTGTTGGTGAAAGTTTGAAGACATTCGGTATAAATTTCGTTTGTAAATCAAACAAATGTTTCATCAATTCATGATTCAACGCCCGCATCTTGTTAACCCTTTCAAGATACTTTCTTCACCACTAAAGTGGGTGAAAACAGAATATCTCTAATGCGATTTAACTTATACCAAAGTCTATACCCACAGTTATACTTATACCCATACTCAGTCATTCCACGATTCTACAAAATTTTCATATACTTTTTGTGAGAGTTATGCGGGAAAAATAGTCGGTTAACGAAGGCACGAAAGAACGCAGTGATCGAGACTTCGAGACTCGTATTCAAACCCGGTGGGTTAAAATGTGAAGTTGCATTAACATTTAAGTGTCTCCCGAGTTAAATATAAGTGTTAAATTCTCTCTGCATTAATTTTTTTAAAATCTTTTGTAACCTAACCTAACCAGACTTAACCAGAGCTAACCCAACTAAACGTAACTTAAATTAATTCACCCGAAACTAACCTAACTAGATGCGACCTAACCTAAGTAGATATGACTTAAACTAACCCACCCTAAACCCTAACTAGACATAACCTAAACTGACATACATATATTAAACCTAACCTAACCTAACATCTAACCTAAAAACTCTCTCTGTTTTGTTCCAGTGTATTCACTTCAGGTAACAAAAATCTAATTTTATATTTTAGCCCATTTCGCTGCATTTAAAGCTAAAATGAAAAATTTTCTTTTCATTAAAACTTTTAAGTCTAAAACTGTCCATAAAAAATTTTATATCGACAAAGATTTTAATTTTATTTCATGACATTTGTTGTTGTTGCTGTTGTTGGTTAGCCGATCAGACCACCCTGATCGAGCAAGCCGGCGGCACGCGGGTAACCGATCGCCCTCTCCGGAGTGGACCAGAGGTTCAGTGCACTAGTGATGTTGTGTTGTGTTCTATGTTGTGTTAAAGCGGTACAGTCCGTCATAATGTGTTCAATTGTTTGTGGTGTGTCCCTGCGCAGATGGCAGATCTAGTCTGTGTTTATATGTCTGTAAGTTGGAGTGATGTCCACATCGGAATCGTACTAAGTTAACTCGGTCCGATCTGCTCAGGCTGGTCTCTGACCTGTCAATAGGTGGCGGCTTCGTACCTAGGACCGCATTCGGACTGAGTCGTGTCAGTGCTTTGTGGGTTAGGTGTGTGTGTATGTTTTCTGTACTGTGTGATGTCTGTAGGGCGTGGTATGGAATGGAGTATTTGGTTATAATGTCTCGCTGGTGTTACCTTAATGGTGCGAGGTGTTGGTGCATGATTGTACATGTAGTGGCAAGGGTGTTGTGGGTTAGTTGTCGCTGCTGCTATGAATTGTGTTCCCCTCATGTCTAAATGTTCCCTAATTTTCAGTATTTTTGTTTCTGTGTGCAGGTGTTCTATTGGTGTTATTTGAGTACATCCTGTAATGATACGAAGTGCGCTGTTTTGTATTGTCTGTAAGGTGTTTATGTGTGTGTTTGAGATAATGGGTGCCCAGCATGGGGTAGCATAGTCCATAACTGAGCGAATATATTGTTTGTATATGCGTGATGTTGTTTCCTGCTGGTGTCCAAAGTTTGTACCTGTTAGTTTCCTAAGCGTGTTAAGTATTGACTTACATTTGTTTTTAATGTCCTGAGTGTGGTTTGCAAAAAATAATGTGTTGTATGTGACTCCAAGTATTTTGGTCCTGTGAGTGTGTGGAATGCTGGTGTTGTTTAGTGTAAGCTGTGGAGTTATCTGGTGTTCGTTTGTGTTGCTTGTTAGCAAGGTGATGGTTGATTTTGTGGGCGCTACTTTGAGTCTATCGTGTGTGAGCCAGTCTTATATACTGTTTATGTATGTTTGTAGGGTATTTGTAGCGGTGTCGATGTTGTTGTGGGTGGATGTTAGAGTGATGTCATCTGCATATGATGATAAGGTAAGCTTGTTATCTATGGGTGTTGGAATGTCATGCATGTATAAGTTGAACAGTGTTGGTGAGAGAACAGAGCCTTCAGGGACCCCGTTCGGAAAAAGCTTGTTTTTCGATGACTTGCCATTAAATGTGACATTTGAGTATCTTCCTGAAAGGTAGTTGCTCAGTCACCTTTTCGTGTTATTGTGCATGTTTGTGTTGTGTATTTTGTTTATGAGAGGGAAGCGTGGGATAGCATCAAATGCTTTACTTATGTCTATTGTTGTTAATAGTGTACGTTGAGCTGGTCGTCTGGAGTTGATGCCATCCATGATGTGCTGCGTGAGGTTAGTGAGTAATGTCGTGGTTGAGTGGTGAGGTCTGAATCCATGTTGAGAAGGTGATAGTGGTATGTGTAAGTTGGTGATTTGTAAGATTAGTCTTTCTGTTACTTTGGAAGGTGTGCATAGTAAAGTAATGGGCTTGTAGGAAGCTGGTTCTGTTGGATTTTTGTTTGGTTTCAGTAGTGTAATAATTTTACTTTGTTTCCATATGTTAGGAATAATACAGTGTTGGTATGAGTATGTGCTGATGTTTGTGAGAGTTAGTATTCCCTGTGGGCCCAAGCGTTTAATGCGTATGTTAGATATGTTGTCTGGTCCAGTAGTCTTCGAATTCTTAATTTTTTTGATGATCTTGATGGTCTGGTCTGTATTGAAGCCAATGTTCCCTCTAAGGTGTGCGCGTGTGCGCGCGCACACGCGTTGTGAAACCCGCGCACACAGCAAAATAAAATGCGCACAGGCTCAAGTGTATCATGAGTCACGACAGTAAATGAAGTAATTTAAAAAATATACCGTCACACAAGGTCTGACCATTTGCATCAACATACTCTATAGTCGCTCTTTTAAGTATTAACCCCTTCCGCCCGACTTCACCGACGTCCGCGCAATTACGCAATACAGATTTTTTTTAGTCTATGTATTTGCATTTTTTTTATTTTATACATTAACGCATTGAATATAAACCTTCTCTTTCTTATTTTTGCATAAAAACTAATAGTAATTATCTCATAATTCATAAAAAATAAAAAAATTAAAAAATTTTATTCCTATTTTGTGAATGGATAAAATCATGTATTAATCTTGATAGTCTATTTTAAATTGTTAAATGCTAAAAATTGTTTTGAGGAATGATAACTAAAATAGTAATTTTCAATTAATGTTATTTTTATTTTATTTCTTTATTTTGTTGAATTTTATTTTACTATTTTTTATTTTATTCATATTTTTAGAATGGACAAAATGTTTTCTTTTTTAAGAATATATAATATCGTAAACAGTCTTTTAATATCCATTTAATAGTACCGTAATGATCAAGCTATCACCTTATGGAAATAATATTTATTAAGTATTTAATATTTATATATATATATTTCATTTTGAAGATAATAGCGCTCAGAAAAGTTTGCACAATTTTTCACCATGAATCTAAATGTATGCACAACGAAAATTTCTTGCGCACACGGACTAAAAAAAATTAGAGGGAACATTGATTGAAGGGTGTAATGGTCGTGTTGAGTCTAGGTTTTCTGTGTCTGGCTGTTAAATTGCACGTCATAAATAATAATATTAACTTCTTGATTTATAGATACGAATAATCATCCTTTTAACCGAGATTAACAGTAATAAGTTATAATGTTATAATGTTTTAGACCAACAAAGACCCTAGGATCCACTCATGGCTGGTCTACCTAACTGTGTTCGTAATTGTGTATTGTGCGTGTCCTCCGTGGTGGCGGAGAGGACCTACAATTTTACATGGGTTCCGAACCACAAAGCTTTAATTTTACTACCTTAAACTATACCCAATCTATCAACATATGCGTCTAATCGATTTTTAAACATGTTTATAGACGTGCTACTAATTACTTCTACCGGCAAACTATTCCAGCTATTTACTATTCTATGGGTAAAAAAAAATTTGGCAACTGCTGTCTCGAACCTTCTACTTGTCAACTTACACCCGTTATTTCTAGTCCTATTATATTGAGATATTTCGAAAAAGCTATCTCTATCTACGTTATCGAACCCATTCATAATTTTGAAAATCTGGATTAGATCACCCCTTAGCCTCCTAGTCTCGAGTTAGTCAATTTTAACTCCTTGAGCCTATCCTCGTACGACTTCGACCTAAGCGACGGAATCATCTTAGTTGCTCGTCTTTGAACTCTTTCGATTTTGTCTATATCTTTTCGCATATGCGGATTCCAAAATTGGATCGCGTACTCCAAATGGGGTCTAACTAATGATTTATAAAAAGGAGCAATAATATAGCTCGATTTGTACTCAAAATTCCTAGCTATAAAACCTAGCACTTTCTTCGCCTTATTTACAGCTGCTGTACTTTGTTTCGCTACTTTTAAATCACCAGTGACTATAACTACTAAATCTTTTTCCTGCTCTACGCTTGCTAACTCCTTCCCTGACATACTATACGCAAAATTACCGTTACGCGAACCTATATCTAAAATTTTGCACTTATCGACGTTAAATCTCATTTGCCATTTGACTGACCAATGAACGATTTTATTCAGATCTTCCTGGATTTTACCTCTATCTTCGTCATTAATCGCCCTACCACCCAACTTCGTGTCATCCGCAAACTTTGAAACTGTACTGACTAGGCCGACATCTAAATCGTTAATATATATATAAGAAAAAGCAAGGGGCCCAATACAGAACCCTGAGGAACGCCACTCGCTACATTAGCCCAACACGACTCCGCTCCATCAACGACCACCCTCTGTTTCCTACCTCGCAACCACTCTTCTATCCAATTTATTACTACGCCCCTGATTCCATGAGCCTTAGTTTTTTCAATGAGTCTTTTGTGCGGTACGGTGTCAAACGCTTTTTGAAAATCTAAATACACTACATCAACCGCCCGATGACTATCGTAAACTTCAACCACGCTTTGAAAAAATTCTAAAAGATTAGTTGAGCAAGATTTGTTTCGCCTAAAACCGTGCTGCGTATTTCTAACCAAGTTATGCAATTCTAAGTGTTCGACTATACGATCCCTAATTATTAATTCCAGTAACTTACCTACAACAGACATTAAACTGATTGGCCTATAATTTCCAGCCGCACCTTTATCGCCTTTCTTAAAGATAGGTGTTACATTTGCTAACTTGAAATTATCTGGTACGCACCCCTCAGAAATAGACGCATTAAAGATCTTTGTTAGCGGCACAGCAATGCTTTCTTTTAATTCTTTTAGTTGTATGGGATATATGGAATCCGGCCCCGGTGATTTACGCTTTTTCATTTTATCAGTATAGCACATTACCCCCCTTTCACTAACCACAATATTATATAAAATATTACCATTATCAAAAGGTATTATATCTATGACCGTAGGGATATTCGTTACATCTTCTATAGTAAAAACTGACGTAAAAAATTCGTTTAGCAAGGTAGCCATTTGCTTGTTTTCAGAAACTAGCTCTCCGTTAAAAAGGAGTAAGGGGGTAAGGGTAATGTTGTGGCCAGTGTCGTAACACCGCTCCCCGTCAATCGGAGAAGTTACGCGACATTGGGTCTGGAAAGTCCAGCAAAGCTGTAGGTCCCTTTCGTCATACGACCTGAGATACTGCGAAGTTGGTTAAACAACCCCATCATTAGATTACTTAACACTAATAATTTAACTTGAATGCAGCCCTTCAAATGATTACGGGCAATATCCATTTGAAATTCTCTTTATGTAGTTCGTTTAATGGTATGCAAAAAGGACAAATAGCGATAATGGAGACTATAGAAACTAGTATAACATTAAAAAATAATAAAAGAGAAATATATCCAACATTAATTCATTATTTGGATATGAACTCTTGAAATATGAGAACATATACTTAATTGTAACATTCCATTTAGCGCGAAAGACTGACTTGTTGCTTCAACATTACCCCACCCCCCGCCCCAACGCTCATGCGTAATTACTGTGAACATCAATAATTGAAAAGCATCCGTCATTTAATGATGATTAATTTAGTTGACGAAAGCTGAAACAGTTAATTAACATTCATTATCTACATTTGAGTTACAATGGAAAGTAGAAACAATGATACCTTAAATACCCTAATAGCTACGTGTGTGTGTGTGTGTGTGTGTGTGTGTGTGTCATTTTTTTGTTTTAGTGATATGTCAAATGACAGCAGATGAAATTATAACAAAAACTTTTTATTTCCCTTTTAACAAAACCAACTTTTGTAAATATTTTAACACTTCCAAAGAATGCGTGAGAGAGACGCAAAAAAGAAAAGGTAACATACTTTTCTTCTTTAGAAATATATTCAGATGCTCCGTTTCCATGGTAACCGGGGTTCAAATTTATCGTTTTTGCGATCGGCTGCGAATTATTATTTATCGATTAGGAATGCAAATCCGCGTTCTAA
Source organism: Bathynomus jamesi (assembly GCA_023014485.1). NCBI lineage: Eukaryota > Metazoa > Arthropoda > Malacostraca > Isopoda > Cirolanidae > Bathynomus > Bathynomus jamesi. Next base: position 441,254 of record JAJOZX010000764.1, on the reverse strand, counting down.
ATATCAAATGATTCGGTGGACGCCCGTTACCATAGCAACGAAGGTTATACCGTTTAGCTTAGCTGAAGAAACTATTTCTCTCTTTCCATATATCATCTGGTTAAGCTTCAATGCCTCTATTAACGAATCGAATCGAAGGGTTTTGATTGATGTGGCTCTACCACTCAGCTACTAATGGAAATTTAAATTCGGTATACTTTTTAATTAATGAACTCGGCTGAGGAACTCATTTGTAGGTTATTAAAGTAACGAGTGGTGATTGATAAGACTCAATACGTTCGGGTAATTACCACTCGCTCGTACTTGTTAATGTCACCTGTTGGTTTTGTAAATGGACCTGTTCCAACGTTTGTGTGTGGCATGGTTAACGAAATGATTTAATAAGCACTTGAGAGCAAACGTTAAAATACGTTGAATATTTTATCTTCCATTACATAAAACATCTGTAAAATTCACGTGTACCGCAAATTTGTTCCCCTAATTGAGAAATAGCCATTTTTCTTTTATTTTTTTGTCAGATCATGGCATGCTTTACCATTGTGATAAGCATGCAAATTTAATGGCGTTCCTTACGTAACACTTACGTAACATTTCCAGCTATAAAAAGTGTTGTTTGTTTAGAATAACGTGGTTGTTCCGTTAATTTCATAAATTACTTACGATTCTCATCAATATTTCAGACTATATCTGCCATATTGCGCGTTTACTGTAACACAACCATATTTAATTCCGGCAGTCACTTTGGTTGAATTTATTTTACCCAATAAATCACGCACCTCGTAAAGTATTATGTCCAAAAAATATTAAAAGAAACCAAATCAAACATTAAATTGAAATCAACATTAAAAAATATATATTTTTCGAAAAAAAAAAAAAACGAAACTAGCCACGCCATTTTGGTAAATATAACAGATGTCGGAGTAACAGCAATAAAAGGAATCGTATGAATTTTATTTATATTATCGCATCGATTTTAGACCGCATTCTCGGAAGACAAACTGTTTACGAGCGTCATTTTAAACTTAACGGAGCGGATAGAAATTTAATTTGAAAGCCTTTTTATTCCTGTATTTTACGGCTTCATTTGACAGAGTAAAGTAACAATGCTCCAGTAGTCATAATGGTCCCCTTTTTTGAAGCTATTCGATGTCATTTAAACTTATATGGACTTATTAGACGCGGGTTATAAATTCATTATAACGAATGTTTTGACGATAATAATGATTTGATACTGCAGTAATTTGATCTGGAGAAAGCATGAAACACGTTTTGATTAAAAACATGCAAATTTATCTTAATTACACCCGACTTAATGGGACTTAATAGCGAGCAATGCTGTTAGTCAATATGTTGCTCTTATGTGACACTGAAAGTAATAACAAGTTAAAGGTTACATTTGTATAAATTGCAAATGTAACATGTGTTAGAAAAATTGTTCATCTCGCTTACTAATATCGTTTCGTGCGAGGAAAATGGATCTTATATAACCTTTACTGTAAGTCTAAATTCGTTTGCAGTCTCATTTTTCATTAAATTTCTTTAAATTTTAAAAAAAAGTTATAATAAATAATTGAAAAATAATTTAAATAATTAAAAAGCGTAAATAAATAAATATAATTGCTGTATAAAAAATAAATACATAAAAAATTGTAAAAAATTTATATAGAATTGTGTATAGTATCATACAAACTTCTGTACTAACCTAAGGTGGATTCCAAATACCCTATACTTCGAACCGTAAACTCCTTCATATAATACGCAACGGATTTGTACTTTAATATTACTCTCAAATCACAATCATTTGAAACCTTCTCTATGCTAGCCCATACTGGGCACCCATTATCTCATACATACACATAAACACCTTACAGACAATACAAAACAACGCACTTCGTGTCATTACAGGATGTACTCAAACAACACCAATCGAACATCCGCACACAGAAACAAAAATACTGAAAGTTAGGCAACATTTAGATATGAGGGGAACACAATTCATGGCAGCAGCGACAACTAACCCACAACACCCTTGCTACTACATGTACAATCACGCACCAACACCTCGCACCATTAAGGTAACACCAGAGAGACATTATAACCAAATACTCCATTCCATACCACGCCCCACAGACATCACAAGGTACAGAAAACACATACACACACATCTAACCCACAAAGCACTGACACGATTCAGTCCGAATGCGGTCCTAGGTACGAAGCCGCCACCCATTGACAGGTCAGAGACCAGCCTGAACAGATCGGATCGAATTAACTTAGCACGATTCCGATGTGGACATCACCCCAACTTACGGACATATAAACACAGACTAGACAACTCCACAGACGACACCTGCCACCTGCGCCAGGACACACCACAAACAATTGAACACATTATGACAGACTGTACCACTCTAGCACAACATAGAACACGACACACAACATCACTAGTGCGCTGAACCTCTGGTCCACTCCGGAGAGGGCGATCGGTTACCCGCGTGCCGCTGACTTGCTCGATCAGGGTGGGCTGATCGGCTAACCAACAACAACAACAACCTTCTCTTTAGAGTTACTTTCAAAGAAATTTCATCAATTTTAAAATGTACGAAATTATTTTTGCAAAAGAATTTCCTATTTTCTCTTATTTCCTTCCTGAAATTTGCTCTATTTTCAGGACTCCGACTGTATATTTACGATAGTTTTACGGATGTAATTAAATATATTGTAATTATTATTATTAAATATATTAAATATATTGTAATTAAATATATTGTCAGAAGTAAATGAGTGAATAATCTGTTTTGGACCTCGCAATTCGTTGTTGTTGAACTTCACGTTGAAATACCACACAGTAATTAGCGATTATTTTCCCTTAGATGAAGCCATTCAGGGCCAGAGAATGACCCTTACCCTTTAATGAACACAATCTGATCCATTTGGGAAGTCAGGTCCAAGAGGAAGAGGGAGTGGTCAATTTAATTGGAGTCAGGTTTAATTCTCATTATGATCTGAATATTTTGTGATTTAAACTCCCTTCATTTAATCCGGGATTAAAAGAGAATTCTAGAAGATTCGACGTTTAATACAGGCTGCAATTATCCATTGCATTGCAACACATACACGCGCGCGCGCACACACACACATACATACACACACATTATATACATATATACAGTTTATTCCCATTATTACTATTTTTATATTAAAAGATCAAAGCAAGAAGGCAAATATTTTACTTCTTTTGAACTAATTTTTCTCTTTATTCCCCATTTTTCATAAATTTTCGGACAATTTTTTTTTATCATCTATTAAATCGTCTTTGAAATAAGAAGTCATTTAAAATGTCAAATAATATATTAAAAATAAATTTCTCTAAAAATAAAATAATATAAAAATAAAAGAGAAAATAATAAAAGAACAAAGAGGGGTCTAATATGAACGTCTTTCAAAACTGAACGATGTCTAAAAAAAAAACTAAAATTCCAAATTTATTCATCCAAAATTTTTCTCAACGTTTCATAAAGTTTCGTTCGCGGATGTAAACATTTTTTTCAGTTATTTTCTTAAAATTCATAATTCAAAGCAAAGATGGAGTAAAGAGAAAATTGGAGATATAAAAGGGTGACTATAAAAATTAATTTTTGAAAAAAAAAAAAAAAAAAAAAATGGTCTTTCCAAAAGAGAATGAGAAGAAAGACCGAAATGAGTTGACATAAAAATTATTTTTATAGCGGGGTTAAAAGAAACTTTTATTCCAACATTTGTTTAGGACTCAATTTTTGTGTTTAAACTCTCTTTCCGTCAATGGAGATTATGATGGAGGTAGCTAATGACGCAAACACGCGTTTGGAGAGATACACGGATACACAATGGATACAAAATGGACGTATTGTAACTCGCTACTACGTACGTAGATCTCATTTTAATAATTCATGTAGCACTATTCAAATTCCCGTGTGTGTATATATATATATATATGTGTGTGTGTGTGTGTGTGTGTGTGTTAGCGGCAATAAGCGAAATCCGGCATTAAGCTTAATGCCTAGGCAATAAGCTAAAAGCTAATAATGCATATAATCATAAGCATAATGCCTATTTATATATTTATAATAATAATAAATATAACCTAACTAGTGATGCACCGATGTATCGGGTATCGGTGGTATCGGCCCTTCACGCGATAGTATCGGTATCGTTAAATTTAGGTGTCCAATCCTGCCAATACTCCGATACTTCCGATACGTCGCACCTGGTATATGGTATATACTATATAGGGCATTGTGTGTCATTATCATCATGTATAATTGTGGGTGCTCCTTTAGTATGCGGTCTACAGACAAATTCACACTTTAGTATGCGGTCTACACCAATTTGTTTTTTAAATGTAGTTAAAGAAGGTTAAAATGACAATCTTACTTGAAAAAATTTTATTGAAAAGTTAAAAACACAAAAAGTTTAAATGTAAGTATACCTTCTTAGCTTGTTTACTAATTGCTTGTTTACATCCCAATGTCAGTCGCCCTTGACGATTGGTTAGGTTTAGTCATGATATTTTCGTTAGTTTTAACGAAAATATCTTGACTAAACCTAACCAGTCGTAGGTAGACCGCATACTACAGGGTGTCCCGTAAGTCTGGACCCATAGGGAAAAATAATAAAATTACAAAATAGTCCAAAAATTTATTTATAATATATTTTTTTATTATTTTTATTATTATTTTTATTATTTTTTTATTATGATCTTACTCCGCTGGAGTTTTATTTGTGGGGCCACTTGAAAGCCAAAGTGTACGAGGTCAAACTTCAGAACATTTTCCACCTTAAAGCACGCATTGTGGAGGCGTGTCAAGAAATTTCTGCGACTGTGATTCAGAAAGTGCTGTCGCAGTGGAGATTGCGTCTTCAACTATGTGTGCGACACAACGGCGGACACTTTGAACAGATTATGTAATAAATTTTTGGACTATTTTGTAATTTTATTATTTTTCCCTATGGGTCCAGACTTACGGGACACCCTGTATAGTAGCACCGGCAATTGAATTGTTTACAACTTTACTGCTTCAAATTTCTCAAGTTACTGATGTTAAACAATCATTTTGAATTTCAAGGTCAAATAGGGTCTAAGTCATGTGAGTGAGTCATTTAGCGAAAAAAAAGAGCGGCAGAATGCGTGAGCAGGCACAAATTTAACGGAAAAAACCTGTAGACTGCACTTTGAAAAAAGTAGAGCGCGGCAGAATTTGTAGACCGCATACTAAAGGAGCACCTAATTGTGTGTCATTGTGTGTCAATCTCATTTTTTGTGTGTGAATATCTTTACATTTCGTTTTCATCACTTTTCACACATTTTATAAATTTAGTGTTTTCATTTCAGATCTTATCTAAATTCTGTAGAATTCATCATGTCTAGTCAATCTAGAAAACAGTACAGTTTGAAAATTTTTCATAGTATCAGAAACCGACAAAAGTAAAACTGTTCGTAAATTATGTTCTGTTGAATTATCCAGAGGAGGAAAAACCAGTAAAAGTTACACTACTACCAACTTGATGAAACGCATCACCAACAAACATCAAGAAGAGTATAAAAAGGAACAAAAATTGATAGAGGATTAAAAGAAGAGGAAGAGTAATGAACTACGTCAAAATCCTTTCGTGATAAAAAAAGGTCCAAGAAGAGATGATACTCAACCAAGAACTTCTAGTTTGTCTTCATCGGCTGTTGACCCGAGTGTTTCTCCTACGAGTAAAACTACAGTGACAACGCAGTACACAATGGAAGAAACTCTAGCATTAAAAAAGATTTGGGACATTAATTCTTCTCAAGCGAAAGCAGTGCACTATGCTATTGGTGAGATGATCGCGGTTGACAATCAACCCTTTTCCATTGTTGAGGACAATGGGTTCACTAGGTTGGTGAAAACACTTCGTCCAAATTATTCTCTGTCAAGTAGGAAGTATTTTGCTGACAATATTGTACCAGACATCTATGCATCAGTGAGGAAAAGAGTACGAACAATTGTTGATGAATCCCACAGTTTGAGCTTAACTAGCGACATTTGGACCTCAAGTGACAGTTCGTTCATTAGTCTTACAGGACATTGTGTATCAGAAAGTTTTGATAAAACAACAGTTGTGTTGCGTTCCCAGAATCCCATACAGCTAGCAATATTAGTGAGATTATACAAAGTGCCATAACTGCCTTCAACATTCCGTCTTACAAGGTGCATGTAATTGTGAGAGACAATGGTGCCAATATGGTAAAGGGGATTTCAGAATCTGGATATGATGCACTGCCTTGTTTTCTACATACCTTACAGCTAATTGTAAAAGATTGTATCTTTGAACAAAGAATAGTGAAGGGCATAATTGCTAACTGCAAACAAATAGTTGGTCATTTCAACCACTACAGCTGCCTACACCAAGTTGCATGAAATTCAAAGACAACATGGACTACCAGAACACAAGATGATTCAAGATGTGCCAACTAGGTGGAATAGTACTTTCTTTCTTTTGGAAAGGTTGCTTGAACAGAAAATACCAATTGCTAACTACTGCTTGAATACGCCAAACCTACCAACATTTGATGCAAATCTAAGTGGAATATAATTGCAAAACTTGTCAAGTTATTGAGATTTTTTCACAAAACTACAATCAGGCTTAGCAGCAGAGATAGTACCGCCTCTGAAATTCTCCCACAAATTAGATTTCTTGAGCTGTTTGTTGAAAGGGCAAGAGCTGAGGGAGGATTTGGTCACCTGGGAAGCACAATTGCAGCTCTCAAAAATTCCTGTTCCCAGCGGTTCATGAAATATAAGGATGACAACAACATGATATTTTCTACATTCTTGGACCCTAGATTCAAAGATGCTTTCTTTGAAAAGGAGAATGAAACCAGCTCCAAAACACACCTCAACAACCTTTCATCTACATTAACAGGCATAGTAGAAGTGCTCAAGCAACAGAAGAATGATCATGAGAGCGCAAGTGAAGAGTCCCCTGATCACTACACCATCGAAGTTGATCAAGCAAATAAAGATCAAGACACTAAAGACTTTAATTTTGACAGTTGTTATGATCAACTTATTGCCAGCAAGAATAATGAAGCCAACTATCGTGATTATCAACGCACCACTGGCGAAACAACCCTTCAAGACAGAGGAACCACTGATTCAATTCAGAGAAGTTCAGCAAAACTTAAATTTTCGCTCAAAAGAGAGATAGAAAAATATGTCGCTCTCAACAACCTTGATAGGAAACTGTGTCCATTGGAATGTTGGAAGATCAACAGCGAACTTTTCCCAAATTTGTGTCAACTAGCTAAGAAATATTTATCAGCCCCTCCTTCTTCAATTGAGAGTGAACGGCTCTTTAGCATTGGTGGTAACATATACAATCCCAAGAGAAACAGACTAGCTCCCAATACAGGAGAACAACTGATATTCCTGAACTTCAATATTAGGATTTTTAACTTCAAATATTAAGCGTGTGCAATTGTATATCGTGATTTCATGAAACAAATTCACTTCAAGAATTAGTTCGCAGTTGTTGGTTGGTAATCTGAGACTAAGATCTTACAGTGACTAAGTTAAAAAAGTGAATATTGTTTTAATTTCAAATCTAATTTTATTGGAGGATTTTTATTACCTATTATTTTTTGTTTTTATTACTTTTTGGCCTAATTAATAATTTTTTGTCTTTTATGTTTTAGTACCGAGAATTTCATTTTTTGTCTTCTGTGATGTATCTTGTATACCTTTTCATTTTCATTATAACTGGAATAAAATATTATAATCATTGCAATTATCAGTCAATGTACTCACTAATGTCACTACGTTGTAATTTGTTTAAATAAAAGGAAAGAGGGTGGCCGGGTGGATCAAATTGGGGCCCCGTATTCGTATCATAATGGTTCATATCCTATAAGTTACTTATCTTGCCTCATTTTGTCTGTAATAAATAATGAAGATACGAAACATCCATCAATATTAACTTATTAAAGAATCACCATCACGATATTTATGTCAGTCAAAATTTCTTTGATTATCAATTTTCTATATCGAAGTTGATCAAGCAAATAAAGATCAAGACACGGAAAACTTTGATTTTGACATGTTAATAAATGTTAATAACAAAAATGTGCTTATTAAACCTTATATAAACATGATACCAGCTTAGCAACATGGGAGGTGGGCCATGAGTTATTCGAATCAGCTCTTGTGGGTCATCGCTTCAAAAAGGTTGGGAACCACTGGCCCTAGGCATTATCTTAATGCCTGACTTCCCTTATTGCTGCTAACACACACACACACACACACACGCACACACACACACACACACACACGCACACACACACACACACACACACACACACACACCATATATATATATATATATATACACCCTACCTTTAAACAAAGGGATAGGAATATAATGATTCCTCTACTGAAAACACTGATCATACCCAAATTGGAATACTGCTCGGTCCTAACATGCCAATATAAAAAAGAAGACATTAGACAGCTAGAAGGGATTCAGAGAAACTTCACAGCCAAGATCAATGGATGCAAAGCACTAAATTACTGGGAAAGGTTACGCGAATTAAACCTATATTCACTGAAAAGGAAAAGAGAGAGATACACCATCATTTACACTTGGAAAATAATGGAGAAACTAGCCCCTAATCTTACTCTGAACCCTATAACCCCATAAACAACAGTGGAAAGTAGAAAAGGAAGACTGTGTCGTGTTCCCAAATTAAAGGCGAGACAGGGAACATCCTTAATCCTGAAAGAAAATAGTTTTGTTGTGAGAGGACCAAAACTGTTTAATCAGCTGCCCAAAGACCTAAGGAACACGAGTGGTGTTGCGATGGACATGTTTAAAAGAAGATTAGACGCCTGGCTCAGAACAATCCCGATGAGCTGGGCGTACCCGGTTATGTGAGGTGGAGAGTACAAGAAACCAACTCACTACTTAACCAAGCCAACTCGAGAGGAGGGGCGACAAGCATGACCTTCGTGAAATGAGGAATCATCGCACGGAACATTTGAAAAGTATCATATATATATATACACCTTTGGTTAGCTTCCGCCTGAATTGTTCATTCTGACGAAGGTCAAACTTTTCACTCCACCTTAGATCTACAGTTTCACGTGGATTCCGAACCACGTCCCACCACGTTAGGGTCAGAAATTACAAAGTCCTCGCCCGGACTCGATTTCGCGATCGAGAGATCAACAGTCCAGCGTCTTAACCACTAGGCTACCCATTTATCTACCAACCAATTTTTTTATTGCGTGGAAGGATGAGCAGCTGGGTTATGCTGCGGCCCGCCTGCCGTCACCGGGTCTCGAGATCCCGGGGCCGATGGATTGTAGTCAGCGATGCTAACCACTACATCACCGAAACGCATCTAGTTCACTAATTCACTAATAAATTTACTTTTAAAAGCGTGATAGATAGAGTTGTGGAACCTATTTCAGTCGATTCAGGAGGAAAACAATATCAATGTCTAACGATTCCCACTGCAAAATAATTTTACTTTTACTGTCTTCCAAAAAATTTACCCGCAATTTTCTTTCATCTTACGTACGATCGTATTTCCTTTTCTTAGCACAAAATTGGCATAAACTCTCACTAGATTTAGCACTCGCTTAGCATTCTCCGAGTCCACATACTAAAACGAGTACGTAATTTGTACTTTTTAGCGAGGTACTGTACAGTATTTTCAAAATGTACCAATTTATATGCGTATTTGCCATTATAAATAAATATTCCACTAAACTTATTTACGCTCGTAAAAGTTTTGCATTTTTTTTATTAACTTAAATAAAAGCACGAAGTTTTTATTGTACTTTCTCTACACAAAGGAAATTAGTTCATTAGTGCAAAACATGCTCTAAGTGAGGTCCTCTCAGCTCATTAACTCTTTCCACACGAAAAACAAAATTTGGCAAAATTTTGGTCACTTTTAAATTTCAGACTAAGACGCCGATCATAAACAACAGAAGACACCTTCATACCTTTACTCTATCCGTCATACCAACATCTGCGGCTAATTGGGGCTAACACGCTTCAAATTTAAAAGGGAGAGTCATATTACGGAAATAAAAGATAAGAGAAGTCTGAACTAATAACATTTCATAATTGGAGAAATTTTTATAATACAGAGTGTTCGAAAAGTCCCGTCACCCCCTACAAAATGTACAGGGTGTCCATAAATGCTTACCCTGAAAACGGTATGCTCTCATGTTTTAATGACTAATCTTACATCCGTTTTCTTTTTACGGGTGATCTCGTACACGCATAGAGTTTCTGTGCTGGTGTGTTTCGTCTACCGCATTCGCCGCTAGGAGCGCTGTAGTAGCTGTTCAGTTAAGATGGCGTCTGTGACAGAGAAGGCACAATGTGTTGCGTGGCTTGCAGAAACAAAATCTCCTGTCAGTGTTCAGCGAAGGTTCAGAACAAAGTATGGAAAGAATCCACCTGGTGTGAAGTTAATTAAGTCGTGGATGAAAAAATTCTTGGAAACTGGAAACGTGGAAAAGGGAAAGAGCAGTGGTAGACCATCAGTTTCCGATGGGACGGTGGAAAACATTCAAACTGCTTTCACACAGTCACCAACGAAATCGGTGAGACAAGCTTCATGCCAACTAAAGATACCGAAGTCTACGGTGCACAAGGTGTTACACAAACGTTTGAAGTTACACGCCTACAAGGTACAAATTGTTCAAGAACTGAAACCTGATGACCGTCCAAAACGTGAACAATTCTCTATTGACATTTTGAACAGCATTGAAGAGGATAATGACTTCTTGTTACGTGTCTGCTTTTCAGACGAGGCTACGTTTCATCTTAGTGGTAGAGTCAACAGACACAATGTGCGTATTTGGGGATCGGAAAACCCACGTGCCGTAAGGGAGCATATTAGGGGCAGTCCGAAGATCAATGTCTGGTGTGGACTAATGCATGACCAGATAATTGGTCCTTTCTTCTTCGCTGAGAACACTGTTTCCGCAACTGTGTACCTGGATATGCTCACCAATTACGCCATCCTCCAGCTGCAGGACAGGCAGCCAACTGTCATCTTCCAACAAGATGGGGCACCCCCTCATTGGGCGCATGTTGTTCGTGAAACTCTCGACGCAACATTTCCAAATCGATGGATTGGCAGGGACGGGCCAATCCCATGACCCCCAAGATCACCAGACATTACCCCGCTGGATTTCTTTCTCTGGGGTCATGTTAAAGATTTGGTTTATGCAACAGTTGTTCCAGATATCAGGACATTGCGAGAACGCATTACGGATGCAATTGCAACAGTTAACCCACAAATGTTGGAAAATGTGTGGCGTGAGTGTGAATACCGTTTAGACATTTTACGTGCCACTAGGGGTGCACATGTGGAAGCTTATTAAGTTCATTAACTATGTATCAAAACTTTGTATGTTTATCTACTTATGATTAAAACTGTGTTTGAATACGAGTGTTTATTTAAAAGTTATAGCATGCTTTAATCAGGGTAATCATTTATGGACACCCTGTACATATTGTAATACCAATTTTATTTTTGTGTGATTAATTGAATTTAAATGTGATTCATTGACATTTTTTTTCTTTTCCAGGTATTAGAGTTGTGTGAACAATGGCAGACCATTTCACTTACACTCTGGAGGAAAGGATAGTGATGAGCACATGGTCTCATGAAAAGTCACATACTGGCAAAACGATGCATGATATCCAGAATGATTTCAACACAAGATTCAATAAGGTTTCACCACCAAACAAGACGGTATTACAATGGGAGAAAAAACTGTTTGAAACTGGCTCCATCAAGGACAGACCACGGTCGGGAAAACCAACAGCGCGAGCGGAACAATGTGAAGGTGTGATTGCATCGGTGGTTCGTTCACCAAAAAAATCACTTCGGAAACGACCACAAGAACGTGCAGTCTCCATGTCCACAATGAGAGATCACATGACAAAAGATCTCGGCATGAAACCATACCGCCCGCATAATCCTTTGTTACGAAAATGATGGTGCACACACAGATATTCTTGATTAGTAACTGTAATTAGTAACTGTATTTACTGTAATTAAAGTAATTATTGCTAGTGACTTGTTTCTTAAATTACACCTACCACATATAAATACAATTAATCACACAAAAATAAAATTGGTATTACAATATGTACATTTTGTAGGGGATGACGGGACTTCTCGAACACCCTGTACAACAAAAACGAGTAATAATAGTAATAAACGTAAACTTCCTGCGAGCCAATTGTGGCTCGCGGGCTGCGGGGTGACCTCCTTTTCTGTATAAAATGTAGATCTTTCAGAATTTTTTAAAATGGGTTAAAATATAGTTCTTATACAGGGTGAGCGAAAAGTCCCTGTGCACCTGTCCACTTCCGACACAGTCCAGGTACAGGTTCACTACACTTCTTGCAGGTGCACAAGGACTTTGTATCTGAAGAGGGTGTGATCATATTAAAGAAACCAAAGAAAGAATCGGATGATCAAGTGTTCAGTGGCACAAAATGTGTCAGAAGGTATCCCCAGCGCAATCTCCGACCCACCGATAACAGACTCATTCCAAACCAACATTTTAAGCAAAACGCGCACATAAAAAGAGAAATCGCTTTTTTGTTTTAAAACATACCAAAGGCTTTTCAAGGGTTACAAAACAAATCAACTAAAAAAACGCCGTATTGAAACCACGGATCAAATTCACGAAATTCAACAAAAGATTTCATTTTTTACAAACGCAAAAAAATAAAATAAAATAAAGTAAAAATGGAGTGAAAAGGCGAGTAAATAAACGCACTTTTTCCCATTAAAATTTCCTCCATTTCCACGCGAAGACCTTCTTATGCAAATTCGAAAATATTAAGAAAAATACCACCATCTCCTCACTGAATTTCGCGCTCTGATCGCGACAAAATATGCCATCAAAATTCATATGCACTTATATAGATTCTCTACTTTTCACCGTTTTAAAGCAAGGGATTATATATATATATATATGTATATATATATATATATACATTTAACTGCAATGACCACGCAGTATATTAATGTATAGAAACGACGTAAGTATAGAGGAATGTTCTGCACACGAGGAAGAGAAATAACGAACAAATGAAAAATGAGGTCCCCGCCCGGGAATCGAACCCAGGATCTTCCGATTGCCGGTCCGATATGCTAACCACTACACCACAGGGCACAATAGTCAGAAGTCGTAATTCTCCTACATAGGGCAGAAACCAATTAATATACTGCGTGGTCATTGCAGTTAAATGTACATATTCACGATTTGCGAGGGTGCCCTCTCAAGGCATTGGTTTCTGCCCTATGTAGGAGAATTACGACTTCTGACTATTGTGCCCTGTGGTGTAGTGGTTAGCATATCGGACCGGCAATCGGAAGATCCTGGGTTCGATTCCCGGGCGGGGACCTCATTTTTCATTGAAGCTAATATTTCCTGATGTAAAAAGAGATAGAGCAAGGCAGTATGTTTTAAAATAATGCACAATACCTTCTTTTAATGGCTTTGACGCGAGACGATAGTGTTATGGCGACTTCATAAGAGAAAGCGCAATGGGTGTCGCAGCAAGCCGAATTTAAGTCAGTCATCACTGTTAAGCTTAACTTTCGACGTGTGTATGGGAAGGAACCCCGACTCACAAAATGACACAAATAGTTTAAGGAAATCGTCAATTAGACGTCGGATGAAGACGTCGAACGCATTAGATATTCTTTTTTCCGTAACTTCAAACTAAGTCGATTGCGCGATGTAACCGCGAACGGGCAATTCTTAAATCTACACTTCACAAAGTCCTCCATAAACACCTTCGTCTGCACGATTATAAACTGGAATTAAACTTGAGTTTGTTGCTACTTCCGTGTTACAAAACTTGGATAAAAACCAGAATTACGTGAATCGCATTCTTTCCGCCAACGAACGAGGCAAAAAGTTTCACAAAAGCGGGAAAATAAATCGCCATAACTTTAGAGTTTTGGGCTCAGAACATCTAGCTATATGCTATCATCGAATACGTGCGCGACAGTCCTAAAGTGAATGATAGCAACGGGTGTTCAAACTAATGAAATTGTTGGTTTACGTCGTCGTCGTCGTTGGCCTAGGCAAGCTACGGCTTGGGACCGTAGCGCATCTATCCGGTATAGGTTAACCTGGATGATGTAGCCATAAGCACTGCCGCTAGTTAAGTGCCAACCAGTGATTATCTCACTAGCCGTATTGAGTCCGTTAGGCGAAACTACGACAGTACCAAAGGTGGAAAATATAACCTTTGGTTTTCTATTATTTATTTGTAAATGGACATGGTATTAGATTAAAATAAATATTTGAATATAAATAATTAACTGACAATTGTGATATATAATTAATTATGTTTACATACAATAAAATAATATAGTATACATAAAATTAGTATTAATGTGGTTCACAATTGAATTATATGGGGTAACTAATTTAAAATGAATTTATACTATTCCGAAATTCAAGACGGTAAAATTAACATTTATCTTGAAACTAAAATAAGAGTATTCACTACACACTCCCCCACCAGAGAGGAAGTTCAAAGAGTTCCGAACGACACAGATTTCCGCTGACCTTTTTGGTAGCTACATGTACCTCACTTAAGGTTGATTCCAAAAACGCAGGCTTAAGACGATCGATAGAAACCTTGTCGACCTTGGAACCGCGCTGGATGAGAAATGATTTGCGCGTACGTCGGAGAACTTCATAGGGTCCGTCATATGGACATTGGAGAGGCCGTTTTGGGACAGGTACACGAACGAAAACGTGGGTGCAAGACTGGAGGGCTGGGGAAACAAAGATGTTCTGTTGGCTAGTCAATCGAGGGGGAACAGGCTGAAGGGACTGCATGTGAGAGGAAAGTGTTTGAGCGAATTCCGTAGGATCACATGACTTATCCCCTGCAGTGAAGTAGCCACCTGGTAGCCGCAGTGTTGTTCCATAGACTAGTTCAGCCGCTGTAGTCTTCAGATCACTCTTAAATGCAGAGCGAATACCAAGCAACACGAGTGGAAGCTTATCCATCCAATGGGAGTCTTCGTGACACATAAGGGATGACTTCAGCTGGCGATGGAAGCGTTCGACGAGGCCGTTAGCTTGCGGATGATACGCACAGGTATGCGCATGTACTGTACCCAACAAGCTGGTAAACTTCTTCCAAAGCGAAGACTCAAATTGGCGACCTTGGTCAGATGACTTTTGTCGGCAATCCAAATCTTGATACCCATCCATGAAGAAAGGCTCTTGCAACAGTTTCCGCTTGGATATCAGGAAGTGGAATGGCTTCAGGCCATCTGGAAAAGCGGTCGAGACAGGTGAGCAGATAACGTTGGCCTTGAATCACTGGAAGAGGGCCAACAATGTCTACATGAATTACTTCAAATCGCTGGGATGGGGGCGGAAATGCGTCAAAGGGGGACCTGGTGTGCCTTTGGACTTTGGCACGCTGGCAGGCAAGGCACGTTTTGGTCCAATGTTTGACATCCTTCCGCATCGAGGGCCAAACAAAGCGAGAGGTAACCAGGTGTTGCGAAGCACGGATACCAGGATGGGAGGGCTTATGAAGATCCATGAAGACTGCTTGTCTGTGACATGGAGGGACATATGGGCGAATAGCAGCTGTTGATACGTCGCAATAGAGGGGCACAGACAATCCTGGCATACTCATTTTCTTGAGGGAAAGTGAGTGAGTGGAGTCTTCTCTGAGCAGGTCTTGTAGTTCCGTATCCTTATCTTGATCCTGTGCAATAGCATTCCACAGTGTAGAGCTGAGGGTAACAGAAGTAATCTCTATTCTTGAAAGTGCATCCGCTGGAGTGTTCAAGACACCTTTGATGTGGCGGATATCTGTGGTAAATTGCGAGATATAATCGAGTTGCCTGATGACTCTGGGAGAGTGGTTACAGCTGTTTTTATTGAAGACAGTGACCAAAGGTTTGTGGTCGGTAAAAACACAAAACTCTCGGCCTTCAAGGAAATGTTGAAAATACTTCACGTTTAAGTAAATAGCAAGAAGTTCACGTCCGAAAGCACTATAACGCGTTTGGGCTGGCTGCAGCTTTTTCGAGTAAAACGCGATGGGTGCTTGTTGACCGTTAATGGTTTGTTCCAACACTCCACCGATCGCAACATCTGATGCATCGACCGTCAGAGTTAGGGGGGCATCACTGATAGGAAATGACAGAGACAATGCACTATTGATAGCATTTTTGGCATTGTCGAACGCCTGTAAATTATCGCTACACCATACCAATTTCGTTACCTTGCGTTTGTGTGTGATCATAGCGTGTAGAGGAGCAAGAACACTGGCACAGTTTTTAATGAACTTGTGGTAATAATTTACCAAACCTAGAAACCGACGTAACTCACGCTGATTATTTGGCATTGGGTAATTTTTTATCACTTCACACTTGTCCTGAAGGGGGGTAATTCCGTGCTGCGAAATCGTGTGACCAAGAAATTCCAAGGTTGGCTGTGCAAACACACACTTAGATGCATTAATAGTAACACCGTATTGTTCTAAACGTTGAAAGAGGAGTGAAAGATGTTCCTTATGTTCCTCTTCCGTTGAGCTGGCCACAAGCAAATCATCGATGTAGGCATAAACAAAGTCTAAGCCTCTGGTGACCTCATCTATAAACCTCTGAAAGGTTTGCGCAGCATTCCGTAGCCCGAACGGCATCTTCAAAAATTCGAATAACCCAAATGGTGTACAAACTGCAGTCTTGGGAATATCCGAAGGCTCTACGGGAATGTGGTGGAAAGCCTTAACGAGATCTATTTTACTGAAGATAGATTTGCCGTGGAGAAGAGAAGTAAAGTCTTCGACATTTGGTACCGGATATCGGTCCGGGATGGTTGTCGAATTCAAAAACCGGTAATCCCCACATGGTCTCCAGTCTCCTGACTTCTTCTGGACCAGGTGTAGGGGAGAGGACCAACTGCTTTTGGAAGGTCTTATTATCCCAAGATCCAGCATAAGCTGGAATTCCGATTTGGCAGCTTTCAGTTTGTCCGGGGCAAGACGTCTGGGTTTTGCAAACACAGGGGGACCTTTTGTTGTAATGTGATGGGTAATGGTGTGCTTAATGGTATCACCCATCTGCATCGGTTGAAGAATTCCTGGATATCGCTGGAAAAGGCACTGGTACATGGAATTAGGGGGAACGAGGGAAAGTGCAGAGTTCGAGGCGTCCGGAAGGGCAACCTGTTTGGCAAGAACAGAAAGCAGTGTGGCCTGGTCGCATAAGCGTCGCTTGTCAAGATCCACCAGGAGTTTGAAATGCTGGAGGAAGTCAGCGCCGATTATGGGATGCCGCACTTGAGCACAGATGAAAATCCACTTGAAGGATCGGTGAAGGCCCAAGTTTAGTTCACGCGACTGAGTACCGTACGTGGGTATGCGTGAACCGTTAGCAGCGTATAGAGGCGGAGATTCCGAGTGCGTATGACCAGATTTTTGAGGGAATACACTGACTGACGCTCCGGTATCGACCAAGAAATTGACACCAGAGTTCCTGTCCTTTATGAATAACAGGTTGGCAGTGCGAGTACTAGACGCCATTAGGACTCGCTGCTGGGGTTTCCCGACGAAAAATTGCAAGGGGAGATGCACTTCCTAGCCTTCTTTCCAAATTTGGCGTGGTAGAAGCAGATCTTCCCGGAACTCGAACGATGCCTCTTCGTAAATCTTGACCGAGAATGGCTTCTTTGCCGTTGATTTTGTAGCAGAGAACAAACGTGGTTGAGTTGTTGACTTAACTCTTCCACTTTCAACTCCAGTTCCGATTGTGTGTTCACGTTGTTGACCGGAGCTGTGTCAATCTCCACTACTTTGTCGGCAGTTTCTGCTAGTTTATCAACTGGAGTAGCAGGATCCATAGTGGCCAAGACACGCTGAGCTGATGGAGGAAGTTTCTGCAAGAACAACTGTCTAAAGATGTCCTTATCGAAGGTTTGTGCGCGTTCGCCTAGAGCGCACTGCATAGCCCTCAGCATTTGAGTGGGCTTACGGTCTCCAAGTTCTTCTTTTGAGATTAACTGATGTAGCTTCTCACGCTCGGAGACAGTGGTGCGGCACAGGATGGCAGACTTCAGATCGTTGTATGGGTCCTCACTCGTGGAAGTAGACACGATGACGTCACGGACTTCAGAGATGATGCTCGCTGGTAGAGAGGACAAAACATGATCGTATTTCGTCCTGCTAGCGGTGATCCTTCCCAAGTTGAATTGTGATTCCACTTGGTGGAACCAAATAAATGGATCACCCGGCCAGAAGACGGGGAGCTTTACGCTCAAGTGGGAGATGGCACCAGCGTCGTCAGGCATCTTCTCCTAGGCTTGCTGACGTACAAGCAAGACGACAAGTTCCCAACGAAGGAGTGGAGGTTGAGACGAGCGCAGGCACAGAGCGCACGGGCTGGGGTGAGGGGCAGAGGGCACGAGCGACATTACAGTCTGGTCCTAGTCGCTCGGGTGAAGGGGGTGGTGGGCACGAACGACGTTACAGTCTGGTCCTAGTCGTTCGGGTGAAGGGGGTGGTGGGCACGAACGACATTACAGTCTAGTCCTAGTCGTTCGGGTGAAGGGGGTGATGGGCACGAACGACATTACAGTCTAGTCCTAGTCGTTCGGGTAGAAGGGGTAATCCAGCTCCGGGGTCATCAATTGTTGGTTTACGTCGTCGTCGTCGTTGGCCTAGGCAAGCTACGGCTTGGGACCGTAGCGCATCTATCCGGTATAGGTTAACCTGGATGATGTAGCCATAAGCACTGCCGCTAGTTAAGTGCCAACCAGTGATTATCTCACTAGCCGTATTGAGTCCGTTAGGCGAAACTACGACAGTACCAAAGGTGGAAAATATAACCTTTGGTTTTCTATTATTTATTTGTAAAATGGACATGGTATTAGATTAAAATAAATATTTGAATATAAATAATTAACTGACAATTGTGATATATAATTAATTATGTTTACATACAATAAAATAATATAGTATACATAAAATTAGTATTAATGTGGTTCACAATTGAATTATAATGGGGTAACTAATTTAAAATGAATTTATACTATTCCGAAATTCAAGACTGTAAAATTAACATTTATCTTGAAACTAAAATAAGAGTATTCACTACAAAATGGTCACCTCAATCACCCGATCTCAGTGCTATTAAATTCTTCTGGGATGAACTTGATGGAAAAGTCAAAGAAGTGACTAACCAACCTAGACATGTTGTGGGATGTGCGGCAGTAAATGGAATGAATTCCAAAATCCAAGTACCACTTAAATTATGTACCACAAACGAGTGTACGTAGTGGTGATTGCCAACAAGAGAGGATATTCAGAGGAAAATTCTTTTAGAAATGACGTTAAAGCAAGTCTTCGTATCACTTGATGACGAAACCTCTAAAGACACTGATATAATCGTATTACATCAATGTTACATTAACTGCTACCGCAATATTTTCAGCGTACAGATATTTCTATTTCTCTAGCTTAGTGTATATATATATATATATATATATATAAAACCACGAAGGAAAGGAAACACAGAATGGTGCTCAAGCGCTTTCGTCTAATGACATCCTCAGGAACACTGAAGTACATAAAGAGTTACAGCCTATATATAGGTTACGGAGAAATAAAATTAAAAATTAAAGGATTGTGGGAGGGGCATACAAATTTGTAAGGAAAAACTATCGATTTTTAGCACAAGATCAAATGAATTGTTTCCAACCAATGTTATAGATAAAAAAAAAAAACTACCGATTTTTAGCACAAGATCAAATGAATTGTTTCCAACCAATGTTATAAAAAAAAAAAAAAAAAAATTTATACTGGAAATCTGCCCGGGTTTTAGCACTCTGCCCTTCTTGTATATAAAAATAAATTGAAAAATAAAAGTTATTAGAGTGGCATACAAGTTTACCAAAGATTTAGCGTTCTACCCTTCTTATCTAAATCTGTTCTGAAGGAATTCAAAACAACAGGATCGAGTTGAAAAAGACCTTTGCTTAGGTAGGTTTTTTTTTTTTTTTATCTATAACATTGGTTGGAAACAATTCATTTGATCGTGTGCTAAAAATCGATAGTTTTTCCTTACAAATTTGTATGACCCTCCCACAATCTTTTAATTTTTAATTTTATTTCTCCGTTTATTGTATATATATATATATATATATATTTTTTTTTTCTGTAACCTATATATAGGCTGTAACTCTTTATGTACTTCAGTGTTCCTGAGGATGTCATTAGACGAAAGCGCTTGAGCACCATTCTGTGTTTCCTTTCCTTCGTGGTTTTATTCATCATAAATATTTTTCACGTGTTACTTTCGTGAAATAATTTTCATATATATATATATATTGATGAGTGAGAAAGCAAAATAGATGGATGTCTGTAAGAAAGTAAGTCCTTAATTCAACTTGGGATTTGGACGGCAACTGCGCGCGCCTTTTATCTTTCTTGATTCGTTTTCTCTCATCATCGAAGAAGGGGAGACTCATTTATGTTTAGAAATGAGAGCGAAATGACATGATAAAGATGAAAGGATAAAGAGATGAGAAAGAAAGAGATGAAGCAGGAAAATTAAAGAGAAGGAAGAGGGATAGAAATTGATAAAAGTTATTAAATAAAAAAGAATTTTAAAGAATGAATTAAGAAAAGTGAAAAGATTTTAGGATATTTCGTAAGGAAATGCAGTACAATTAAAGCGAAAGGGGAGAGACAAAAGTAATAAAGAAGCAGAATTAGACGAAGGTAAAGAAGGAAATAAAAATAAAAATGAAAAAAATAATAAAAAGTAAATAAAAGAATAAGAACGAAATGAATATGAGAAATAATACAAGATTTAACGTAAACTCAAATAAACTTTAAAGCAGGGTTCACCAATCTGGGCGGTAGCGCCCACTAGTGGGCTCACATTAAAGGTAATTAAACATTTATTTCATTATTTATTCTATCGATTATGTTGATTTATTATTTTTGATCTAAGGTGGGCGATAAGCTTTTTTAATTTTCAAAAAATCGTAAAAGTGGGCGGTAAACAAAAAAAAGGTTGGTGACCCCTGCTTCAAAGCAACGCCAAAGAAAACGGGAGTTAAAAACGAGTCCTTTAACCTCTTTTGGACCACTGGGTCGAATATGTACCGTTTCCAATACACTACTCATAACTTAACCCTACAAAACCTTCGGTCGTTAAGAGGTTAAGATTTACGATACCTTCATCATTAATTATGCAACAAAAACTACTCTTTAATACAGACGCGCGGAAAAAACGATGAAAAATATCGTCCTAAAACAAAACCAATAAAAAGGGAACCATGAAAAAGTCAAAATAATTGACGATCGGAAAAAAGAATTGGTCACTTTTTCCTACGAGTAAATTCAATAACAAAATACTCTTGGGTGGTTGAGATCTTCCCTTCCTCGCGTTCAGTCCGTCTGATCGCCCGCGGGAATTGGATTACCCTGTTTTACCCTGGTCCGGGAGGTCATCTTCCACTTTGACCGGAAAATGACCGGGAAATGTCCACTCTAAAAGGAATCCGGCGAAAAATATCTGAAAATTTTTTCCGACCGGAAAATGTCAATGAAAGAAAAAAGTTTTTGCAGATTGCTTCAAATTGCTCAATCCCAAATTGAATTACTCCGGATTGGGGACTGTATCATCTTCTCTTACCTTATTAGCCCACCTATGCTATATATATATATATATATATATATATATATATACACCAACTCAAGTTTTTCTAAAATTTTGCTATACGAAATAGATATAATACTTTTATATGTACTAGTGGAAACGTATATAAACTTGTGTAAGTGTGTGTGTGTGTGTAAGTGTGTGTAAACTATCGTGGAAATAAATACGCCCTTTCCATAACTCGTCACGACAATGAGATTGAACCTTCCATTTTCCAGTTTCCAGTCCAGACCGATCTTAAACATCATTAAACATCTCTGTTGGACTCCGTTAATCTTCCACTTGAGTTATTTCAAGAATTCCAAAATTCCAGACTCTGTTATGGAAACCCCAAAGTGGAATTTGAGATGTTAGAGGAGTTGCACTAAGGGAAAAAAGACAAATGGACTTGAAATTTTATATCCTTGTCATAAAACTCAAAAATTGAATTTTCTCTTCTTTTTTTTCCGAGAGGGGGTCCTTTGTTTTACATTTTTTGGATTGCCTCAATTGATTTTTTTTTAATAAAAGTTGTTTGTACGTCATGTGGTTTCCGCAACGAAGGAGACTACGATGGTATACAATTTCTGCACGAGGCTGAAATTTTCTGGCGAATGACCCTGAAGAAGAAAGTTACTGACCTTTTTCCTACTTGAGGCATAATACTAAAATCACGAGTATTAAAATTATATTATATTCTATTTATCCGCGAGGTGATTATCTTATAAAACCAACTATTTAAAGTGACTTAATCCAATGATACGTTTTATCGCTTTGAATGAGATACATAAACACTCTTATCCATACATAAATCATGGAACGACTCATCACCCGTACCATTTCGCAATAACCGACTTCTTTTAAAATTTCCGCTAGGCATAAAATCCCCGCTAAAGTCGTCGAGTGAGAGAACTTCCTTTGCTGAACCTCCATACCAACTTTTGTTGGCACCTCTATACCTTCTTCTGCCAAGTGAAATAAAACTGTTACTCATTTTATTAAAATGTAAACCAGTAAATGAGTTCGATAGAGTTCAAGGAGGTTATGATGGATCTTAGTTTTACAAATAATAAAAGCATGATTTAGTTAAAGTACTCCCTTCTAGAGAAACTTGGAAAAGAGAATTCTCACTTCTCACGAGTTAAGGAACGTTGCAGGAAATCTTGCAGTGCCATTATGAAGATCAAGTAATAATTATGGTTTTACGCAGGAAGGAAATCCTGCATTGAAGTTGGCCTTATGGAAAAGGTACACAGAGAAAACTTCTCGTTTACAGCAACTAACGTACAATCAGCCAGAGAGAGAGAGCACAACTGTAATAATCACAGGTAATAGCTTAAAAGTATATAGAACCCCCAAAAATAAAAAATGACAACAACGTTTTCGGCCCATATTATGTATGGGCCCTTTCTCAATTCTTAAAAAGTTTTAAAAGGGAAAACAATTTCAACCGTTGCCAGTCAAAATTAAAAAAACTGAAGGAGAAGCAACAAAAACCCATTCCATCCACGGGACAAACCGACTGACTGAGATGGTTTGTTTTACTTCGCAAACGTTGGCAGTTGTTATAAAATTTTAAGTGTAAAGTCATCACTGTCAAAGAATATTTTTATGTTCATGGGCGTTCAAACTATTTCCAATGCTCACATAAAAACTCTCATGGTATTATTAACAGAATTAGAGACAAAGGTTTGAATGGGAAACTGATGATTAGTTTTGATGATATTTCATTATTCATCAAATTTCCTCTTGAGTTTACTTTCTCAACACGCTTCAAAGTAAACTCAAGAGGGAATGTGATGAATAACGAAATGTCATCAAAACTAATCATCAATTTCCTTTCAAATCTTTGTCTCTAATCCTGTTAATAATACCATGAGAGTTTTTATATGAGCATATTAAATAGTCCATTCTGGAAAAAGCCCATTCTGACTTTATTCCAGTTAACTTGAATATTTTTACGCGTTTAATCCGTCTTTGTATTTCTCATAGTTACTTCTAAACTTGAACAGTTTGGAAATGTGAACAACCAAGTATATTTTAGAGATACTGAATAATGAATAATGATTAATAAGAAAATAGGACCAGTTAATTTTGCGCCATTATTATTACACTATGTACAGTAACAATAACGGTGGACCAAACACTGAGTCCTAGGATACACCATATTTTACCAT
Source organism: Bathynomus jamesi (assembly GCA_023014485.1). NCBI lineage: Eukaryota > Metazoa > Arthropoda > Malacostraca > Isopoda > Cirolanidae > Bathynomus > Bathynomus jamesi. The sequence goes on along the minus strand of JAJOZX010000764.1, from coordinate 417,332 downwards.
GAATTTAGTTGAACAGACATTATTTAATGGTACAAATTGATATCTATATCAATTTTTTACCAATTTTTTACTAATTTTTAAACCATTCCCTCGCAGTACTTCTAAAGCCATAACAGCATAGTCTGTTAATTAGAATATTGTGGTCTGTTACATCAGAAACTTTACTCGAAGTCATAAAGATGACAATCATTATTTCTCTGTTCTTTTAAGAGACATTGGTGCTTTTCGTAAAATTTCAAAGTTATTTCCGTTGTTTTATTCTTACGGAAGCCAAATTGATGCGAAGATAATAAATTATATGATTGTAAGTATTAAAGTATTGTATTTTTGTACCATTTTTAAACAAATTTCACTAAGCACCGAAGCTGAACACGCTCGTCTATAATTAGTTACTAGTGCGGAATCCCCACCCCCTTAAACACCGATATTATAAGACCAATTTTTAGCATTGATGGAAATATTCTTTTAGAAATATTTTGGTTAGCAATTTTAGCCAAAGTTACGGGTATTTTATCTTAAACAAGCTTCAATATAGATACAGAAATATTATGAATTCTATTATTTGTATTTTTCAAGTTACATAAATACTCTGAACATCTGTATAGAATTAGCAGGAACAAAAAAAGAAAATGAATTTAGTAATTGTTATCAAAATGTGTCAATTATAGAAGTATCATCACAAGCTTCAATATACTGTAGGTATAGAAATATTATGAATGCTATTATTTGTATTTTTCAAGTTACATAAATACTCTGAATTTCTTCTATATAGAATTAGCAGGAACAAAAAAGAAAATGAATTTAGTTGTTATCAAAATTTATCAATTATGAATGTAAATGGCTTATTTAAACAGTTTTTTATAACAGTATCATCAGTAATTACGCTGTTACCAACATTTAGCTTCTCTATTGAAGTTTTCTTAATAAGTGTTCACGTGTTTTTCATATTTCGTTTATACTTAGACAACTGGTTGTTATAACAGTTATATTTTATAATTTTCATTAATTCAATTGTTTCTGTAATGTTTATAGTGTAGTTTAGGAATTTTGCTTCGCAACTGCAATTTCAACAACTCAACTATTTTTTATTAAGTGAATATTTCGGGGAGGGATCCATAGTTTTGCAATACTTTGAAGCAACAATTTAAAATTATCACGAAATATATATCTACTTATCTCTCAATCAATTTTCTGCTTTCTTCATATATATATATATATATATATATATATTATATATATATATATATATGTGTGTGTGTGTGTGTGTGTGTGTGTGTGTGTGTGTGTGTATGCTACATTTTAAACTTGAACTTACTTATTTATCTTCACATTCTCGGAAACAATTTTTTTTATAGAATTTAACAAAGTCACGTAATGCGTAATTTAAGTTCATAATTGTAACTTTTTATACATTTTATTATTTACATTATAATTATTATATTTTATAAATCTTCTGACAATATTTACCCTAAAAAATGTTCATAAAGTTGAGAAAAAGGTTAAAGAAACGAAACGAAATTATTTTTCATTTAAAAATACACAACCAAATTAGACCAAAGTATCAAATTTTACAATATATAATATATATATATATATATATTAAACACAGACCGTGCATGGAACAAGGAACTCTTCTGGGAAAATTAAATCCACTATAGTCCGAATAAGTAATGGTAAATGACAAATACCATAGTTTTTCTTTTTCATGATGCAAGCCCGACGTGGGCAACGGGTCTCTCGCAAAGAGGTCCCATAAATATAGCTTCCCTCACCAGCTATCTGCAAAGCAGACAGGATCCAGCTTTGGGACATAAAGCAAGCCTAGTCCTACATGGGACTAGGCTTGCTTTATGTCCCAAAGCTGGATCCTGTCTGCTTTGCAGATAGCTGGTGAGGGAAGCTATATTTATGGGACCTCTTTGCGAGAGACCCGTTGCCCACGTCGGGCTTGTATCATGAAAAAGAAAAACTATGGTATTTGTCATTTACCATTACTTATTCGGACTATAGTGGATTTAATTTTCCCAGAAGAGTTCCTTGTTCCATGCACGGTCTGTGTTTAACATATAAGTTTCTCAGGGGACCATTCTGAGTTTGTATATATATATATATATATATATATATATCAGCATAATGTTAATAACTTACGCTGACGAGATGTGTTCGTTGTATGTCTGTGAAATATGAACTGTTAACTGATATCACAATAGATACTCAAAACACGTTTAGAAATTTGTTCAATCTTGTGGCGAATTAAAAAATTTGAATAATTACATTAACATATAAGTACTTTTGTACTTCCGATTAAGTACTTTTAGCTGAATTACGATCACAATGTTCAAAATTTTGACTAAATAATTCGCTATTTCCGTTTTGCAAATCAAATAAGTCGTTTGCATTCCAGACGTGTAGTGTAGGATGATTCCAGTCAAGTGAACTTATTCTCTTGATTCCAGAATCCGAGAATTGCATTGAACGAAGGAATTCATCCGATTTGAATTTCATTTTCGGAGGATCAATCCTAACTGGAAGCCCCCCCCCCCCCCGAAAGGGGTTCCTCGTTCGTTGCCTAACAAAAGGACAACGAAGTACAGCGAAAGGACACCGAAAGGACAATAACGAAAGTTCGCGGGAAAGGGAAGGTCTTCTCGAAAGCTGGAAAATGAGTCGCGATAGGGAGAGCGAAAAGGGAGTTTATGGAAGAGTGTTTCCCGTCTCTGGAAAGCTGGAAAAGAGTGATGGTGATTGACGTCGAGCGTTGAAAGGCTCGAAGAGGTTGTTTGCATGTTTTCCTCGACTTTGAGAACGAGGCGGAAGGATTAGGTGTGGATTTTAAATGGCGGAAAATAGAGAAAGGAGATATCGTTACGCTCCGCAAAATCAGAAAATCTGACCAGAATTTCTCGCGTTTCGGAAGACGAGAAAGTGTAACAATTGTTATCTGTCATAGAATGTAGAGAAGCGTTGGCATAAATTAGCGGTTTCATTTATTTTACATAAATTTCAGTACGACTTTAGCAGACAAAATTTAAAATATTAAAACAAAACATTGTGTAAAGTATTAAAGCAAAATAATTTTTCTGAAATATGAAGTTTTATCAAAACACACACACACACACACACACACACACACACACACACACACAAATACCAAGACACGGCATATAGACATAATTTAACCTTTACTATTGAATGATATATATAGATTCTTAAAACAGATGTAAAAATCTAAATTCTATAAACTTATTTAACAAAAATATCTATCGATAGATAAATGCGTGAAGAATATAATTTACAACTAATTTACACCCGATTCGTAACGAAGAAAGACCGAGTTTAGGGATGCATTTCAAAATGATTAATATCCTCTTTCTTGGCATTTCAGTTGAAAGCCTTTTTACTTCGTTTTTATACTCGATTTACGAGTTCGAAACGTGGTCCTACTTGGCTAAATTTAATTCTCTTAAGTCCCTCGTCGGGCAGAAAGCATTTGCGGCCCTCAGATAACACACCCTAAATGGGGCTATAAAACGAACCCCATTTCAAATACGTCATCCTCCTCCTCCCAAATAGGGATTCGATTTGCAATCTTTTCAAGTCGTAAAATCTTGTTTCAAAGATGGTTTAGGGTCAAATTGTGGCGCGATAAAGATGGTGAAAGTTGGTTCACGGCCGGTGAAAAGCTTCTATAGAAGGGAATTACCCTATATACTAAGTGGCACTTTTACAGTGACATCACATGGCACTCGTGTTGAAATTCTTCTTTTTGTAAATTGTCAGCAAAGTTCGATAGACAATGGCTCATTTGACATTTGTATAAAAGGGAAACATCGAGTCTTGTCAGAGAATGTTTTTCTTGTTGTTTGTAGCAAACTTTAAGGCTTCGGTTCTCGCTATTCAACGTCATCATGAAGTTTATAAAATAGCTCTTATTTAGCTTCACTAAACCTAATTTACAATATGAATATGATGTCAACGAATTAACATTTATTATTAACATTCTAACGTCTGAAGAAAATGAACAATCATTGGGAAAACGTCATTTTTAACATTTTCTGTTCATTTTTTAACATTTTCTATCTTTCGTCGAACCTTCCGTAACAAAAACCAAAATCTAACGTAAAACAGTAAAGGAAAAGGTACTAAAAGAGATTATAAGCACTGTGCCCACTCTGTTTCCTTACCGACGTAAACGTGTTTTTGGATGACGACTGAATTGCCTTCAGAAGCCCAATTATCTATTTGTCGGCGAGACATGTCATATTATCTGTTCTAAATTCCAACCTATCCTAACCTACGCTAACATGGCCTAACCTAACCTAACTTTGTCTAACTTAATCTAAATTATATATATATATATATATATAGACACACTCTATTAAAACAGATAAATACAACTCATAAATACAAATGTCATTTTTGCTATTTTTTAGTGTCACTGCCATAAACAGATTTTAATTTTATCGTACACTTTCCCTAATACCATAATTATTCAGTCATCGTATGCGCCTGACGTACGATGCGTCTCGTCAGAGAACCCCATTAAAATCAGAATTTGTAATTAACGCTTAATAACCATAATTAATATTTATCATTACCAAGAACGGAACTCTCTGAATCTGAATATTGAATATCCTCCGCAATGATGGGAAGTTTGTTTTTGTTCTTCAATAATTACGTTTGCAACTATTTCACATTTGGGGAAAGAAATTCGCCGAAAAAAATAAAATCTGTATGGGGGAAAAAAAAATAGTTGAAATTTTTAAAATTTAACAAAAATCATGGATCACTTTAACATATTGCTTCCCAGGAACCTCTCTTTAACATATTGCTTCCCAGTGTTAATCACTTTAACCTATTGCTTTCCAATATTTAGGATAAGAAATACGATAAAAAATGTTCGCTTTAATAAAGTAAAGGCATAAAAAGTAAATCATAACATGTTAAAATATTAGAATGAAAGTAAATTTATTAGAATTGTTGCGCTATATGGTCACACAAAGGAAAAAATGGATTTCGCAAGAATCGGTCACGCCACATCATTTGCCACAAGTACGAGTTGAGTAGCTCCTTTTTGCATCCTTTCATTTTCTTTATATATTTAATGTAGGGTAACTGAATGCCCGGTTAGGTCAACTGAATGCCCGGTTAGGTCAACTGTACGCCCTTGACGATTGGTTAGATTAAGTTGTGATATTTTCGTTAAAACTAACGAAAATATCACGACTTAACCTAACCAACTATCAAGGGCGTACAGTTGACCTAACCGGGCATTCAGTTAACCTACATTAAGTATACAAAGAATGCCCGGTTAGGGCATTTATAGCTTTGTTTACGGTCGGTAGGTTATCTCCTAGATTACCAACCTCTTTCTAACCAACCAACCTTTCTCTTTTTAACATATTGCTTCCCAGTGTTAATCACTTCAACATATTGCTTCCCAGGAGGGATCACTTTAACATATTGCTTCCCGAATGCTTTGGGAAGCAATATGTTAAAGTGATCCAAAATCAAATCATAATTAATTAATTTACTGGGTGCTACTGTAGTATGCGGTCTACCTACGATTCGGCGGTCTACCTTTTAATTATAGCTTCTTATCTTCTTATTATTTTATTATTAGGTTAATTGTACGCCCTTGACGATTGGTTAGGTTAAGTCGTGATATTTTCGTTAAAACTAACGAAAATATCACGACTTAACCTAACCAATCATCAAGGGCGTACTAAAGTATGCGGTCTGCCGTTAAGTATGCGGTAGTAGTATGTTTAACTTCTTTAATAATTGCTTAATTGTGTAAATTAAATTATAATTCCTTTCAATTCATTTTCAATTCCTTTTAAATATTTTGAACGGTAGACCGCATACTACAGTAGAAACTTAACGGTAGACCGCATACTACAGTAGCACCATTTACTGAAAAAAATAATTTTATACCATTGGTCAAAGAACCACTCTCTCTCTCTCTCTCTCTCTCTCTATATATATATATATATATATATATATAAATTATATATATATATATATATATATATATATATATATATATATATATATATTTTATAAGGATTAGAGTGTTCCCTTTGCCCGTAATCTTAAATCGATGGCATTAATTTATTTATCGGCGACTGGGTCATATTTCAACGCGGAAATCTAATTGGTAAACAATATCTGTCTCCAATCCTGCAGTATTAAATTTAGCCCTTGATTAAACCACTCGCCCAACACACACCAATATTATATGCATAGAAAATATATATTTATTTGTGTGTTCTTGATTACCTTACGAAACCTCGACAATCTTTAGGATCCGCATAAAGCTCATTGCGCGTTTCAGACTTATTTTTTAATTGAAAATAATTAAATACCAGGAAAAGTTTTACAATGAAGGGTTAGGCTAGTCTACGTTAGGTTAGGCTAACCTAATTAGGTTATTTAGATCGGGCTAAATGTCGCCATCTAGTATTAAAAATTTGAAAATATCGCAGTTTGGTAAATTAACTAAACGTGTGTGTGTGTAACAAGTATTTGCGCTTAGAGAGTTTAATAAACTAAGCGAAGATCAATCAGTAACCAATAATAAGCAATTTCAGTAAACATTAACAATATGTGTGCTTTTACATCAAATTAAACAAACTCTTATTAACTCAGTAATTAATATATAGAGTTTGGTTAAAATTAACGAAATAAAATCTTCAATTTTATGTGATTTTTTTAACTTCAGGAATGAAATTTTTAAAATCTCGGTTCCAAATTTCAGAATCGATAACGCGAGTTGGAAATTTCTGGATTTATAATCCGGTTTATAATTCTCATTTTTAATAAATGAGAATTATAAACTAAACAATTTTTAATAAATGAGAGTTATAAACTAAATTAATCTATGGTAAAAGAAGTTCATATTTAAATTACGCAAATATGTGAATTAGGTATATAAAAACTTAAGTGGATCACCTGATGATCAGGGCCCCCAGCCTTCTTTAGTTAGCTTTATAAGGCTAACTAACGAAAACATGACGACCTAACCTAACCAGTCGTCAAAGGCGTACAATTGACCTAACGATTGGTTAGGTTAGGTCGTGATATTTTTGTTAGTTAGTCTTATAAGGCTAACTAAAGAAGGCTGGGGGCCCTGATCTTCAGGTGATCCCTTAAGTTAGTTTCATGAATAACATCCCGAATAAATATGAATTTAATTAGGCACTTTTTTTTTTTTGCCACATTTTGCTACATTCACACTAAAACAGTTAAATAATTCTTAAACAAACAAAAGACTTTAAAAATACTTATAATTACCTAAACTAAACTAAAAAAAACGTCATTATAGTTAAAAAGGATAGTTAACACCATTAAAATGAGTGCAATCGTATCTGTGCCAATAAATATAGTGCCAATAATTAAAGTAAATCGCGAACGAACGGAGAAAAGCCAATCAGACGAAATTACCTCCATCTCATCTCCGAATCATAAATTTCCCAACTTAATATACAATATTAGACATCTCAATTTCAAGAACTGCATTCTGAAGCGTCTCGGGCGTGGTTGCCATGGTGACCATTATTTAGTGCTCCCTCCAGACACGCGAACGGAGATTGAATGGAGTTGAAGATGTTCCGTAATGGTCCACTGTTCCAAGGACGTAATTATGAAGTGGATAACATCGTCACGGGAAACTATCATTAAAGAAGATTATCTTAGGTCACTCCGACAGGAATTCGGAAGTGTCATACTAGGGCTATTTTGCATTAAATTTGGAACTGTATTCACTCATACACGGGTATACATACGCGCGTACAAACGATCTTTACGACCAGTGTGTACGCAGAAATGGATCTGTGTACGTAAAGTAAGAGAGAGTTTAACTGGAATTAAATTTTAACTTTCCATTTTAGTGGTATGTGATGTGAAAAAAGTTATTAACCCATTAGTGCCCACTGGTAGAATTTCCTACCGCCAAAATTCTACCAATGGGCACTAATGGGTTAATAACTTAATACATACTCGTATATTGAAATTTTGTATTTTTAAAATGTGTTTTTATAAGTCATTTACCTAAAAATGAGAATGGTATAAATTGGAAATAGACCGATTTCAAAATGTCTACTTTGAGATTTCCACCGTCAGCTTTCCCACTCTTGGGTGCGAAATAAAATGGGAATGACAGTGCGTGGAGTGATACATATATGGAAGGTCTGAAATTGCGGATATTCTGAGTTCTCGGTCCAGTTTGTTTAGAGCAAGCCTAACTGAGGTGATAGGAATGTGTTTGCGATTAGAATGGGTGCATTTGCGTTACCTAAGGGAGGAAATGCAAACTTGATGAGCACCTTGCTCCTGATGAATCACGTACCCGGACCGGAAGTGTCTGCACTACAAAAAATAATACGAGCAAGGACATAACTAGCGACAAAACTGTTCAAAATTACGATAACTCGAGGCATTATTTCTTCCACTGGCCATGACCAACGTACGGACGCCTCGTTAGTACGAGCATATAGTACCCACTATATACTTGGCAATGATGTTGCGTGCTGCTCCTGCCCTGAACAGGTGTATGGACACAGCCAGGTTTTGCGGAACAAACAGTCTGTCCAAACGTTGATTAAAACAAAATTAAATAAATTAAATAAATTAAATAAATTAAATAAGATAAGAAATAAATAAAAATAAAAGGAATTAAAAAATAAAATAAATAAAGTATTGAAGTCAACAATACATATTAAAAATACTTTAAACTTCAGTATTATTAATTTCTACTGATTTTCAATCCACTGACAGCCTTTCCAGGCCACATCAGCGCGTATATATTCGTCATAAGTACAAAATTCTTAAGGTTTCAGTTCTAAAGAAGTTCACTGACTCTCCTCCAGTAGAAGACCGTCAACAGAGCCAACTGCTTCTGGGGTAACGTCATTCAGGAAGCGCTTCTGCGGGGGTCAATGACGCCCCATTTTATAACGTTCCTTCTTCGTCCATTTATCGGCATTCTATTCCAGACCCGAAATTGGGGTGTTCATTCGAGTTTCAGTCGTCTCAATTCTTAGTTTGCGAATCAAACATTTCTAACCGTCCCCGTCATCCCCGCGGTCCATCGGGTCATTTCCAGCTTACAAATCATGTCTAAATAATGCGACAACTTTTGCACTCAGTTTCGTCCAGTTTCAACCTTCAAAATACATCTTAACGGCCAAAACTCCATTAAGGACTTCGCTCAAAACAGATGTGTAACTTCCGTATAGTTTTTTATCCGTACATTTCTGAAATTTATGTAATGTACCTCACGATTGGTTTGTTACTGAATTGATCAAGCAAATTTTTATATTTTATACGTTTATTCATTATTATTAGACCTATATATATATAATTCCTTTGTGTGTGTATGTGTGTGTGTGTGTATATATGTAAAGAACGACGCTTGTGTAGAAGAGCGTCGTTCTTTACATTAATTATACTGTGTTGTTTGCAGTTAAAATGTGTGTGTGTGTGTGGTGTGTGTGTGCATATATAATTTTTTGGTATCAATTGAATATTTACATTTTCTTTTTAAATGATGCTCAGTGTTAACTATTTAAAAAAAAAAAATTTCAAAATTCCAAACCTCAAAGCTTAGAATAATACGTACGGAATACTGTGCGTTCATATAGTGTTAAAAACTTAAAATCCGGGAGTGTTAAGTGACTTAAAGTTGGACACTTGACATCTTAAACAAGAAACAGCGTAAACATCAACTAACGTATTAATAACAACAACAATATTTTTCATAATATAACATAACTATACAAAAATTAATAGTTATGAGCGGAAATTTGACCGAAAAATGGCTTCTCCAAACAAAATATATTAAGAAATACAAAAATTAATATTATTACGAATAATTTTATTAACTTTAAATTTATTCGTATGAAAATGAAAATAAATGGATTTTTCATATTTTTACAACGATATTTTACTGTATTAACGCGAAGCAATGGATAAACATTCCCCCTTCATTATTTGTGACGTCACTGATTCCATGCGTAAACATATTGGAGATGAAAAGTAAATAAATCGAATACTCACTCTGATAATTGTGGATTATAAAGTGTGTACGCGGGAAAAGGGTACATTCATTCGTGTACATACGTATATTTATAAACACACATACACACACATACACGCACACTCATATACGAGCGTATCTATTATGTAGTCACTAGTACAACTCTGTACTGAATTAAAATAGGAAGTTACCCTCGTAGACGTGAGAAAACGGGAGATTGCGTTAACAAATATAAATAAAATTATGAAGTGATTTCTCATCTAATTCATCAAAGGAGATGAGTAATAAATTATTCACACTTAAGTCATTAATTAAACGTATAAAAAGAATTAGCAATTAATTTCCAAATATGAAAATGTCTAATTTCGTTCAATTAAATCTCAAAAAATTATTTACCAAATATATTCTTTTGTTCATCTCTAGGCCCACTGAATTTTCCTCAGCCTAGGCACACGTCGAGTAAGCTTTTAAATAGCCTAGGCCCCTGTCCGCGCGTGACGCGAATAAAAGCAAATTTTGTATTTTCCATTCCACACAAATAGAGAAATTTTCAACCTATTTCAACCCATTGGTTTTAAGTTGATTTAATAGAGGCCATAACAAGCCTACTAAGCCTAACTTAACCCTATGACACGTGATCTCATGAGGATATATTTTAGACATAGCGAGAGAAGTGGTGGGGGGGAGGAGAAACCGCTATGTCTATGGCTACTCCATCTTATTAGCAGATATATTGATGACAAATTAAGTACATTCTCTCATTGAAATGGGTCTTTGTTTGCGTCCATATTGGCCGCCGTGTCAAAGAATATATATGAAGGTGCGTCACTGAACTTTGGTCAAAGATTAGTTACGCCAATTAAGATAAAGGGCGCCATAAGATCTTGTAAAAGTGTAAGAAAATATATTTTGTACACCGTAAATCTTTGTAAACAACGCCTCGACGTCAAATATTTGTACAAAATGAAGTAATTATAATTACTACAAGAACAAAGCGTTCGAAAATAATAAAAATAATGATAATAATTCAACTTTAATGACTTCAAAACTAGTTAAAGTAATAATTGGTACTTTTATAATGTCTGAAGTCATAATTACAATGCATCGCTTTATGCAATTACAAAGTTTGTAGCGATGTTATACCGTAAGGGGAGACTAATTTACCTTTTACCTTTCGACACTCTTTAATTAAAATTCTCATCTTGAAGTTAACGAGGACGTTTAAAATGAGAACTTTAAATATGTACATATTTTGCGGAAAGTGAGAGATTCGAACCCCCGTGTCGCTGGTTTCAGAATCACCGCCTTAACTTACTGAGCCGACCTGGACTCAAAAAGTTATTTATTGCAGTGAAAGCATTCATATGTTTTATAAATAGCGACATAATGAAATGGGGACCTGGTCAGACACTGATAAACCTCTGCAAAGACTTAAGTAAATCCTCTTACAGTTTGGGGTGGCTAAACGAGTTAAGTCGGAAATTCTGGTACAACGCGACTCTAGTTCGAGTTCCAGTGTCTTCCACTTTCTCATATATATATATATATGTGTGTGTGTGTATGTATGTATGTGTGTGTGTGTGTGTGTGTGTGTGTGTTTAAAGAAATATTTCGAAGCCATTTCACCATTGCAAAAATTTAAATATAAATGTCCCTCGCGATATCATATAAATCTGTTTCGATAAGCCAACTAAACCATTAACAACTTGTAGTACCTTACGCTAAATAGATTTTTTCCATTTTATGGACAATTTTTTCCTTTCACCAAGATTCTTCCCTTTGAATTAAAGAGGTTTTTACCATTTTCCAAGCATTTTTTCCTTATTCTCCAACATCCTAAAGAGATTTTTCCCATTTTAAATGATTCCTTCCCCCTAATGTCTCCGCTTAACTCAAAGTGCGACAATTCTGACTGTCAACTACGATAGTTTTCATTCACTTTGAGTTGAAAGGACGCCAAAAATCTTCAAAGACATTTATTGCCTCTCAATTTTCATCAGAAGATTTGATTTCAACATGTATTTTTTCCCATTATTAATAGATGATTTAACTTACTGTTACGTTATATCATGAGAATTATTACATCAATGTGTTATTCGTTTTAGCGAGTTCAAGTAGCGTGTCTCGAAGGTTGTTCCAGCATTATTGAACGAGAAAATGAATCAAGTACGGAGTAATATACAACAAACGAATATACTCGTATATGTGTATATACGAGTATTTCAAGATTAAAATAAAGATCATAATACGTATCACGTGATGTAATAAGCGTACATCACGTACTATATGGTGTGTAAAGAATATATAATAATAAATACTACTACGTTTTTTCAGTTATGCGCGTATAACGACATCTAAAATTTCGGTTTACAGAAGCAATTAAATAAATTTTCAGTTATGGGCTCTCCTTTTGACAACCGAGATTATATTCCATTCCCGCTCACGAGTGTATACAAAAATGTCGTCATGCGTACAAATAAAAAGAACGCGTACGGACATAGCCGTAACACCAATTTAATCGTTGGAAACTAGACCTATTCAATTTCAAATTGAGAGGTCAAATAAATTTTAAAAATAATGTTACATTTAAAAGAGTGAATTATTCCTATTGTACAAACGCGACAAAATATTGGAACACCACTTTGAAAATCATGACGTCATCACAATGGCAACCTTTTGACCAATAGAAAGAAAGAATTGACTCGCACTGATATAGGTCCAATGATTAATAGCAATAAAAATGTCCACTTTCAATACTACAAAAGATAATTTTTATAATATATTATATATAATTATATAGGGTCAATATACATTAACAAAGACATTTAGAACATAAAAAGACTGTATATTTTCTTTAATGTTTAAAAGGTGTTGCCACCAATAAGTAATTTCATATAGATATGACAACTCCACAAGATTTATGTTCATTTCACTTTAAATTTTTAATAAACAAACAATTGACAATCTATATATATATATATATATATATTCTGAGTTGTATCATATATATATATATATATATATATATATATATATATATTGTTATTTTCGCATATAAAAAACATTTGTTTTCATGGTTTTTCGTCCCCCTCACTTGTGTTTTCACAGAAGATTTTCCAGATTTTGGGAAAATCTCAAAAAATGTAATTTGTCAAACAAAATCGGTGTTTATAAAAGAAACACGAAACCTAGGAAAATAAAGAGAAACAGCTAATATATATACGGTATATATATATACGGAGGACATACACAATACACAATTACGAACACAGTTAGGTAGACCAGCCATGAGTGGATCCTAGGGTCTTTGTTGGTCTGAAACATTATAACATTATATATATATATATATATATATATATATATGGGAATGAACTCAGAATGGTTCGTATTATATTATATATATATATTATATATATATATATATATAATCTATGACGCTATAGTATGAGAAAATGTTGAGATTGGAAAATAGCTATGGCACTCAATATTTTTAGATTGGCTCCGTGGCATTCAGTTAACGGTGGCACCACAATTTCTCTAAAAGGTACTCGCGTCTCTTGAAAACTCCAAAAACGAACTTGAGGTAATGAAAAAATATTTTGCGGTTCTTAAAGTATATGTGAAACACTCTCTCTCTCTCTCTCTCTCTCTCTCTCTCTCTCTCTGTATATTATATATATATATATATATATATATTATATATATATATATATATATATATATATATAATTTCTTGTAGAATGTTTGCCATTAACTTATGTACTAATAAAAGAAAGTAAATTATACCATATATATATATATATATACAGGGTGGGCGGAAAGTAGCTCCCTATTTTGGATTGGTAAAAAAATACGTATATTATCCATTTATTTCAGAAAAAATAATATGAAAAGGTAGGCATACATGGTAGGTTTTCTATAAAATTCAATGTGGGCTCCAACTCTTTCCACCAGCTTCTGGAGCCGCCCAGGAATGGCGTCCACTGACTTTAGCAGGAACTCCGGCGGGATGGAGGACATGACTTCCCGAATTCTGTCCTCCAGTTCTTCCAATGTCCTCGGTTTGGTGCGGTAGACTTGTTCCTTTACCCACCCCCAAAGAAAGAAGTCGCACGGTGTCAAGTCGGGGCTCCTGGCTAGCCATTGATGTGGACCACGACGACCCATCCAACGCCCAGGGAAGTGGGCATCCAGCCACTCACGGACAACAAGAGCGAAGTGCGGAGGGGCGCCATCTTGCATAAATATCAGATCGTCGATGTTCTCCCATGTGCTGACAACCGGCCAGACCTCGTTTCGAAACATAGCAAGGTACCGCTCAGCATTCATGTGTTGCGCAGAAGGAACGGGCCCACAACCTGATCTGAGGTCATACCACACCACACCGTTACACTGAACCGATTCTGCCGTTTTTCAGCGGTAACCATGGGATCCTCTCCTGCCCAGTAGTGGCAATTGTGGCGGTTGACACTTCGCTCTTGTTGTCCGTGAGTGGCTGGATGCCCACTTCCCTGGGCGTTGGATGGGTCGTCGTGGTCCACATCAATGGCCAGCCAGGAGCCCCGACTTGACACCGTGCGACTTCTTTCTTTGGGGGGGGTAAAGGAAGAAGTCTACCGCACCAAACCGAGGACATTGGAAGAACTGGAGGACCGAATTCGGGAAGTCATGTCCTCCATCCCGCCGGAGTTCCTGCTAAAGTCAGTGGACGCCATTCCTGGGCGGCTCCAGAAGCTGGTGGAAAGAGTTGGAGCCCACATTGAATTTTAGAGAAAACCTACCATGTATGCCTACCTTTTCATATTATTTCTTCTGAAATAAATGGATAATATACGTATTTTTTTACCAATCCAAAATAGGGAGCTACTTTCCGCCCACCCTGTATATATATATATATATATATATATATGTGTGTGTGTGTGTATATGCAATTTTTAATTGCGATATAATGTGAATTAAAGAAGAACAAGAGCAAATAACTGAATTGGCATCGTATGAAACAAAAAGAATTTCCAATCGAACTATTTCGATTGACCGAAACGTTGTGGCACTGAGGGCGTATTTTCGCCGCAGATTCAGAGAGTCACATTGATCAAGAATTCTTTGTTAGAACGCGCCTTTACTAAACCGGTACGAGGGAAGTGAGGGGAGAGGTAGACGAACGGGGAAGGAAAGAGGAGGAGGAGGAGTACGGTTGGTATACCAGTGTTTTGGGGGGATTATTTTTGGGGATGGAAGAACGATATTTTTCGGAGTGAGGGGAATTTAAGAATAGAGAAATAAATTAGAGAATAAGAGGGATAGATAAGGGGAAAGAGAGGGAATGCATGAGGAATAAATTGAAAACGAAAAAGGGTCATGAGAATAAAGAATAGAACGAGGAAACTTCGTCCAAAACTTTGACGTTCAACCAATTTATGGAACGTATATTTTATTCACTTCTAGCCACACGTACATATACATTCACATATGTATACAGATAAAGATTCGCATATATATAAACAGATAACGACAATGATTCAAATATATAGATATAGATAATGATACAGATTTATTGATATAGATTATTATTATATAAATAAGATAATGAATTATTCAGATGCATAAATATAGATATAAGTAATGATTCAGATATATAAATAAAGATAATGATTCAGATATGATATAGATATAGATAATGATTGAGATGTATAGATACAGATATAGAGACTAATTCAATATATAAACATAGATATTGAATCGCAAATATAAATATATAAATATATAAATATACCGTGAGTTCTGATTCAGCTGCATATAGATATAAATATTGATTCTGCTGTATAGAATATACATTATACACACTCTAAGTGGTCCTAAACATTTGATTATATACGTATATATGAAACGCCTACTCCACATCTCATTATGAACTTAGCTTTCTGAAATGAATAATAACTATGTTGAAGTACTTAATAGACATTTCAGATATCTTAAAACGGTGCTTAAATGTTTCAAACGTGTAAAAGCGTAGAAATTAAAAATTTCATTTGTATAACAAGTTAGTTTTCTATTCTTTGCACCTGCCTGGACGCATACGTATTGTGGTTAACAATACTTTGAAATTGTGATGCAGTTTATTTAGTGTTCGTATTTATAGGTTATTTCGAAAAGAAGAGAAAACAATTATTATATTTGTGCATTTATTAATTTGTTCCATGTAGGCTTAGGTCTTGTAGTAACGACAAATTTACGTATCGAAATATAAATAAAAATGGCCATAACGATGACGAATCATAAGTAATATAAAGAAAGAATAAAGTGATTTTGAAAGGGTTTTAATTTCTCGTGAAAATTAAATCTTTATAATGAAGACATGGAAAAGCGAAATGTAATCCGATACTCGAGAGAGATGAAAACGAGGTGTTGTTTTGACTACCACAGAACCTGATTTATAGCCTGGAATTAATCTGGTGGTAAAATAAGAAAGAACTTTAGCTTTAGTATCCTTTTCATTTTGAGCTTGTAAAGTTTAATGTAAACATTTGAAAGCTGTTTCACTTGTTACATGTCAAAAACTAGAGTGGCTGAGAAAATACATCACCTAAGGAAAATCCTCTGAGGAAATTTTATTTTAATTTTTTCTTACGGAAGTGGGGTTTATTTATAGCGAAGTTGAGATTTGATCAATAAAAGGTTAGTAGTGTTTATACGAATGAAGTCACGTAATGAAAATGTTTGTGATAGGTCATTCAGATATTGAAAGGGAGGTGTTTCTTTAATCCTAAGGTGTGACTTGGAGATAATAGCCAATTGCAGTCATAGCCCTCAAAAGGTGAAGTGTTGCAAAATCTCTGAAATCTGTGGCACTGTTTGGTTTTAAAAGCCAACTTTAACGTGTCTCTGTTGTTCGAATAATTTGAATCCCATTGTTTCATTGTTTCACAGGGCATTTTATGAGCTTAAGTTATGTTTCCAAATCTCCTGTAAATGAAGTAGTAGCCGGCAAGAAAAACTCTGTGAAAATAATAATCGGCAATTTTTAATGCAATTTTTTCACATGTCTAAATTTTAACTTGTAAGCTTGCTGAGTTTATTGTGTTTCCTCCGGGAATAAGTTTACAATTTTTTGCGTTAAGTAAATATCTTTTGGTGATTTTGTTCCCTGCGGAAATCTGCGAAGTTCGCGCAGGATTTTTGAAAAGTTTGTGGAAATATTTATTTGGCGGAATTTTTTTCCGAAAAAATCTGTGGAACTCGAGTGAAACTTTTGAGACCGAGTTTCCCTATTTTTTATTTTTTTTTATTTTAAAGAATTTGTATTAAATGTTGTTTCTTGAGTCACAGAAAATCCCTCTGTATAAACCCTTTGAGACTTCATCTAAGTAAATGAAAACATCTTTTGAAATTTAAATTAATTTGTCTGAACAAAAAATTTGTAAGTGTACATCTGTAAGCTTATTTTGAATTAATGTTCCACTCTGAGTGAAATTTTTCAATTTTGTGAAATAAACTTTATACAAGGGATTGTGTTGTTTCTACGCTACCTTGCAATAGGCCTCTCTCGTAAGTTGAAGGTAAATTAACATTGAAAGTTCGAAACTAAAAGCGGGCTTCAAGTAAGCCGAGAAAATTGCGCGTATAAAATTGAAAAGGTCATATGAATGATAACCAGAGCCATCCTTAAATAAACGAACCCGCGTGTGCAATAAGTGCAATCAAAAAGAGGTTGCACCACAGTCTTCTAAGTATCTTTCATGCATTTATTAATTTTACTTATTTGGCTAAGCCTTGGCTAGTAAAGTCTTTTAAGATTAAGAACTAACCCGTAACCCTGAACTTAGCCTTAGACCTAGGCCTTTTGGTATACAGTAGGAGTACCTTAGGTTCAGTCTCTAAATTAGATAACGTATACTTGAGAAAAGACACTGATAAATTAGAAGAAATGGATATAAATTGAAAGCAAGAGTAATGTTGTGAAGCAATTCTTTTCATGTAAACTTAAATTTATACTTAAACTCAAACTCCTTAAACTTTCATACATTAGACATTTCATTAGACACTTCGGATTAGTCTTTTTGGATCACCTGAAGATCAGGGCCCCCAGCCTTTGTTAGTTAGCTTTATAAGGCTAACTAACGAAAATATCACGAATTTAACCTAACCAATCGTCAAGGGTGCAGTTGACCTAACGATTGGTTAGGTTAAGTCGTGATATTTTCGTTAGTTTGCCTTATAAGGCTAACTAACGAAAGTTAGGAGCCCTGATCTTCAGGTGATCCACTTAACCTAACCAATCATTAGGTCAACTGTACGCCCTTGACGATTGGTTAAGTTAAGCCGTGATATTTTCGTTAGTTAGCCTTATAAGGCTAACTAAAGAAGGCTGGGGGCCCTGATCTTCAAGTTATCCGTCTTTTTAATTGTTTAAAAAATTGGCACAATTTAGATATTTTAAATGACTTACTGAAATGTCTAACGAAATGTTTAACTAATTTGAAATGTCTGACGTATTAGACATTTCAAAATTCACAAAATTGGAACAGTGAAACGTCTAACGAAACGTCCAACTTCTATTTAGAGGCGGATACTGCTTCAGATGTACAGACATACTGTACAGGTATAGCTAAATGCAGAATCATAGATATACAAATATAGATACTCACTTAAATCTTTAGATGCTAATATAGATATAGATAGTAACAACATATACGAGATATAAGTGAATATTGGGTGTTCCAACAGACGTCTCTGATAAAAGAAACATTTATCTGGGATCTGAATTTGTTCATCTGTTCTAGTGTTCATCTGTATGTATCTCTCTCTCTCTCTCTCTCTCTCTCTCTCTCTCTCTCTCTCTCTCTCTCTCTCTCTCTCTCTCTCTCTCTACGTATAAGATCTGTGACACGCGGAACAGGTTACCTTCAGAAGTTGTGAACAGTTCCTCTGTGGATCAGTTCAAGAAAAGGTTAGACCAAATCTTGCACACTATTTGAGGGTGTGGAAAATTTTCCCTGGCACTGTTGCCATTGGTACCTCTTCGGTATGGGCCTCAAGGCCTTTTGAGGTACTTATTTTCCTTGTAACTCCTTGTAACTCTCTCTCTCTCTCTCTCTCTCTCTCTCTCTCTCTCTCTCATTATATGCATATATAATGACACTAAATCCCCAAGTTTACATCATTTCGACTTAATTACCTTCATTAAGCTAATTAATCGGGAGACAGACGGAAAGATGGATGAACAGACGAACCAGCAGTAAAGATCAACAGGTAACCCTATAAAATACTGAGGTGAGACAGGTGACCCGCTTCAATTACTAATGCAACGTTTACTTAGAGGAGATGACCTACCCAATTATTTTCTTTAATGTAATTTCCTAAAAGTCATTACACTGTGAGAGGTGTTGACAAATTATGCGTAATGACACAGTGTAAGGTCATTAATAGTGCTTTTAATGAGAGTCGGAAGTGAGCTGCGCTGTTGTATAATGCATTTCGAAACCAATAGGATTTCTTCAGTTATAGACCCGCGTCATAGTTTAATAGATCTATATACAAAAAATTAGATATCTCTCTACAATGAAACTCGGATATCTATATCTAACGATATGATCGACGTTTTATATATATATATATATAAACTAGAATGCGCTGCAAAAGCCCCCCGAAACACGGCCTACGGGGGATTGGGAAGGGCGAGTGTGTTACTAAAACCTTCCCTGGTTCTCCCTTAATGCGTTAAATTTGGTCCAGGTTACCCTGGCCGTTTAGGCATGTATAAACGAACATAAAACAGACAGACAGACAAACAGACAGACAATCATCATCCCCTACATATATAAATAGAATAAAAGTATTTTTAAATGTATAAAATTTTATTTTGAATGAGGTTCATATATATATATATATACTTTATATACTCGTATAGTTATAAGCCCACATTCGTGCAGGTGCCGTTCAAACCCACTTGTAAACCTTTCCCCTTTATAATTAAACACAGTTCGTATAAATGTATCTAATGATTTTGGTCCCCCAGATATCAAATGCGTTCCAGTATCTTTATAATTCCTATACGCATTCTAACAGAATGATGTCAGTAGTGATGTCCAACGTGGATAATTATGATTTACTTCAAAAACACGTTTGTTCGCAGCCTTTAATAAGTGATGATAAATACAGAGTATATTTTATGTATACATTTTTTCGTCCTTTGAGCAATTTCGACACAATTGTGGTGCACTTTATCATTTTCCAATTGATGAAAGTTGCGCAGTAGTTGAACGTTGAAGAGGAACGTAATAAATCGAGGGTTCTCAAGTCTAAAAAATCAAAATCAAAACCTCAACTCCAAAAAATAAAGAATTCCGTCTCAAAAATAAGAATATCCATAATACAGGGTGATCCATTTAAAACCGTACCCAAATTAAAAAAACCTTTTTAATTTGGGTATGGTTTTTAAGTGGATCACCCGGTACATCGTTAACATTTTATTCTGATAGACAAATGAAATTTAAAAAATTGACAATTTAAGAACTAAGAACAAATTTGTTCTTAGAAATAAGGACACTTAAGAACCTGTAATAATTAGCGAGGAGGACCAGAAACTGGCGCGGCGCTCAAGCCAACTAATGCCGCCCATTGCGTTAACTCACGCATTATTATTACCAGCATCATCGGAATTCGAACCCCGGACCTGTGTCTTTACTTCAGTTATAGGGAAACGGTGTTGTTACTCACCAATTTGTGGATGTTGGCAAAGAGAGACTTAACTATAGACGCGAATAAAGACACTAAAATTATTTTTCTTTATAGAAGCGTTATCGATGGCTCGTTTGGTTCAAGACTAGGGGTCATGCTGCGAAGGAAAGGCTTAGGTTCGATTCCATTCCCGCTGTCGCTACCTATTCCGTGATTGCTCGCGTTCAGGTGACTCTCTCGGGAATTCATACCCACTCCCTCTCCGTATGGGGAAATAGGAGTTAAGGACGTTACTTTTCTACTCTTATAGAGTATGCATACGCAGCTTTCCTCTTAATGATGAATGTACTCCCTCTTAATACTTAATTCATATCTTAATCTAAGAGGGATGAAACGAGTGCTTAAATGGCCCTAAATAAGAGCTTCTTCAATTACCAAGGGCAAACGCGTTTCCCGCCAACTTGCATTCGGAATGCATGCAATTGGCGAGGGAACACTAACTTCCCATTTCATTCTTAGGAAGTGACACTTATAAGGGCTTTTGAGGGTACTCGGAGACCCGCGTGCGTGATTGAAAGAATTAAAAATATATCGACATC
This sequence comes from Bathynomus jamesi, assembly GCA_023014485.1. NCBI lineage: Eukaryota > Metazoa > Arthropoda > Malacostraca > Isopoda > Cirolanidae > Bathynomus > Bathynomus jamesi. Next base: position 396,017 of record JAJOZX010000764.1, on the reverse strand, counting down.
CCTCCGCTACAATCCCATAATCCGCAATTTGTTCAATGTAAGTGAATCGCGTGTATATACGCCGTTATGTTTATGTTGGACATTGTACAACAACACGGAGAATATTGCATTCGTTTAACTCGTTATATATAATGTTACAAGGAACTTTAGACATTGCTGTTGCAGTATATTGGATTATGAAGTAACGTCACTAATTACGTCTTTCTTTCCGATTTACCGGAGAGATAATGAAACCAGTCATTATCATTGAGAAATACGATAACCGTAGTTTCATTTTAATTTCCTCCCCGCCTATCTTGAACCACGTCCCGAGCGCGTCTCTTACCACTAAACCATCCGGAAAACCAAAAAAATTTCCTTTCAAGTTTAGCTTCTGAGCGAAATTCGATTTAACTCATGTTTTTACGGACATGCGCTAGTTAACCCATCAGTAATTATTATTACAGAAAAGTACAATACCTAGTTTCAATTTAATCATCATTATTTCAATAATATTTTGGTGCCACTAAAAATAAATCCTTAATAAAGTCGGATTCATCCGCAAAATCCGATTAACGGACAATGTGTTTCTTTTTCCAATTATCGTGTTTTTATTAAATGAAATTTAATAATTAGAATAAAAATAATCAGTCTGTTAATAATTAATGGTTTTAATTAAAATTTAAAATATAGTTAAGTTACAAATAGGATATTATTAAACTATTAAAGTAAAGACAATCCTTTCTATAGAATAAAATTAAATATATAATTCAGTATAAGACTGATGAACTACGGGGCTCCAATAAACCTTAGCCTCCCCGCCCATGGCCTAAACCATTAGAGGTACAATAAAATTAACATACCTTACGAAAGAGAATTTAATCCTGCATTTAATGAGAAACAATTAAAACTTGGTGTTCCCGCCATTGGCTTCCAAGACAGCCTGAATTCACTTTGGGTAGCTTGCCAAAAGTGACGTGAATAGATCTTGATCGTCACACAAATTTGCTAAAACAGTTTCAATGTGTTGCGTCATTGTATCCTTCGAAAATCGATTTGCTGCAGGTTCTTGAAACAAGAGACATTCAACCTTGTTCTTTATAACTGATCCAATGTGTTCACAGACGTTCAGGTCAGGAGAATTTCCTGGCCATTCTTCATTTCCAAAGAAATCGATCTCATGGTTCCGCAACAACTGTTGAGTGGCTAATGCCTTAAAGCAGGGGGCCTTATCGTGCAGAAGTGTGACCTGATCGACATCCATAACATTGTTTGGGTTTCTTAGAAAAGGAATGACATGCTGGGATAGAATAATATCACGAAAATATTGTCCATCCCAACTCTGACCATTTGGCTTCAGCACCCACATGAGCTTCTTTGCAGTGAACAAAACAAACGCACCAACACAGTATGGACTTTTTAATAATTCGCGATAATGTTCATTGTCATCGATTTCATCTGGTGTTGTGGCCCACACTCGATCATTTTGGTAGTTAGGCCGACGTGTTACGTAAACAAAAAATTCATCGGAGACAGCTAAATGCATGAAATCATCCACATCCCAATCTTCAAGATAATGGGCAAACCACATTCTGTCATCGATGTTAAGTTGAGTTTTTCTTGGCTTTGGAAGTTCATGCCAAGGCTTTAAATCTTGCAAATGACGGTACAGTCGAATAATCTCACCACTAACTAGCTTTCCTCTCAACACTTCGATCTCTCTAGAAAGTTTAGCACAGCTGTTTTTCCGCTTACGCGTACCGCTTTCAATGATGTCCTTTGTTTCCTGAGAGAGTGGCAAATTTGGGCGCCCAGATTTGGTTGTATCCATTTCACATTCATCCAAAGTTTTATTCCAATTTCTTTTGACGAAATCCTCACTTCTTCGCAACTTTTTGGCAACCCATGAACGTGTTATAAAGGTGGCTCCAGCATCACGAACTTCCCGAAATGTTATTGCTCGTACGCGATCTATCACACGTTGCCTCTCCGAATCACCAATTAATTGAGAAGCCATTATATTATCACTTTATCAGCTAGAGTAATTTTAATACCCGCAATAAATAAAGAATTTTATATATTTTTATAATCACTAAAAACTATTTCGATATAAGTAAACATGTAAGCTGCAAATGGGGGGGCTAAGGTTTTTTGGAACCCCTTATATTCGATTAATTTCAAATGTAAGCTTGGTTTTTTGGTTCAGTTTGTGAAGAGCAAGACTGCATTGTATGACGACCTTTTATGGTTATATATTTATGGATTTCAAAGGTGGAACAAAATCATTGAGTTGCATTTTGCTCCTCATAAATCATGTACCCAATATATATATATATATATACACACACACACAGGGTATCCCATAAGTCCGGTCTCATAGGAAAATTTATTAATATGGAAGTGAGTTACACTGCTGAGGAAAAGGCCTCCGAAGGCCTTTTCTTCACGAGTGTAACTCACCTTCATATTAGCCATTGCGTGTTATTCTACCTGCAATAAAAAAAAAAAGGTCCCAAAACAAGACATCAATTTAAACCTTTGTTTTAGTTCTAATGTATTACTTCGGTAAATGTAATTCAAAATAAATTTTCCCATGAGACCGGACTTATGGGAACCCTCTATATAAACGCAAGAACACATAATGGTTACGTGTTTTCTGATACACGAACCGCTCACCTATATGATCAAAAGTATTCGGACACCCCGGAAAATCCGCATTTCTGCAAATATCACCTTCGCCGAAAGGTATGCCGGGAAAAAGCGTGGCGAAACTATAATGCTGACGTGTTCTGTTAAGTTATCAGTAACTGTTGTGAAGCCATGCCGCGCGGACGTGAACTCTCCGAGTTCCAACGTGGACTCGTCATCGGATGTTATTTAAGTAACGTTTCTATACGAAACATTGCAGCCAAACAGGATATACCAAAGTCGACTGTAGCGGATGTTATCATGAGATGGAAGCACGACGGTGCAACTAACGCGAAAAAACGTTCCGGACGACCACGCAAACTGACGGAACGTGATAGAAGAAGTCTGGTACGACATGTCAAGAAGTCCCGCACGTCCTCTGCCGCTTCCATCGCTGAGGAAGTAGGAAGAGCATCCGGTACCTCCGTTAGTACTGTAACTATCCGCAGAGAGATGCACAGACTCGGTTATTATGGTAGAGCAGCTGTACACAAGCCACTGATTACAAAAGTTAATGCCACGCGTCGTTTGGCCTGGTGTGTCTCCCGTCGTTCCTGGACCGAGGAGGACTGGAAAACTGTTCTTTGGAGCGACGAGTCGCGGTATTCACTCTTCCAGTCTGATGGGCGTGTTTGGGTGTGGCGACAGCCCGGAGAACGGCTTCTTCCTGACTGTGTACGTCCAACGGTGAAGTTCGGTGGAGGGTCCATCATGGTATGGGGTTGTTTTCCTGGCTAGGGCTCGGCCCGTTGGTTGTTATACCCACTACCATGAACGCTGACGTTTATCTCGACGTTCTGGACAATTCGGCCCTCCCTACACTGTGGCAATACTACGGAGATGGCCATTGTTTGTTTCAACAGGATCGAGCTCCCTGCCATACTGCAAGGCGTGTGCAGGATTGGTTTCGTGAAAATAAGGTGGATTTGTTAGACTGGCCTGCTCAGAGCCCCGCTCTCAACCCAATCGAGCACATGTGGGACGAACTGGAGCGACGGATACGAAACCGCACACCACGCCCGGCTTCACTTGCATCTCTTGCATCAGCTCTGCAAGAGGAATGGCGAGCCATTCCTGCACAGACTTACCGAAAACTGGTGGAAAGTATGCCTCGACGTGTTGACGCTGTAATAAAAGCAAAGGGTGGACCTACTGGTTACTAAATGCCATAATAAAACCATTTTTCCCAAAACCATGCGGTGTCCGAATACTTTTGATCATATAGTTTATATATATACACAGCATATCCAAAAGCTATTTTCCATTAACCGTGAAACAATATGGATGAAATTATACGATAAGGATTTTGTTTCATTCAAAAACAACAAAAACAATTTCAGAATCAATTTTCCCTTTTTAAACAAACAAAAATTTACATACAAATAAAATTCCCTCAAACAAAAACCATTTCATTGATATCATCACACCTATATATATATATATATATATATATATATATATATATATATATGCGTAGGAACAAAGGCAACTAAAAAATATATATATACGAATGACACCAGTGACGAGGTCCTCCGAGGCACCCGCTGAAACTTAATACGATACTTCTGCCGTCCACTCACAAACGCAAAACCCCGTCCCAAATTACCCCTTTCTTCCCCTAAAACGAGGGGAATTTTTAGTTCAGAGTCGTCGGTGCTGAGAGGGGAAGGCTGGTCGGGGACGGGGGGAGGGGGAGGGTTCGAGTGAGTATTTCAATCAGAGTTTGGATAAATTTATGCGAGTGACCATAATGATTAAAACCGGTGATGGTAAACAGTAGCCATAATGCGGTTCAATTTCCTCGTGTTTGCGGGAGATCAATATTGCTTTAACTTCGTCCCGATCGCGACCAGTGCCATCATACATAGTGGACTGCCACTGTTTATGGGCATGGTTGATCGGGTCACGTGATCATTGTTTAAAATTGTATATTTACGTGATTATAATAGTCTCGTGTATGTGGTTAAAATGGTTGGTATACTGCATGGTTATCGGCCAAGGATCCTTTACATATTGACAGTGTTTCATTATATGGTCAAAAATCCATTGCGTGGTCGTGGTTAAATCGCTGAACGTGTCATATGGTCACTTATATTTCATTATATGACCACTGTCTCCATGATCATCGCAGAGTCATAGCAACTATCCATACTTACAAGTAGTCGCGAATCTAGTACATGGTCAATTTGGTCACGTATTCGTTACAGGGTGGTGATTTAAACCACGTATTACATACTCATGGTTTCGATATATAATAAAAAATTTCACGCGAGTAATAATTTTATCATATTTATCAATGCATCACTACATAATCATGATTCCAACACATGATCCGAAATCTACTGTTGTACATCTTGTCACGCATCCATTACATGGCCAAAGTTTCAATTATAAATATTCGCTTGGGCATAGCTGGCTCAGTTGTTTTTGGTTATGGGTTCGTAATGCGTACGTGGGCGTATACCATCGGTTAAAGTCGGGATACGCTGATCCACACCTACCTTAAGGTTCAATGGATTTCAACTTTTGTAACTGACTGTACATCAGCTTCTTCACATATACATAGATTATAAATTAGGTAGTTACTATCACAAATCTGTGCAAACTTCTTAAGCATCCTTTCAAAAACGTGCGATAATCGAAGTAAACGAATATATATATATATATATATATATATATATATATATATATATATATATATATGATCCAAAAAGGATATATATATATATTGCATCGTAACCCTAAACGAGGGTACTCACTCCGAATGGTTATGCAGTAACAAGCCCTCGTGGATAATGGACCATAAACATGCATGAAATGAAAAATTAAATTCAATTTTCGTCTGAAATATTGAAGCCTTTGAACACAGCGTTTTCGATGCTGTTTTAATTAGAGAAAAAGTTTATCATTCTGCATGCTATAGTTCACAATTTGTCTTATTTCGGCTCGTTGCAGAAATGCCGAAGATATTTCTTGATTCGGCATCGGTGCCGAATTATATACAGATTTGGCTCCGAGACAATCTACTCCTCACACCTCTTAATCTGATCCGAGTCGTATCACTCCACCAGATTTGTCCGCAAACATTTTTTCGTTTGATGGTGATAGTAAGTAAACAACATTTACCCACGTACGTGTAATGTTCACGCGTGTACTGTATACACGTGCAGTAGCGTAATTTATGTAGTGTACTGTACTAACGACCTAATGTACCTCCTTAAAACCACTGCCGACCACCGTAAAACTTCTGATTGATGCCCTTTTATGGTGAGTAGACTTTTTGTATTTGTTTTCTATTTATAAGCATTTTAAACAATGTATTGCTCATAATTCCGAATTGGCCATAATTCGGCAAGGCTAGATAGAGCCCCTATTGTGCCGAATTATACAGGTTTTACTGTAGTCCAATTTGGAAGGTTTTTTTCCCCCCCCTCAATGGGTGACTCCACTCTCATGCGCAAGTTCATGACCGTGTATTTAGCCCCCACCCGACATTTTTTTTTTAATGGCGTTACACAGAAGGTTACGTTACATCAAAAGGAAATTAATTGGAAATGGGTTTAGCTTTTTTTTCTTTTTAATTAATTCTATTTTGGTTTATCAAACGAATCTTTTCAACATGCATGAAATCTATACTCGCTTTAATTTCATTTGCATATATATATATATATATATATATATATATATATATATATATATGTGTGTGTGTGTATATATATATATATAAATTTTTCCCCAATTTATGGGTTTATTATTTTGGAAGTATTTTTATTTCGTAACCAATTTGCTCTAATTCAGCCATCATTCGAGCGAGTTTCGCTAATTTGGCCATTCCCGTTGCTTCTTTGTCTTGGTTGCGGGGAATTAATGGCCCGCATACAATTTAAGACATTTTTTTCGTCCGTTGCAATTGAATCTTGCAATGGAATCAATAGAGTTGCAAAGATGCAGGCAGGCGATCAGGAAAAAAGGGACAAGAAAATAATTGTGAGAATAGAATGGCCACGATTAATGTCTGCATCACAAAATCACGTGTATACAATTTGTATACACGCCTGTATGCACCTTCCTGTGTGTATGTGTTATATTTCATCATTATGTATACACAAACACACTATGTGTGTGTGTGTGTGTGTGTGTGTGTGTGTGTACCACATAAAATAGTAATCTAATAAGTTTTAAGAAAATATTGGGTAATTTTTACTGAATGTTTCTAGGACGTTTATAAACGTTTTGTAAACGTTCACAGAACACTTACAGACGTTTTGCGAACGTTTCTAGAACTTTTTAAGCGTTTTGTAAACGTTCACAGAACACTTATAGACGTTTTGTGAACGTTTCTAGAACTTTTTAAACATTCTGTAAACGTTTTTAGAACCTTTATAGATTTTTTGTAAATGTTTCGGTTATTATGTGTTTTAAGTAACTCAGTCATTTTACACACCAAAATACATTTTTCTAGTAGTATTTGATGTGATTTGTTCAAATATGACCTCCATTTCCGTCGGAAATGAGATCCAACAAAGTTATAGTCCAACAAAGTTATAGTACTTTGAAGTTTGGCTCATTTTCAAGGGAAATTGAAGTCAAAATCTAAGCAAAACACATCAAATATTACTAGGAAAATGTATTTTGGTATTAATTAACCTAACCTAACCTAACCCTGGCTAACCTAACCTAACCCTGGCTAACCTAGCTTAACCCTGGCTAACCTAGCCTAACCCTGGCTAACCTAGCCTAGAGTATATTAAATCCTCAAAATAATATTCGCACCGTTCACATGTCATCGCCACAAACATCTATCAAAAACTAACAGAAGTAGACTAGCAACTTAAAAGGCCTAAGAACTTAAAAAATCTAGCTCATATATCATGTTCTCATGACGTCACCAATCAAAATATTGGAAGGGCGGGAAAAAAAATGCAAAAATGTCATAATATTCAAATGTACATAATTTGTTAAGTACGCATCTGCGAGCATAGTGACTTATATGAAAATGATGAGAAAATTATGCTTTAATATTTTATAATTATATTTGCTTTTGATATTCTGAGTGCGATAAAACTCATATTAACCAATGTTTCTAGAACATTTTTAAACATTTTTTAACGTTTTTAGTACACTTACAGACGTTTTGTAAACATTTCTAGGACATTTATAATCGTTTTGTGAACGTTTCTAGAACATTTATAGACGTTCTGTAAACGTTCCTAGAACGTTTATAACGTTTCCTTAACATTTTAGAACATTTATAGATGTTTTCTAAACGTTTATGAACGTTTAGTAAACATACAGTACCTTCATTTTCATCACGAAGGTGTATTCACGTGAACCAAATGTTTATTTTTGTACTTCTAAACAAAACATACACAGACTACGTACATATGTCCATGTATGCAATTTAAACGTAAATATTAAACAAAAAAATGAACGTAAACTAAAAATGAAAAAGAACGTCAAAAAATATTCACCGAAACCGGAATTCTACATAACATTTTGAGAAGGCGAAGAAGATCTGAGAAGATAATTTATGGTCTCAAACATCGGCTCGTTCCCGATGACATCCGATGACGTTTCTTCATCGGCAGATGAAATATGATTGCAGATTGCTCTCCTTAAATGGATTACGATGACATTAGCCAAAGACTGGAAAACTACAACAGTGGAGTTCTAGAAAACCAGGATCCTGGAAGATTGAGGAACGCGATTGTGCTGGAATAATACAAATATTTTATGGGAAATAAATATTAGAATTAGGAGAGAATTAGGAGAGGAGCTGGAACAATAAAGATACTGGAAATAGGACGCGTGTAATGCAGTATATTGTAATTATACCATAATTACTGACTGGAATTATGGCGAATGGCTTTCTGCTTGGGAATTATTGGAACGGAAGTTGTTTACGCGAGTATTGTACAATTTACTGATTAAAAGGATATCGGAGTTCACATCTATAATGTTTATTTCATTAATTTGTAATAAAGTTATAAGAAATGTATTGAAGGATAAAGTCCGTATTTAGAGTTAGTCTACAAATAAAGATTATAAAATATGCCGACTTATAATCAAAGTCTTTTTCCAGTATGGAAAAAGCAGTGAAAACCCCAAAACAAGCGTTCAGAGAGAGCTACGTCATAAATTTTTGTGAACGATACTGATAAGACGTGAGTAAGAATCCTATTTAGGGTTTTAGGGTGAAATAAGTTTAACGGGTTACGTAGGTTTAAGGTATCTAGTTTGTCTATGACTCGTACGACCTATTCCTCAAACCTCGAAAGTTTATTGGGGTTTATGCGTGCATGGGCATTTTGTGAAGATGTTAGGTCAAAATATCCAACAGAAAACGAACATCTGAATTTTCATTAGGGAGGAGGGACTTCGCATTAGCATTTTATTACTTTAATATTTGAAAACTCTCAAATGTGAGAGAGAGAGAGAGAGAGAGAGAGAGAGACTTCATAAGTCCTGTTTCTAAATGGACACTGAAACGTTTCTATAATTATTGGATCTCGTCGGCTTATTTTATGACTTATATTTTTTATTAACTCTTTCAAACCACTTTTAAAAGAAATATAAGTCTTCTTTTGAGGAAAAAAAATATTATTTGAAAAAAAATAAGAATAGAAAGTATCTCTTTATATACATTACATTTAGGCCTACCTATTATAACGTATAAAAATATATTTTTAATTAAAGTTTATCGCTTAATTTTCAGATACTTATTAAAAACTCTTACAAACCGTTTTTCAAAAAATGCAACTGTTTCCTCAGTTTTTACCTAAATATTTATTTACCCGTTTTAAACTCGCGTTTCGTTACGAGGACTAAAACACTGGAATGGCGAAACTAAAGTTAAAACCATTCAAAACTGAAATCTAATATCGGTGAAATGTGTAAAGAACACCTTCAAATGGAGCGTGAAAAATTTTGCGGTAATGAACACGTGACTATCATATAAAAATTAACAAATTCTTTAATTTTGAGCCTATTTTTTTATTATTATTGTTATTATTTACTAGTTACTCATAATTATCAGACAGATTACCTTTAAAACCTCAGCAAAAAAAAAGTAGAAAAAAATAAACATTATTTTTATCTTTCAGAAATGATTACCAGCAAAAACCTTTAAACAAACACTGGAAAATGTTACCAACAAAACCTTTAAACAAACACTGGAAAATGTTACCAACAAAACTTTTAAACAAACACTGGAAGATGTTACCAACAAAACCTTTAAACAAACACTGGAAAATGTTACCAACAAAACTTTCAAACAAAACACTGCCAAAGCCAAAGCCAAAGCGGATAACAAAACGCTGAAAACTCAAATCCTACGAGTAAATCTGCGCCAAAAGCGGACAAATGAATTACATTTGGAAGAAGGAAGCTAAAAAATGGAGGTTCATATAACAACTTCCTCGACCAATTATGAATCCATGAGATGATGGTCTGGAACCCGCGCGCGACTGGAATTCCAAAATGACAAAAACGTTCTCGAAAAGCCCGGAATAATCGGTTGACAAGAAAAATATCATCATTATACTATCATCAGATGTTACCCCCGCATCGGAAAACATCGGGAAACATTGGGAAATAAAGTTAGCGGTCCGTGAACGGGATGTAGTCGAGATAAATAAGAAAAAATGAGGTTTCTTAAGCACCGCTGTCGTTCCTCAGGAAACCCGAACAACGATCCACGACCGTATATTGGATTCACAATAGCTTTAGAAGCTTTACCCACAGACATATATATTATTATTTACAATATATGGCAATGTATAGAAAATTATATATATATATATATATATATATATATATATATATATATATATATTCTGCCTATAAAATAGTAAATAACATACATTTATTTATAAATAAATAAACAATAAATAAATAAATAAATAAAAGAATTGGTTAATTAAATATATTTCTTAAATTTAATAACTAAAAGCTTTTTAACTAAAACTAAAAGACTTTTAATATCACACTTCATATTATAAAAGAAAAAAAATCCCATTTTCCACCAATTAAATGTTTAAGTGTGATTATAAATAGAAGCCTGTCATTCTTAATTCGTGAATATTTAAAAGGTGAAATTGTTTTTAAAAAATTTCAAACATTATTATCTACCAGGTCCACCATCGGTTAGCCAAATCATCACACCCTCTTAGTAAAAAAAAAAAATTATGGAAAAATAAAAGTTTATTTCGCAGCTTTTGAAACAAATTTAAAAATAAATATTTTAATTAAATAAATACTTTAATTAATAATTATTAAAAAATACACTTTTTTTATTATTATTATTATTATTATTATTAACTAATTTAAATCTTTCCAATTAACGTCATTAATGAAATTGAAAAATTTCATTTAAAAAAAATTCAGATGTGTTGAAATGTCTTTTATGGCAATAATTAATAATTGGGAGAGAATATGGCTGCGAGTGAGTGAGTGAGTAATAAAAGAGTAAGTGAATGAGGACGGGAGAGAGAGAATGAGAGAGTGAGGGAAAGAGGAATGAAGGAGTAAGGTGGTGAGTGAGTGCATGAGGGGAAAAGTGATATAATGAGTAACTAAGTGAGGTAAAATGGTTGGAAAGAAATGAGTGAGAGAATGTAAGTCGCTATAAGGAAAACTTAAAAGAGGAAAGATTATATATATATATATATATGTGTGTGTGTGTGTGTGTGTGTGTATTTCTGAAGATGGCACTGATCAAAGATAAATTTATTCCCACTTTTAATTTTGTTTCACAAAAAATCGACGCAAATCCCAAAAACTTTCTTTTGGTTTTTTGATGCGACGTTTTCTTATGAATACTAATTAATTAAATAATTAAAAAAATAATTGAAAACTTAATTAATTTTTAATCCAAATTATCCGCGGCAGTTTCTTTGCATTAATAAGAACGAAACATTTTAATATTTTCACACACACACACACAGACACACATACACACATACACACACACACACACATGTTTGGCTACCCTACCAAGCCGCGACATTTTTACACATTCAATTCTGCATCATGACATTTAACCAATCTAAAAATCCTAATATATTTAACCGAACCTAACCAGACCTTACCTAACTTAGCGTAACTTATCCTAAGCTAGCCTAATATTATATCCCCTTTTTCCATGATAAAAGATAACATTTATAAAGATAAACCACCGCGACAGTGCTAATATCGTGATAGAGAGACACGTCTGTGTCTCGATTCCTCACCGAGGGCAAAAGTAGACCGACAGACAGACAGACACATACTCAGACACACACACACACACGTATATATATATATATATATATATATATATATATATATATATATATATATATTGTGTATATATATATATATATATATAAATGGAGTTGCATTTCCTATTTTTAATGGTTGAAATATGGTTGTAATGAATTGCACCAATCATGAAAAATCACGAAATAAATACATTTAAAATCATCGCTTCTCCGCCGAGGGGAAAATTCTTCGGTTCTTTGCATTATAGCAAACTCCCCTTAGAGAGAAGGCAAAAGGGGAGACAATGCACTTTATTTCAAAAATATTAAATATGTAGATTAATTTCAGTATTGTAAAATATGTAAAAGTGGTCAAGTATTATATATATATATATATATACAGTATATATACAGGGTGTCCCAAAAGTTCGGTCTCATAGGAATATTTATTTTAAATTAAATTTCTAAAAGTAATAGATTAGAACTAAAATAAATGTTCAAATTGATGTCTTGTTTTGAAACCTTTTTATTTGTTGCAAGTAGAATAACTCGCTTCCATATTAGCCATTCTACCTGCAAAAAAAAAAAAAAAGGTCCCAAAACAAGACATCAATTTAAACATTTGTTTTAGTTCTGATGTATAACTTTTGTAAATTTAATTTAAAATAAATTTTCCTATGAGACCGGACTTACGGAACACCCTGTATACATATATACATGGATTGAAGTAAATAATGGAAACACTCGCATTTTCGGTGCTGTATTTTCTAATATAATTAATGGTGTTATATACTTTACTAAATTGGCATGTGAATGCATATAATATTGAGAACCTTTTCTATTTTAATATTTTAATGTGGTGATACTGGTTTTTCCTCTTCTCGTAAAATTAATAATAATATACGCTTGGAAAAGATGTTACTGACTTTGACAGAAGAGGAAAGGGTTAGGAGGAACCAATTTGGTTGATGTTTCAGTATTAAAAGTAGCGTAATTGTCCCCGCATCTCGAAGAACAGTCTTCAAGGTTATGAATACATGGAAAAGAGCGAGAGAGAGAGAGAGAAAAGAGAGAGAGAGAGAGAGAGAGAGAGAGAGAGAGAGAGAGAGAGAAGGTAAATAAAGTACTTATATGTCTCCCCTTTCTCACTTTGTACAACTTCACAACTCCATATTCCCGTTCATTCTTCTGTAACAACTTTCCATAAACAAATGAACGCACGGATGTAGAAACGTCGGCGCAAAGAAATTCTGTCGTAGACGGATGCGTAAATTTGCCTAATAGGCGATCATTAGGATAAAAAATAGAATAATTTCCTTAATACGGTGTTGTCTGAAGGCGGCCATTACGCGCAAACAAAATGGGAAGCGCAGAAAATCATAAAAAATGACATTTGTCCCGCAAGGTTTCTGCTTTGCATAAGTCATTTGTCAAATGTTAAATGAAGCACCTACGTCATCAGGCCCCGAGATGAAAATAGCTCCCTCAAGACGCCCAGTTTACCATGCCTAAAATGAGGTGCTAAGCCAGGAAGCGAAAAATTAATGAGAAAAAAGAAAAATTGGTTCTCTCTCTCTCTCTCTCTCTTCTCTCTCTCTCTCTCTCTCTCTCTCTCTCTCTCTCTCTCTCTCTCTCTCTCTCTCTGGTTTATTTGTTGTGAAAATATCATTACAATAAAACTAACTGTGGTCGACTGTAAGCTTTCTATAGGTTTCGGGGTATCACTTTAACTGAAGTAAAATTCCGTTACAATTTATCTAATTTTCTTCATCCTTCAAATCTGGATATCTGCCGTGCCTCTTCTTGTTGCCATTTGTGCCAATCATCAAATGGCACTTAACTGACACTACGAGTAGTGCCCGCGCTCGCCATTTCATTAAACTGGGATCGACCATGTCAACGATAAGATTCTTTTAATTTGGAGGAGCTGCATGGTCATGGTCATGGTTAAGGTTTTGTGATAAGGAACATTAATTTGACGCGTTCAGACTTTCCTAATTTAAGTCATCTCAATAAGGAACAGAAAATTGATTGCTTCCCACCGATTCCAGTTCCCATTCCTATCCGCGTTTCCCGAGAGAGAATTCCAAATTTGATGAAAGAATTTCCTGATTTGGGAAAGGTAAAAAGGCAATGCTGTGACGGAACTGGAGCCCCAGTTGATCGATTGAGTGTTGACGCATGTTTGCTAGTTGAAATGTGGTTGATATTTGTGAGAGTTCACAAGTTAATATTGATGTGCTGTTGATGCAACAATATATTGATTAAATAAAGTGCAATCAGCATTTCTAAAATATATTTTCTTAAAAATTGAGGATATAATGTTATTTCTTTATTATTTCTGTTATTTCTGTATTTACTGAGTAATGAGTTTACATCAGTACTCAATTTCAACCCCATTTCGATATCAACATCGGTGTCGAAATTTGTGTCATTCAGAATCTGAATGACACAAATTAAAATTGTTTTAGATTGCTATTTCGAAATTACCAGGTCACTATCGTTTCAACAATAAGATACTGATTCTTCGATATTTCTTCATCATTATAACGATATAAGTGTACTTCCTGGGTATATATATATATATATATATATATATATATATATATATATATATATATATTAGTGATGTAGGTCACATCCGCATCCGCATCCGCGGAACATCCGCACATTTTCTCGCATCCGCATCCGCGTCCGCATCCGCACTTTGGACTGCGGATGTCGTGCGGATGTGGAACGTTGAGATAAAACGTCATTAATAAGCGGAAATTATCAAATTCTACTATATTAATAGAACTAGTTCATTGTGCGCAAAAGTGATGCAAGCGACAAGACGAGAGGCTGTTCTTGTATGAAGTTACTCTCTTGCAACCTACTTAGATCCACGTTACAAAGCTAAATTATTTTCACCTAGTACATTAGAACGAGTTAAATCATCACTTGGCAAAGCAATTGAAGAGCTTCAATCTCTTGAATCTGTCGCTTCGCCACCCACCAAAAGAATAAAAGTTTCAGTGACAGAACCAACACCTTCAACAAGCAAATCTATCACAGAATCTGTCTCTCAGTTTCTTGAGTCAAGCAGCAATGACGAGACCTACGCGATGTCAAAAGATGTAGTAAAAATGATCGAGAGCTATCACCAAGAAAAACGCCTGGCTGCATGTGACAATCCTATTAGTTGGTGGAAAAATACGCAGAATATCTATCCATACTTGAGTAAACTTGCAAGGAAACATTTAGCCTGTCCTCCAACAAACGTACCAAGCGAGAGATTATTTAGCAGTGCTGGATTAATATATGATGAAAAGAGAAACAGACTGGCAGCAGAAAAGGCAGAAAAGTTAATGTTCCTTAAGCATAACCTTCCTATAATTAAGTTTGAACATTAAACGATGAACATCTTAGTTTACTTTATTTTAATTACTCATTTATAAATATGCCTAATAAAACTTTAAACTTAATATAAATAGTTATCAAGCTAATTAAAGATCTCTTTCTATAAGGGTGGAGGTTGGGGAAAGAGGTCGGTGGGGTGCATTTGAGTTGGGTTCACGTCCCGCATCCTGGTAACACAATTATGGTTTCTAATTGTGGCTGAAACTCAACAAAATATAACGAATTTATTTGCAGACGAATTCACTAATTGATTTCTATATTAGTTAGATGCTTGATATTATTTTATATGTTCAGAGAAAAGTACAGCAATTATTGTACAATTAATCAATTATACTACATTATAGCTACAGCTCTCTCTATATAATAACTTATTATATACGTTAAACACAACAAATCTCGAATATATCCTAAAAAATAACGAAAATGTAGACATCCGCATCCGCGGATGTTGAAATCAAACATCCTCATCCGCATCCGCGGATGTGAAAAAAATGACATCCGCTACATCACTAATATATATATATATCTGATAAACTTGGTAAAAATTCCGTGCATTGTCCTCTCTTCACACGAAGGTCAAGATGGTGACCCCACGTCTAGGCCTGGCCTAATGAAGGAGCGAGATTCTTTCTTGCGATCTCCATCGCACATAGCCAAGCACACCCGGCTCATCCGGTACTGTCCTGAGCCAGGCATCTAGTCTTCCTTTGAAGATTTCATCTTTGACACCAGTGATGTTTCTGAGGTCCTTTGGAAGCTAGTTAAAAAGTCTTGGCCCCTGACAACCAAGCTATTTCCCTTCAGTGTTGAGTGTGTGTCTTGTCGGCCTTTAGTTTGGGAACGCTATACATTCTGCCTTTCCTATTTTCCAGTGTTGTTTGGGTGTTAATTTGGCTTAATGTGAAGTTAGGTACCAGTTTTTCGATAATTTTCCATATGTAAATTATGACGTATCTCTCTCTCTCTCTTCTTCTTCTTTCCAGCGAATACAGATTTAATTTACGCGGAGTGTTTCGCAGTAGTTGAGTTCTTTGCAGCTGTCATCAATCTTGGCTGTAAAATTTCTTTGGATTTCTTCTAGTTTATTAATTTTTTTTTTTTTGTATGAGACAAGAGTGAGCAGTATTCAAGTTTTAGAACGATTGATCAGTGTTTTCAGCAGGGAATCATTATCTTCTTATCCGTTTTTTTTAAAGTTCTCAGTAGCTGTCCCGTAACTCTTTTCGCTTTGTTTATTGCTATCTGATTCAGTGTTTCAAATTTTGCATCATCGGTCATTACTACCCCTAAATCTTTCGTTTTCGTGCTTCTCTGAATTCCCTCTCTATCTGTTTAAGTTCTTCATTTCTTCCATATTTTAATAGGTGAAATTTCTCGATGTTAAAATTCATGTTATTTTCTTCTGACCATTTGTATATTCTGTTTGCGTCCCTCTGTAAGGCTTCCACCTCTTCTGCATTGCCGAGTTTTCTGCTGATATTTGTATTGTCAGCAAAAGATGTTAGTATACTGTTGTCGTCTACTTCACTGTCTCTGTCTGTCACAATGATAATGAACAGGAGTGAAGCTAATACTGTTCCTTGTGGTGCTGAGTTGTTGCGTACTTCCGATGCTGATGATGATATACCGTGGATATACCGTGAATATATATATATATATATATTATATATATATATATATATATATATATATATATCATCATCAGAATCGGAAGTACGCAGCTCAGTACCACAAGGGACAGTACTGGCCCCACTTCTGTTCATTATCATTCTAACAGACATAGACAGCGGAGTAAACAGCAACAGTATAGTAACATCCTTTGCAGACGATACAAAGATCAGCAGAAAAATCAGCGATGTAAATGAAGTGGAGGCCTTGCAGAGGGACACGAACAAAATATACAAATGGGCAGAAGACAACAAACAACATGACATTTAACGCCGAGAAGTTTTAGCTCTTGAGATATGGTAGAAAAGAGGAACTTAAACAGACTGCATATTATGCTCCAGATAGACAGGAAATTCAGAGAAGCACGAAAGCGATCGATCCGGGGGTAATAATGACCGATGATGCGAAATTCGAAATACAAAATCAGATAGCGATAAATAAAGCAAAGAGAGTCGCGGAACAGGTACAAAGAACGCTCAAAAGAAGAGACAGGACAGTAATGATTCCCCTGCTAAAAACACTGATTATACCAAAACTTGAATACCGCTCAGGTTTAACGTCCTCATATAAAAAGGAAGAAACTAATAAACTAGAAGAAACGCAGACACATTTCACAGCCAAGATTGATGGCTGCAAAGAACTCAACTACTGGGAAAGACTACGTAAACTAAATCTGTACTCCTTGGAAAGAGAGATGTACACCATATATGGAAAATGATCGAAAAACTGGTACCAAACCTAAAACTAAACAACTAAACCTAATTACCATTCAAACAACACTGGAAAATAGGAAAGGCAGAATGTGTAGTGTTCCCAAATTAAAGGCCCAGCAAGGGGCCTCTCAACACTGAAGGAAAATAGCTTGGTTGTCAAGGGGCCAAGACTTTTTAACCAGCTTCCAAAGTACCTCACAAATGTTACAGGGGTCAAAGTTGAAGTCTTCAAGAGAAGACTAGATGCCTAGCTCAGAACGGTACCAGATGAGTCGGGTGTACATGGCTATGTACGGTGGAGAGCGCAAGAAAGCAACTCACTCCTCCACCTAGAGGCGGGGCCACCAGCTTGACCTTAGTGTGAAGAAAGACCAACGCACAGAACAGCAACAAGGTTAACAAGGTGTGTGTGTGTGTATATATATATATATATATATACAAATTTGGTACGAGCTATAACTTAAACTAAATTTATGAAAACCATATAAATTATTCACACATACGACTAACGAACGAACTGAGTCACACAATATATATATATATATATATATATATATATATATATATATATATATATATATATATATATATAAATCAACTAACCTGACGTTCCGAATAACAAAATTAATCGATTCGCCAAAATTTATATGACCACTTACTCTCCATACAAATAACATGTAAGTGACATTTTATGTTTTATTGGAATTAAATTATATAGTAAACTTCATGGCCGTTATATTTATATATATACTGCATATATTTTTTTTATATAGGATGTCATTTGCTTGGTCATTACCGTATGTTATAAAATATATTTATAGACAATTTAAAATGGAAAGTACTTAAGTACTCGCAAGGAATTAAATCGAATAATGTTTTGGTGTTTGCGGTTTGGTAGACTGGTCGTCATGACTGGCGCACAGTGAAGGAACTGTACTTACCAGTATATATATATATATATATATATATATATATATATATATATACACGACTGTGTGTGTGTGTGTGTGTAACACTTTAAAAGGTTTGTATTTTTTTATTAACCGAACTGAAATAAAAGCCTGAAATTTTTACTGTACCTTCTCTACACATGGAGAATAGTTCCCAAGTGCGAAACATGCTCTACGTGATGTCCTCTCAGTTCACGATACTTACAAGATACTTTCGACGAAAGAGTCATGTCCAACAGATTTCCTGCAGTTTATGATAAAGGAATATTATGGCCACCGGCAAAACCAATTCTAAACCCGTGACTTTGATGTGTGGGATTATTTTAAAGATAGACTGTTCAAATAGAATCCACACCCAACAAAAGAAATGAAAGCATCATTTGAACTAGAAATTTCTCAGATTTCAACAGATACTCTGTCCAAAACACCACAAAATTTTGTTGTCCGTGTTCGTGCCGATGTTTTCCAATTAAGGCCCAAGGGGAAGGTGTAGAGAAAATACAGTATAAAATTCATGTTTTTATTTCAATTAATAAAAAAATACAAGCCTTTTAAAGTGTCGCATGTTTAAAAAATCACCCGATATATATATATATATATATATATATATATATATATATATATATATATATATATATATATATATATATATATAATCTTTTAGGACAACTATAAGAAATAGATATTAGTTTTGCATTATTGTATACTTGGTAGCTGTCTAATGTATAGCAGCTACAGCTATTGTATTTCCATTATTTTATGTTCGCATACACACACACAGACACACACACACACACATATATATATATATGATGAATAAAACCACGAAGGAAAGGAAACACAGAGTGGTGCTCAAGCGCTTTCGTCTAATGACATCCTCAGGAACACTGAAGTAAATAAAGAGTTCAAGACTATATATAGGTTACAAAAAAAAAAATATATATATATATATATATATTAAATATAGAAATAAAAATTGTGGGAGGAGTATACAAATTTGTAAGGAAAACTACCAATTCTAGCACTTTGCCCGAATTCAACACAGATCAAATGGATTGTTTACAACCAATTTTATAGATAATGCCTGAATGATATATACGTAGGTCACAAAAAAATAATTAAAAAAAATAAAAAATAAAAATAAATTGAAAAATAAAAATTGTTAGAGGAGCATACAAATTCATAAGGGAAAATTACCAGAGGTTTAGCACTGCCCTTCTTGTCTAAATCCGTTCTGAACGAATTCAAAACAACGGGATCGAGTTGAAAAAGACCTTTGCTCATGTTGAATTGTAAGTTGAATAATAGCAGACTCAAGAATATTTCTATTAACAATGTTGCTCGAGTGAAACAAAACTGAAGCATTATTCCAATCAATACAATGGGATAACTCTGACAAATGGACAAAAAGGGCACTGGACGACTGTCCCGTTCTAACGGAATATTGATGCTGTTTTACACGCGTGTGCAAATCCTTTCCCGTCTGATCAATGTAAAAGGGATCACATTGTTTACAACCAATTTTATAGATAATGCCTGAATTATTGGTAGGGCTATTTTTTACTATGATATTTTTCACAATATTGTCATATGAAAATACTACATTAATATTCAAAAGTTTAAGTACATTAGCAATGCCTAAAAAGTTCGGGGAAAATGGAAGTACTAAAATATTCTTTGACAAAGTGCGAATGTTATTATTCACACGATAGAAGGTTCGTTTTGCCTTTATTTTTATTTTTTATTTTATTTTATTTTATTTTTTATTTTTTTTTATGACCTATATATCATTCAGGCATTATCTATAAAATTGGTTGTAACCAATCCATTTGATCTTGTGTTGAATTCGGGCAAAGTGCTGAAATTGGTAGTTTTCCTTACAAATTTGTATGCTCCTCCCACAATTTTTATTTCTATATTTACTATATAGAAGAAACGCAACTCGAAAAAACGCAAAGACATTTCACAGCCAAGATTGATGGCTGCAAAGAACTCAACTACTGGGAAAGACTACGTAAACTAAATCTGTACTCCCTGGAAAGAAGAAGAGAGAGGTACACCGTAATCTACATATGGAAAATGATCGAAAAACTGGTACCAAACCTAAAACTAAACCCAATTACCATTCAAACAACACTGGAAAATAGGAAAGGCAGAATGTGTAGTGTTCCCAAATTAAAGGCCCGACAAGGGACCTCCTCAACTCTGAAGGAAAATAGCTTGGTTGTCAGGGGGTCAAGACTTTTCAACCAGCTTCCAAAGGACCTCAGAAACGTAACGGGGGTCAAAGTTGAAGTCTTCAAGAGAAGACTGGATACCTGGCTCAGGACGGTACCAGATGAGCCGGGCGTGCCTGGCTATGTACGGTGGAGAGTGCAAGAAAGCAACTCGCGCCTCCACCAAGCCAGACCTAGAGGCGGGGCCACCAGCTTGACCTCTGTGTGAAGAGAGACCAACGCACGAAACAACATAAGGTTCATAAGGTAAGGTAAGGTACATTTTTTTTTGTAACCTATATATAGTCTTGAACTCTTTATTTGCTTCAGTGTTCCTGAGGATGTCATTAGACGAAAGCGCTTGAGCACCACTCTGTGTTTCCTTTCCTTCGTGGTTTTATTCATCATAAATATTTTTCACGTGTTACTTTCGTGAAATAATTTTCATATATATATATATATATATATATATATATACAGGGTATCCTAGGAATTTGTGTCAATATTTCAGATTATTTTTTAGGTCATTCCCAGTCAAAGATGTTCTATGAACATGGGTCCGATTCCCAACGGTTACAGACCTATGGGTATTTGAAGTTAAAGACTGGTTCGCAGATAATAATCTGTTTTACTGAACAAGTAAACATCCCCATATAAAAAAGAAGACATTAGATAGCTAGAAGGGATTCAGAGAAGCTTCATAGCCAAGATCAAGGGGTGCAAAGAACTAAATTACTGGGAAAGGTTACGCGAACTAAACCTATATTCACTGGAAGGGAGAAGAGAGAGATACACCATCATTTATACTTGGAAAATAATGGAGAAGCTAGTCCCTAATCTTACTCTGAACCCTGTAATTCCCAAACAACGGTGGAAAGTAGAAAAGGAAGACTGTGTCGTGTTCCCAAATTAAAGGCGAGACAGGGAACATCCTTAACCCTGAAAGAAAATAGTTTTGTTGTGAGAAGACCAAAACTCTTTAATCAGCTGCCCAAAGACCTAAGAAACACGAAGGGAGTTGCAGTGGACATTAGGGTGGCCCTTATTTTGTCACTTTTTATTTTTTCTTTCTCACCCCTTCATTAGATGCTTCCTATTAGTGCAGTAGCTTAGACCCTGATTTTTGAAGTAAGTGGACATTCTGGACAAAAGCACCAAACTTGGCTCAAATGTTGTTCAGGACCTTAGCTACCAATTTTTCCCCGGAACCAAGACGCACAACCCTATCTTGGCTGCCATTTTGGAAATCCAAGATGGCTGCCAGCTAGAAATCAACAAACTATTGTGAGGAGTAATTGTACATAAATAGTCCCTAAACCTACATATTTTGATGCCAGGATTGCTATAAAATAATCAGAATTACCCTTAAATGTTTATTTAATGTAAAATATTTAATAATATAACTATATAATATGTGCTTTTCTGATTTGCAGGTGATTTGTGAACATGGATTGGAGCAAATGCATGGTTTGTCGAGAGAGCAAAGGTGAGACTCTTAAATGTCCACTCAATGCTGTGAGTGGTAAAAAAACTGAAGCATATGCAACATTTATGGAGAATGTCAACGCATTCAAGAATCTTGGAAGACTACCAGTTCCTCTTCTTTTCAATGAAGAGGTGACTGTTGAAGATCTGGTTCAGAATAAAGCTGTGTGGCACAAGTCATGCCATGTTAAATTTAGTAAAGAAAAGCTTGAAAGGGCTACAAAAAAGAAAGAAAGGGCGGATGAAGGTGAAACCAGTTCATCTACGGGGAAGCGGGTTCAGCGGCATCCTATAGACAAAGCAACTTGTGTGTTGTGTCAACAAACACATGGGCATCTTCACGAATTCAGTACATTTGGCGCTGATGTCAATTTACGAATGATGGCTACAGAACTCAGTGACACAGAACTAATGTCTAGAATAGGAGGTGGTGATCTCATGGCCATTGAAGCCAAGTATCATCTGCAATGCTTGACATTTTATCAGAACCGTTACCGCTCACTTTTGAGACAAAAAACAGAGCAAGGAAGGCGGCTATGAAGAAAACTTGATGAAAGCAAAGGCAATAGTTGAGGTCGTTAATCATGTAGAAAATTGCGTGGAAGAAGGAATCTTTCAAATGAAGTTTTCTGTGCTATTTGATCTGTATCAAAAAAGACTTCGGGACTTAGGTATTAATAAGGAAATGAACAGAGGATGATTCAGAGAGAAGATTCTGGAGTATTTCCCATATGCCCAGGAAGTGAGTGATGGCAAGAACAAAATCTTAGTTTTTCAGCAGGGAATTCAGGAAATGCTCAGAGAGACAAATAGACAGAATTTTGAAGGAGATACTATGATTCTTGCAAAAGCTACTAGAATCATACGCAAGGAAATCGTCAACTTTACTGGATTCAAGTTTGCAGGTGCCTTTCCATCTGGTTGTCAACAGGAATCGGTACCTACAACCTTGAAAACCCTTATATCTATGATCACAAATGGTGCTGATGTGAAGGACCAAACACCAGAAGACTCCCCTGCAACTCTCACTGTCTCGCAACTTATCCTTTTTAATTTTAGGAACAAGCATACATCATCATCTAAGGTTCGCCATTCTTTGGAAAGAGAACCACCATTGCCTCTGTATCTTGGTCTGAAAATTCATACTGAAATTCGGTCAAAATCATTAATTACACAACTATATGAATTGGATCTCAGTGTGAGTTATGACCGAATTCTTCAAGTCGAAAGCCAACTTGCAACAGCAGTGTGCCAGAACTTCAAGACCATACTTTGAAGAGTATGCAGATCGTGTATTCTTCCCTTATCTCATCAAACAGTTAGAAACTTGCCAGCGAATTGACATTGTCTGGGATACCTACACTGCAAGCACCTTAAAAGAGACTACCAGAGAAAAATGGGGAAAAGGAATCAGAAGAAAGGTTGAAGGAAAAACCAAATTACCCCTAAATTGGCATGACTTCCTTCGAGACTCTAGAAACAAGCAAGAACTGTTCGCTTTCCTATCAGACAAGGTTGCTGCAATGGAAGTTCCTAACAACAAGGAAGTTGTTATTACATCAGGACCTGAAGTCATCATCAATGGGGCCAACCGCACAATGCCAAGATGCGACCATGAGGAGGCAGACACTAGACTGTTCATTCATCTTCAAGATGCAATAAAGGAAGGGCACATTAACTGCATGATCAGAACTGTAGACACGGATGTTATTGTCATTCTAATAGGAAAATTCCATCACTTGACATCCATAAGATCTGAAGTAAATATTTGGGTTGGTTTTGGCACTGGGAAAAACTTCACTTACCATCATATTAACACAATCTGTGCCTCTTTGGGTGAAGAGAGATGCACATCCCTACCACTGTTTCACTACTTCACGGGATGTGATACATCATCATCCTTTTACGGAAGGGGCAAGAATACGGCATGGGCAGCATGGCACCATTACCCTGAGGTAACACAAGCATTCACATTCATGGCACGAAATCCATTTGCAGATGTTGACACCGAAACTCCCCACTTCAAGCTTCTTGAACGGTACACAGTTGTCCTCTATGACAACACCAGTGACATTGAACGTGTAGATGAGGCAAGAAAGGTCATGTTCTGTCAGAAGGGAAAAGCTATGGAGACTATCCCACCAACTCAGGATGCTCTTCTCCAACACACCAGGAGGGTCACATACCAGGGAGGAATATGGTCGACCTGTGAGAGAAGTGAACAGAATCTTCCAACTCCTGAAGGATGGGGATGGACCTTTAGCGAAGAGTCCCAGTCATGGACACCAGTTTGGACCACAAGACCAGTAGCATCTAAAGCTTGCAGCGAATTGGTCAAATGCGGCTGCAAGAGCAAGAGTGGATGTGGCACCAGGTGTGCTTGCAAGAAGGCCAGGTGGAAGTGTACAGAACTGTGTAGCTGCAACTGTGCAGTTTAACATATAGCATCGAGCGGGGTGAGTTGGGACAGTAGGCATTGCAATGCTAAATGCCAAGATATTTCCATTTTATGGTGCCCATTTAATAGCCCTGCCCTTACTCTACAAATGTTGTTAATACACGTTTTCTATAGAACCACGAATAATGCATGAAAATTGTGCAAATATGAAAGGGTAGCATTTTGACCTTTGTAGAATTTCATTTTTTAAAATGCACATATTTGCCAATTTTCCTCTCCCACATTCAGTTATAGAGCTAAAGGTCTACTTTTTGGTGGGTGAGATCTTCAATTGTTATAGTTTCGTTGATTTTTCTTAAACATGGTTTTTGTGTTAAAATATTCACGATTTTCACTGTATATGTTGTACGAAGTGTGATTTCTGCAGTAAACATACTTCTGATCAGCTTAAAAGTTGTTTTATTGATCTGATCATGCCAAACATGCCAAGGGAATTCTCTATTGAAACTTATATCAGAAATTCCATTTTGTCTATGGCGGCCAAGTAATGGTCTCTGAAGGTGGTTCCGGGGATATTTTTAATTGTTGGTCCAAAATATACAAGTAGGGAAAGTTTGGTGCTTTTGTCCGGATTGTCCACTTCAACTTGTTTAGCTGCCCTACTATATTGAGAAAGTTTTTCATGCAAAATTTTATAGCGTTTGGACAATATTTAGTGTGTGCTCAAGCTGTCCGAAATTTTAAGCATCCTAACTCCTTAGTTGCCTTTTATAATACATTACGGATTCACTCACACTCAAATCCAGTATTCATTTAATATAAAAAAGTTGTACAATTAGTATTTATTAATATATTTCTAACAACAAGCTTGGTTGCTATTAAAATTTTACTTAATTTTGTGAACTAGATGTATAAAATTAATAATCTTTACATATATAGTAGGTATGACCGCTACCCTGGAACATCATGCCAATGCAGTTCTGCGGCGATGGGACTCAAAATAATGTGATTTGAGTTGGGCACGACTTTGTAGATAATCAAATTTAGCTTATTAGATCCCTATATCGTTTGCAAAACCCTATCGTTTTTTTTTTATTTATTTCATTCAATTAATACAAGATTTTTAAACAAGAAAATATACTTTTATTAAAATTAAAGGCGATAAGAAATTGAACTGAAAAGTTAGCACAACACAACCTTTATTTAAAGGTTGCAAGAAGTGTCTGATATGCCTTTGAGAATGGTATCCTTCTTGGAATCGGGGTACTTCTTCCGATGCTCTTGGACAATTTGAACGACAAACTGGGTCTGTTCTTCGTTCTTGCTGAGGAGTCTATTATATTCCTGCATCAATGCAACTCCCCTTTCAGCAGTGTCATTCACTACTCGAAAATCTTTGACCACTGCTTCTGCCAGTAAGTACTCAGGGTTTTCAATCCACATTTCTGGATTATCACGCAAGAATTCGACTTCAAACCCTAGAAGAGTGAACAAAACCTTCGTTCTAGCAGACACGAAGTCGCCGAGTTTCTTACCTTGGATGTCACTCTTATTCAGATGAATTCGTTTTGGTGCGTCATGTTGTCTTCCCCGTTGTAGATTCTTAACCATAGCTCTTTTTTCTTGCAAATCGAAGTCTCTGTCAAAGAAGGCAAGGCCCACCAGATCTTCACTCAAGTACCATAAGTGAGCAAGGATTTTATTGAGAGCTCCTTTTGCTGCAGGTGTGTTGCGGAGAAGCTCTGTTGATGTTGTATTCCCCAACGTTCTAACCGGAAGCACTGATCACTGACGCGATGGTAAAGACCGCATCACGGTCACTAGTTTTAGTGCGATCCAACGACGAAAGAACTTCTGGATGGAGGATATTCTTGCGGCCTCTTTTTGGATGAGGTGATGACACTACGACTCCTTCAACAGCTCCTTCATTCTCTGAATCCGTGGTGTTCACACCCGTGGAAGATGAAGAAGATTCCAGGACGATTTTTCTGTTAAGTACGAGATTCTCTATTTCGTGTCTCTTCTTAAATTCATCATTCAGAATTCGCTTCTTCGTAGCTGCTTCCTCCTTTTTAGCCAAAGTCATATCAATTCCAGCAATGGAGCCTCTTCTGCCCTTCTCTCTTTGTGCCATTCCTCATTCGTCATCAACACCATAGCATTTTGGTGAGCAACGTCGAAAAGGTCATCAAAGCAGGATTTCAGCTCTTCTTCTTTCTTCCTTTGTGTATCCGTCTTCCGGGACTGATTTTTTTTCAAAAGATCCCACTTCTTCATCAGACTCTCCAAGTGTTTCACTGCATGTTGAACTGGCCGCAGTGGAATCCTCGCCGCCTTCCAAAAAGTCTCCACTTCCGCTATCATCAACTGAGCAGCCTCGTGCTTATTCTTAATCGACTGAAGCAAATGTAGATAGTACCTCATAACATCCCCCATTACTTGGCAATTTTGCACCTGATAAACAATTTTGAGTATGTTCAAGCAAATAAACAGTATGTTTTTTTCGAGTTCCACTAGCCATCATAAAAAAATCTATATACCTAGATAAAAAAGAGAACGTAATGTCGTTTATACCTAGATAAAAAGAAAGCGTAATGTCGTTTAGCATAAAAGAACATACGATCGTCGCTACTATTTGTTTCAAATTAACCATATATAATATGGCAAGTCATATAATAACCAAATTCTACCAATAACCCATCACGCCTATTTGATAATATATGAGAGAGTCGAGAGAGAAAGTTTGAAGTCCTTGAGCACACCCTATATATACTTATATCTCACTAAAATTTTGTGTTATTTTCTAGTGACAGAATCCAACTGAAGGGTGAGGAAAAAAAATCGTAACTTAAAATTTTAGCACCACTTAAGGGCCACCTTAGTGGACATGTTCAAAAGAAGATTAGACGCTTGGCTCAGAACAATCCCCGATGAGCCGAGCGTACCTGGCTATGTGAGGTGGAGAATACAAGAAACCAACTCACTACTTCACCAGGCCAACTCGAGAGGAGGGGGCGACAAGCTTGACCTTCGTGAAATGAGGAATCATCGCACAGGACCTTTGAAAGATTGAAAGGTATATATATATATATATATATATATATATATACCGTATTTCCCGGCGTATAAGGCGCACTTTTTTTTCCCCAAAAATACTCCAAAAATCACCCTGCGTTAAAATTAACTCGTTAAAATTGTACATTTCACGTGAAGTGAGGTAGGAGGTATATTGTTTCCTAAATTTTTATTTTCCTAAATTTTCTCTTCAAAATTAGGGTGCGCGTTATACGCCGGGACGCCGGGAAATACGGTATATATATATATATATATTATATATATATATATATATATTCAACTGCAAAGAACACGTAGTATAAATAACGTAAAGAACGACGCTTGTATAGGAGATATTCCGCGCAAGACGAGAGAGAGAAGAATTACGGCATTTGGAAGAGTGAGGCCCATGGTGTAATGGTATCGCATCTGACCGGCAATCGGAAGATCCCGGGTGGTTACCTCATTTTTTCATTTGTTTCGTTCTCTCTCTCTCGTCTTGCGCGGAATATCTCCTATACAAGCGTCGTTCTTTACGATATATATATATATATATACTGTATTGTATGACGTTAAAATCTAATTGAATTATATTCTACACAAAACTTGGATTAAGTGTTAATTACAAAGTTAAAAATTTACCTTGAATAACACCGGTCTGCATGAAAATCGATTTCTTTATTTTGAGTTGTGATTCTGAAGCAGGTCGCTGCGCTGAATTAAAAAATGCTACCAGTTTTTTTCTATCACCCACAGTTTTAAAGTTATTAGCAAAACAATTTTGGGGCGTTTTGTAATTTTTTACCTTTTTTATCTTTAATTAATTTCGTTTTTTTCATATTTTTCAGATAGATAATTCTAACATTACGTCTTTAAAATTTTAATAATGGCTTCTAGAGGATGTACCCATAGTCCAGACATATTTTGTTATATTTGTGGTCGGTGTGTTGTTGTAAAACAAAGGACAAATGTAACGACCTTCATTAAGAGAGCTTATCATGCTTATTTTGGAATTAAATTAGGAGATCAAGACAAAAGTTGGGCTCCACACAAGGTTTGTCTTACGTGTGTTGCGGCAATAAGGAATTGGAGCAAAGGTAAAAAGAAAAGTTTGCCATTTGGGATCCCTATGGTATGGCGCGAGCCTAGAAAGCATACCGACGACTGCTACTTCTGTTCTTGCAATGTTAAAGGTTATAATGCAAAGAATAAAGAGAGCCTTCAATACCCAAGTCTTCCATCTGCAATAAGGCCGGTACCCCATGGTTCAGAAGTTCCTATTCCCCGCCCACCCGAGAGTCTGGATCAATACAATTCAGATTCTGATTCAGCTCCAAATCCAGACAATGATGATGTTTATGAACAGCCAACAGCTGACCGAGATCCTCCTAAACCATTAACCCAAGCCGAACTAAATGACTTAGTCAGGGATTTGAATCTGCCTAAGGACTCTGCAGAACTTTTGGGGTCTAGATTGCAGGAGAACAATTTATTGGCATCCGACACATACTTCGCTTGGTACAGAAATCGTGAGAAAGACTTCGTGCCTTTTTTCGAAGAAGATGGTCCCTTGGTATTTTGCAAGGACATCACAGGATTAGTGTGCAAGCTAGGCATCGAATACCAAACCAGTGACTGGAGGTTGTTTATAGATTCCTCTAAAACCAGTCTAAAAGGAGTGTTACTGCACAACGGTAACAAATATGCATCAATCCCAGTGGCCCATTCTACTCATTTAAAAGAGACATATGATAACATGAAACTGCTTCTGGAAAAAATTCAGTATCAAAATCACAGCTGGATATTGTGTGGGGATCTCAAAGTCCTTTGCATGTTACTTGGGCAGCAATCAGGATACACTAAGATGCCATGTTTCATCTGCGAATGGGATAGTCGAGCACGTGACCAGCACTAGAAGAGGAAAACTTGGCCTCCTAGAGAGAATCTTACCCCAGGATCAAAGAACATTTTACATGAACATCTAGTTGAACCAAATAAAATCCTCCTACCACCCTTGCGCATTAAGTTAGGCTTGATGAAGCAGTATGTCAAAGCATTGAATAGAGAAGGTGAGTGTTTCAAGTACATTTGTTCAAAATATCAAAGATTAGCTACGAGAAAATAAAGGAAGGTGTTTTTATAGGTCCTCAGCTTAGAAAGTTATTGACAGACGATCATTTCCTGAACACAATGACCAATAAAGAAAAAGAAGCATGGCTTGGTTTCAAAGATATGTTGTTGAAAACTTCTTGGGAAACTACAAAAGCCAAAATTATGAAAGACTGGTGGAAAGTATGCTTAAAAAGTTTTGCGCCTTAGGCTGCAACATGAGCCTGAAAGTTCACTTCTTATTTTCGCATCTTGACCGTTTTCCCGAAAATCTCGGAGATGTCAGTGAGGAGCAAGGGGAACGATTTCACCAGGACATCAAAACCATGGAAAGAAGATATGAAGGAAGATGGCATACGAATATGATGGCGGATTACTGCTGGTGTCTGCAACGAGATCAGCCTAACGCACAGCATAAGAAAACATCAACGAAGCACCGGTTTAGTCGTCATTAGTCAGATCTACCTTCGTAGTCTTAAGTCTTTGGAATAAGTCCTGAAATGTTTGCAAGTAAAGAAGGTAAATATATTTTGTTTCTTTCGGTTATTTTTTTATTCTTTCATAAACAAGCAATATGCTTGTCCAAGAGCTAGGAGCTATTTAATTCTGCTTTAATTAGGTTTTACTCTATCACCTAAAGATTTCGTGCTACAAGGGGTGTTGTAATACCTCATCTGTCCCCAAATGTTAACCACCCATTAATGGGAGGGGAGAGAGTATTTTGCTGGGAACGGGACTGGTTGTTATATATATTTACCCTACATTATTATGTAAGCGTTACTGTAGTCTATAACAACAAAATTTATGGTTTAGCATGTGCAATCCAATGTTGGTCTCGATAAGATGGTTCACATTTGGGGATAAATGGGGGATTTATGACACACCCTGTAGTAAGAAAACCATACGTGATAGGGAAAAACTAACTATATTTTTGAGATCAGCGCACTCAAATTATATAGAATCACCAACTAGTTTGTAAAAATCGATGGACAAGTTTTCAAATGTGTACTGGTGTAATTAATACTTGTCTCACGCATTTCGCTCGCAATCGTGCGTTTTAAATGGTCTCCCAGGACAAAAGTACAGTCAGTTGAAAAAAACAATCTGTCGTGAAACTCTTTTTCTTACTGATACTTACCACTAAGAAATATACAGTTTTACAGTAGGATTTTTAGAAATGACTGTACCTACGAAAATTAACTCCCCGAGTCGCCTAATTTTCTTCACCACCAAAATCCATTTATGAATAATTTAGCAAACGTTTCGATCCCTTTTGCCTGATTTTATCACTAAAGAGTTTGTACAACACGGAAGATTTAATTTTCCTTTGTTAAAGATATTGTTCAAATAAACAACAGTAATTCGGTAATCATGGCACTTTTGACGTATTTTCAACCTTTACAAATATCGTATTTAATGGACTTATCAAATAACACATTAATCCATTAATGTCCATTTGGTAGAATTTCCTACCGCCAAAATTGTTTGTCATTATTGCATCACTTTTTCTTGTGTTCACGTGATCTTCGGTATGAGCCATTGATATGACGCAATCTAAAAGAATGCGTCATATCAATGACTCATACCGAAGATCACGTGAATACAAGAAAAAGTGATGCAATAATGACAAACAATTTTTGCGGTTGGAAATTCTACCAAATGGGCACTAATGGGTTAATCTCTTGAGATCGTATAACTTACTCCATTGCATTGTCCCTCAGTTCGGGTTTATAGTACATAATTTACCCTCTCTTTTCAAAATCGCTGATGAGGATATATACACATGCGGAGTACTTTTGCGGGTATTTTCCCTTGGCCCCTCCTTCATGCATAATATATATATATATATATATATATATATATATATATATCTCTCTCTCTCTCTTATTTACATATGTAGGGGATGATGACGATGATGATGTCGTCTGTCTGCCTCTCTGTTTGTTTGCCTGTTCGTTTATACACATCTAAACGGCTAGAATAATCTGTACCAAGGGACATTAAGGGAGAACCAGGGAAGGTTTAAGTAACACACTCAGGAGGGGTTGGTGTGTTACTAAAACCTTCCCTGGTTCTCCCTTAATGTATGAGTATATACTACTGTAAATTTGGTGTAGATTAACCTAGCCGTTTCGGCGTGTATAAACGAACATAGAATAGACAGACAGACGGACATCATCATCATCCCATATATATATATATACACCGTATTTTCCGGCATATAAGGCGCACGGGCATATAAGACGCACCCCAATTTTGGCAGGCATATTTTCGAAAAAAAAATTATTACGAATTTATTTCATTACATTTTAAAACATGATTAAATGGGGAAAGCAAAAAGTTTTATTCATATTCATGATCACTGTCGTCACTGCTCTCTGTGTCAGAAGCGTCTGTTTCCTCGTATAAAAGGTCGTCTTCAGTGTCATCAAGGGCATTGCTAATGCCACACTTCTTGAAGGAACGCACAACTATCTCAGCTTTAACTTCATTCCAAGCATTTTTGACCCACTGGCAAACCTGAGGTATTGTGGGCCTCTTGATCCGACCTGCTGGTGTTAACTCATGCTGTGGGAGTGACATCCATTTGTTCCATTCTTCGCGCATGTACCCCTTAAAAGGCTTGTTTATCGACACATCCAGGGGCTGCAGGTTGACATGTTAATCCTCCAGGTATTACAGCTAGTTTCGTTTTTAATCTGTTTACTCTACTCTAGGCCTCTGTTAGTGAGCCTGGAACTGGTCCATACAAGAAGCGATGGTTTTTCGAGGAGTCCACCAGGACGCCTGTGACCACAACCTTTTTTAGGCCACAACTTTACACCACCTTCATCCATCCAGCCCTTTGGGTGAACGTGGAAAAAAATTCCTGGTGGAATGTTTTCTTTTTGGCATGGTTTTTCTCTTAAATATTAGTAAAGGTGGTAACTTGGTGCCATCAGCACAATAAGCCAGTACTACTGTAAAATGGGATTTCTCATGGCCGGATGTTTTAATTGTCACAGTTTTAGCACCTTTAAAATCAACTGTCTTATTGGAGGGTACATCAAACGTCATTGGCACTTCATCCATGTTTGCAATTTGCCCCATTTCAAAATTTGCTTCTTTTCTCGCGTTTATAACATATCGGTGAAACTCAAGAATTTTGTTTTCATACTCCACGGGCATTTTTTGTGATATTTTTGTTCTAGTTCGCATGGCTAATCCGTTCCTTCTCTTGTTTTCGCCAGTCACGTACCATTTTCTCTGTTGGTGGCGGACCAAAATGCCTCGCAGCCGCTCGATTGCCATGCACCTTTGCAAATTTAATCACTTTTAATTTAAAAGCGATAGTGTAGGCATGTCTTTTCTTTGACTCCATTATTAAGGGGTATTTGATAATGTAAGTTAAACACTGCACACTGTAAGTTATCTGTCTGAATACAACGACCTCTGGCTTCAAACTGATGAAGCCGCGAGTGGTTGTCTGCTTAGTTACCTTGGATAGTAGTTAGTTAGTTAGTTAGTTAGTTACCTTGCCTTGGTTAGTTGCCTTGATAGTTACTACATGCCTGACCTTGAGCTTACAGTATAAGACGCAGGGTGATTTTGGAGAGACCTTTTTTGAAAAAAAAGTGCGTCTTATATGCCGGAAAATACGGTATACAGTGTATATATATATATATATATATATATATATATATATATATATATTATATATATATATATATATATTATATATATATGTAGTGACCAACTGAAGATGCAGAGACGTTTTCAAACACCTTAGCAATATGCCATCAACACAATTAGTGATATAACTCATCAAACGAAACACGATCAAGATGACGTCATACAAGCATGCATAAGATGACGTCACAGCACGGGAAAGACCTCAAGACAACGGGACGCGGTCTTCTCGCTCTTCGTAAACCAACTAGTGACCCACGAATTACCACCATGTAAACATCATTCGTGCAGGCCCCGTTTTTGGCCTGGTGTCATTCACCGAACTTTATATAAAGACTAATCATTTACCTCGCGCGTTATTACTTCAAGTGCAGTGGTGGGCACGCGCAACGATTTTTGTAGCGCCGCAGCCGCAACCGCAACTCTGCTGAAATAGTTGCGCCGCACGCGCAAGCGCAACCCTTTTCAAAAAGTTGCGCCGTAAGCGCAAGCGCAACCAAAAATGTTGCGCCGCAACTTTTTGCGGCGCAACTGCCCACCTTTGCATTTAACGTATATCTGCAGTGGTGGGCACGCGCAACGATTTTTGTAGCGCCGCAGCCGCAACCGCAACTCTGCTGAAATAGTTGCGCCGCACGCGCAAGCGCAACCCTTTTCAAAAAGTTGCGCCGCAAGCGCAAGCGCAACCAAAAATGTTGCGCCGCAAGTTGCGCCGCAACTTTTTGCGGCGCAACTGCCCACCTTTGTAATCAAGTGTATACATTATTGCAATTGTAAACATGTTTCTGTCTAACTCATAAATCATTCAATTTCGTTTATGTTTCTGTTCCATTCATAAATTGTTATTTTGTGTAATAAAGGAAGAAAACTAATTCTATCAATCAACCTAATTAATAACTTAATTAATAAAATTTTTTGATCTGAAAGATCTGGTGACCTCGGCCCAAACATTTATCATTGATTATTAATAACAATCATTTATAACCGTAATTATAAACATCATTCCTTATAGTACGGATTTACGCATCAAACATGCCTACAAATTTGCCATTAAATCTACATCATTATAAATTGGATAATATATATATATATATATATATATATATATATATATATTAGGCCGTTTCGAAAAATCGAAATTTATGATGGCTCAACGCACACATACTAAAAACGTAATATGTCATGAATAAAGACTTCATGCAAAATATTAAGACAAGAGCTTATTGTTATCCCACCCCTCAATGCATATCTATTTTACCCCTCATGAGAAAATTTTCATTTTTCTGGCAAATATATTTATTTATTTTGTGATGTCCTCTTAAATTTGGTATATAAAATTCATAAATAAAATTGGAAGATAAGTAGGTCATTTTCAGGAATGGTCCAGTAACCCCCCTATATTCTTTAGAGAGAATTCTAGAAAATTCTTCCTTCAGGATAACTATTCTAGAATTTCCGTTTTTTCCCTTTATGGATTATATGATGTTTTATTTGCTTTTTCATCTATAATTACTGATATTTTCACAAGTTTACTGTTCTAGAAAGGTTACTTCATGTTACTTTACAACTTTCTTACAGTAATCAAGTCATAATATAATTTAGGTGAGTGATTAATGATTATATTATATTATTATTAAGACTAACAGGTGGTAAAACTTTTTCCCTCAGAATTATGGCAAAAACCAGAAACAAGTGTGAAGTCTGGTTGGTCGGACAAGTGCTGGAAGAGGGTTTTTCTGAGAAGCAGCTTCCAACTAACAGTGATGTCCTTAAACGTCTTTTTTATCACATTAAGGTGGGAAAGCAAAATGTCTCTGTAGCTTGCGCAACTGTAGCCAACGAAGTTATTGCTATGTGGGAAAAAGCCTCCTTAATTACATCCCACAAGCCTTATATTGTCTCAAAGCTTAAAAGGCTTTACAATAAGCATGAAGGGCTGGTCAAGAACGAACTCGACGAACTCCTACCCAAGAGAAGAATGAAGCAGAATTTGTCACCAGCTTAAAGAAGCTTTTCGATGTAGCTCATTCAGAAGTGGAAACAGAAATAAAATTGCAGGAGGATAAAGATTTTCTTAAGGATCAAAGGAACGATCGGAAAATGATTATGGGTCCAGAAGACAAGGAGTTTTCAAGAAAGGCAAAAGCACGACAGATAAGCATGGAAAGAATGAAAAAACTTCGCAGGAAATCAAAGGAAGAAATGAGGCAATTGACAAAGGTTGTGGATCTCAACCAATGTGAAAATTCGGTTCAGGAGGAAGTGAAGAATCATCTGGTGATGAATTACTCTACAGAGCACTCTCATCATCATCTTCAAAAAAGGAGAAGCTTGAACCAGGTGTAATTGTTAGGGATAAAAAGTTCTTGGCTGCTCTGGACCGCACTGGAACATCTGCAAGAGCTGCTATGCACATTGTGGCACCTGCCCTTTCAGCTGCTGGAGTGGAAATTGAAGAGATCACACTTTCATCATCCTCTATCTACAGGTCTCGGCGATCAACACGGATGCAGATGGGAGAAGACATTAAAGCCAGTTTCCAACCAAATACCCCTTTAATATTCATTTTGATGGAAAGCTTCTTCCATCCATGCATGGGGGTAAGATTGATGTAATGCCCATTGTTGTGACTGGTGCAGGCGAATTAGAAAAATTACTGTCTATTCCAAAGCTTATTTCTGGAACGGGAGAAGAAATGGGGAGAGCAGTTTTAGATGTCTTGAAGCAATGGCCACAAGTAAATGAGTGGGTAGCAGGCCTTTGTTTGATACTACTGCAAACAATACAGGTATCCATGCTGGGGCTTGTACCATCATCCAAAAGACCCTTCAGAGATCACTCCTTTTTCTGGCATGCCGCCACCATATCCACGAGCTTCTTATCACTGCAGTTTTTTGACATGTTTTTCTCTTCTTCGGGTCCACAAATTCCTTATTCAATCGATTCAGAGATTGTTGGGATAACATTGATCAGCAGAATTACAAGCCCTATGAACCCAATGATCTCACCTCAGAATCTTTAGATCATTGGATCTTGAAGCAGAGACAAGCTTATTTCTTCATCAACTCCAAACTTCAAGAGGGCCACACTCGAGGTGACTACAGGGAATACTTAGAACTTGCACTTATCTTCCTTGGTTGTCCAATGCCTAAAACAAATAAAGACTCTGATAGCAGATTCCACTACCCAGGAGCTTACAGCAGAGCTAGATGGTTGGGAAAGGGCATCTATTCCTTAAAAATTTACTTATTTAGGAACCAATTCCTTCTCACCCCTCATGAAAAACAAGCTCTGATACGAATAAACGCCTTTCAGTGACAGTTTATCTTCAAGCTTGGTATACATCTCCAGTTGGAATTGATGCTCCAGCAAATGATTTGGCCCTCCTCAAGATGCTACATATCTACAAGATCCAGGTGATAAGGAAGTGGGTGCTACAGCCCTCAAAAAACTTCAGAACCATATTCATGGTTGGTACTTGAGTGAGGATCTTGTAGGATTTGGCTTTTTCTCAAACCTCGTGACTGAAGATGATAAGGTTCTAATGCTCCACAACCTTCACCACGCGCCTCCTCGAAAAGTGAGGGCAAGAAAGGTGGACCCCCGAATGTTGCAAAACCCCAATGACTTAAAGATTACCAGTTTTGTCACAACTCAAACACAAGACTTCTTCAAGTGTTTGAAAATAGAAATTCCCAAGAAACTTGAAGACATTGAGGAGCACCGTAATCGGGTCATGGCAGTCAAAGTAATCAACGACTGTGCTGAACGAGGAGTCAAACTGGCTACAGAGTTTAATGAGAAGCTCACAAAGAGTGAGGAAGAGAGACAACTGGCCTTTCAAATCATTGAAAATCAGAGAAAGGAGGTCCCTCAGCCACTGAAATCCCTATATTCTTAATCAATATGTCTTAAATAGAATTTAAGTCGCTTTGTTTTAAAACATATTTTTCGTTCAGTCTTATATTTGCTCTAATTATCCATTAATGTAAAAGAAGTGCCATCTGAGGGGTGCCTTTTTATCATTCAAATAAAATGATATTTTGTCTATTTGTTTTTCTTCCTTATATAAAAAAATAAAAGTGTGTGCGTTTATCAAAATTCAATTTGAAAAATTACCATATAATCGTGAAACGGTCTAATATATATATATATATATATATATGATACACACAGACAGTGCGTGGAACAAGGAACTCTTCTGGGATAATTAAATCCACTATAGTCCGAATAAGTAATGGTAAATGACAAATACCATAGTTTTTCTTTTTCATGATGCTAGCCCGACGCGGGCAACGGGTCACTCGTAAAGAGGTCCCATAAATATAGCTTCCCTCACCAGCTATCTGCAAAGCAGACAGGATCCAGCTTTGGGACATGGATCTAGGGTTTAAAGCAGCCTAGCCCTGCTACATTTAGAACCTCAATATAAGCAAAAGACTCGCTGCCTTCACGTCAGATTGAATACATAAAAGAAAAAGGGGTAACTATTATTATTTTTTTTTTTTTTTTTTTTTTTTTTTTAGCCAAAAACCAAAACTTAAACCTCAACTGGTAGAATTGAGCGTCCACTTTTCAAGGCACATAACATGTCCGTTTCAAGATGCGAATGAACTCAGAATGGTCCCCTGAGTTTTTATGATACACACAGACAGTGCGTGGAACAAGGAACTCTTCTGGGATAATTAAATCCACTATAGTCCGAATAAGTAATGGTAAATGACAAATACCATAGTTTTTCTT
Organism: Bathynomus jamesi; assembly: GCA_023014485.1. Classification (NCBI taxonomy): domain Eukaryota; kingdom Metazoa; phylum Arthropoda; class Malacostraca; order Isopoda; family Cirolanidae; genus Bathynomus; species Bathynomus jamesi. The sequence goes on along the minus strand of JAJOZX010000764.1, from coordinate 357,707 downwards.
TTTCATGATGCTAGCCCGACGCGGGCAACGGGTCACTATAGTGGATTTAATTATCCCAGAAGAGTTCCTTGTTCCACGCACTGTCTGTGTGTATCATAAAAAACTCAGGGGACCATTCTGAGTTCATTCCCATATATATATATATATATATATATATATATATATATATATATATATATATATAATTAGGCCTCTGACTTTCCCACACACCTCAGAGAGGGACAGTTAGGACTGCGTACATGCAAATCAGTCCTTCGCTAAACGTTCGTCTCAAATAACGCATATTCGAATAAAATGACGTATCCTGACGTCACGCATAAGCTGTGACGTGACGATGTCACGCCTAAAGCTGTTTACGCGTGACGGCTGACGAGTGAAGTGCGTGCGACGGCCTTCTCTCACGACTAAAAGGGCTCATTTACATTGCTGCTAGAAGGTACACGTGTTTACTCGGGTTTCTTCGGGCTATTCCCGACGATGGTCGGTAACCCGATATATGAAAGTTTTTGTTTTTTAATATGGTTGTTTACCATTATTACGGTTATAATTGTTAATTAACGTTTGTTAACTAACATTTTAATTCATTTTCATATTAATTAATTAATTAACTTTGGTTTCGTGCATAGTTTTTCAGCATGATGAAAGTAATTATATATATATATATATATATATAATTATAGAGAGAGAGAGAGAGAGAGAGAGAGAGAGAGAGAGTATATCTGACGTATGAAGACAAAACATTGTCTCAATTAAATACATCATTTCCCATCTAATTATGACTCATTATAAATACAGAGAGTATATCATTATATTCGATCGTCGATACATATCAGAACCTTCCCTCATCATTCCCTTCACGAAGTATAATCACATACCCGATCGATAAGAGGACAGGGCATCGGGGCATAAAAGTTAATTACGTGCCGATTGGAATCGCGCGCGTGGCTTTACGAAGTAGAGACGATGAAACGCCGTTATCTTATCGTATTGCGTGGATGGTCCTCACAAACGATGGAAGACTTATCGTCCCAGTTTTGATCCGAGGTTAGATTAAAGGGTTGGATTTGTTTAATCCGCGAGAAGAAAAGGATTTGGTTGTTGTTGTTGTTGAAGCATGGGAAGGGCATACAAGGAAGGGGATGAAGTTATTTAGAGCATTTAGGGCATTTGCAAAGTAATTGCGATTTTGTTGTATTTAGTGTTCACCTATTTACTAAAATATCTAACATAAGGGGTTCCAAAAAACCTTAGCCCCCCCCCCCCCCCATTTGCAGCTTACATGTTTACTTATATCGAAATAGTTTTTAGTGATTATAAAAATATATAAAATTCTTTATTTATTGCGGGTATTAAAATTACTCTAGCTGATAAAGTGATAATATAATGGCTTCTCAATTAATTGGTGATTCGGAGAGGCAACGTGTGATAGATCGCATACGAGCAATAACATTTCGGGAAGCTCGTGATGCTGGAGCCACCTTTATAACACGTTCATGGGTTGCCAAAAAGTTGCGAAGAGGTGAGGACTTCGTCAAAAGAAATTGGAATAAAACTTTGGATGAATGTGAAGTGGATACAACCAAATCTGGGCGCCCAAATTTGCCACTCTCTCAGGAAATAAAGGACATCATTGAAAGCGGTACGCGTAAGCGGAAAAACAGCTGTGCTAAACTTTCTAGAGAGATCGAAGTGTTGAGAGGAAAGATCGTTAGTGGTGAGATCATTCGACTGTACCGTCATATGCAAGATTTAAAGCCTTGGCATGAACTTCCAAAGCCAAGAAAAACTCAACTTAACATCGATGACAGAATGTGGTTTGCCCATTATCTTGAAGATTGGGATTGGATGATTTCATGCATTTAGCTGTCTCCGATGAATTTTTTGTTTACGTAACACGTCGGCCTAACTACCAAAATGATCGAGTGTGGGATGAAATCGATGACAATGAACATTATCGCGAATTATTAAAAAGTTCAGACTGTGTTGGTGTGTTTGTTTTGTTCACTGCAAAGAAGCTCATGTGGGTGTTGAAGCCAAATGGTCAGAGTTGGGATGGACAGTATTTTCGTGATATTATTCTATCCCAGCATGTCATTCCTTTTCTAAGAAACCCAAACAATGTTATGGATGTCGATCAGGTCATACTCGGGACATGACACCCCCACTAAGAAGGCCATTTTTTCATCAATGTTTCTCCGCGCCCTTAGGATCGCCAGTCCGGAATACATCGATGCCGAATTGGAAAAAATCAACGGTATTGGAAGTGATCTGTGTTATCCATCTGCGTTTATGGAATCTTGTCTCAACAAGGCAAAACGAACTTTCTATCGTGTCAATAATAACACTCGTACTTTGTCAAAAAATATTTTAGTACTTCCATTTTTCCCGGGCTTTTTAGGCATTGCTAATGTACTTAAACTTTTGGATATTAATGTAGTATTTTCATATAACAATATTGTGAAAAATATAGTAAAAAATAGCCCTACCAATAATTCAGGCATTATCTATAAAATTGGTTGTAAACAATGTGATTCCTTTTACATAGGTCAGACGGGAAAGGATTTGCACACACGTATAAAACAGCATCAATATTCCGTTAGAACAGGACAGTTGTCCAGTGCCCTTTTTGTCCATTTGTCAGAGTTATCCCACTGTATTGATTGGAATAATGCTTCAGTTTTATTCCACTCTAGCAAAATTGTTAATAGAAATATTCTTGAGTCTGCCATTATCCAACTTTCAAATAACTTCAACATAAGCAAAGGTCTTTTTCAACTCGATCCTGTTGTTTTGAATTCCTTCAAAACAGATTTAGATAAGAAGGGTAGAACGCAAAATCTTTGGTAAACTTGTATGCTACTTTATTAACTTTTAATTTTCATTTTATTTTTTTATACATCGAAATTTAATCATAAAAGGCAGAGTGTTAAAACCTGGGCAGATTTCCAGTATAAATTTGTATTTTTATAATTCATTTGATCTTGTGCTAAAAATCGATATTTTTCCTTACAAATCTGTATGCCTCTCTGATAATCCTTTAATTTTTAATTTTTATTTTTACTTCTCCGTTTATTGCATATATATATATATATGGGTATATATATATATATATATATATAATATATATATAGGGTATATATATATACCGTATATATATATATAATATATATATATATATATATATATATATATATATATATATATTTCTTTTTTCTTTTTTTTTTCTTTCTGTAACCTATATATAGGCTGTAACCCTTGTATGTACTTCAGTGTTTCCTGAGGATTCATTAGACGAAAGCGCTTGAGTACCATTTTGTGTTTCCTTTCCTTCGTGGTTTTATTCATCATAAATATTTTTCACGTGATACTTTCGTGAAATAATTTTCATATATATATATAATATATATATATATATATAATATATATATATACTTTCACGACAAAATTTTACTATGAACTTAATATGATGAACCACGTACGGAAGCATTGACAATGACACTGCGAGTTGCTCGTACCCTAAATGGGCAGAGTGATGTCCATATACAGTATTATATATATATATATATATATAATATATATATATATATATATATATATATATATATTAACTTTCCCATACACATTTGTTGACAGTTTCATCTCAACAGTGTTACAAATATAGAAGTTAAATTTATATTATTTATTGAAATAAAATTGTTTGGAAGGTAAAACCTAAGAAGTACTTAAGTCGTTTGGTTTCTTCTTCATTTTAATACTACACGAAATTAAAGGGAATATTAATTTAAACAATGACACAATACGCATGATCGCGTAAAAGGAAGGTGTGAAATTGCAGATATTCCGAATTATTGATCCAGTTTGTGTAGAACAAGCCTACGAATAGAACGGATTGCGGGATTGTGTTGCCTCGGGTAGGAAGCATAAACGCGTGGTGCCTCTCGTTCCTGATGAGTTACGCACCCTGGCCTTCGATAAAAAGGAGTGTATACGCGATGCAAACTAACGATATAAGCGAGGAAATGATTAGGAATTTGACAGTTCATTGGATTATGATAACGCGAAGCACTGCTGCTTCTAGTACTTAGATGGTTGACCCCCCCCCCCCCCTGTATACATGGCAGTGATGCTGCGGGCTGCTCGTACTCTGAATAGGTGAATGGTGCTGCTTTGTGAAACACAAACATTTATTGGATCTTTTAAACTATTTCCCTCCCCGCCTAACATACTCTTTTCAACAATCACCACCCCAATGTTGATTTTTTCAACTATATCTCCCCCAAAAGTTTAAACTCTGAAAATTAACCAAAATAAGATAAGAAAACAATAACAACAAATTTATTATTTATTGCAAACATATAATAAATAGAGAACCATTATTTACATAGGATAAAATTTGAATGCCCGGTTAGGTCAACTATACGCCCTTGACGATTGGTTAGGTTTAGTCGTGATATTTGCGTTAGTTTTAATGAAAATATCACGACTAAACCTAACCAATCGTCATGGGCGTACAGTTAACCTAACCGGGCATTCAATGAACCTAACCAGGTATTCAGTTGACCTAACCTGGCATTCAATTAACCTAACCGGGCATATATATATATATATATATATATATATATATATATATATATATACGAAACCTACGGTAAAATTATTGAATGCCCGGTTAGGTCAACTGTACGCCCTTGACGATTGGTTAGGTTAAGTCGTGATATTTTCGTTAAAACGCGCGATATTTTTGCTACCCGCACGAAGGGTAGCAAAAAATAACTGAATGCCCGGTTAGGTTAACTGAATGCCTGGTTAGGTCAACTGAATACCCGGTTAGGTTCATTGAATGCCCAGTTAGGTCAAATGTACGCCCTTGACGATTGGTTAGGTTTCGTCGTGATATTTTCGTTAAAACCTAAACAGTCGTCAAGGGCGTACAGTTGACCTAACTGGGCATTCAAATTTTTTTCCTATTTAAATAATGGTTCTCTATATACCGGAAATATGATAGAATATAATAGAATTTTCAAGCTATGTATCTTATATACATATCTTAAAAATTACCTCCCCCCCTAATATTGACCTTTTAAACTATGTCCCCCCTCTCTGAACCTGGGGGAGGGGGGTGGGGGGATAGTTTAAAATATCCCATTTATTTTCTATCTAAAACTTTATATATATATATATACTGTACTCGTATATTCCCTTGTGGGTGTGCATTGTGCATCATATATATTTATTTATATATTTATATATTTAATTATTTATATATTTATTAAGAACGAGTAAATGAAGAAGAAAAACAAGTTATCACATCGAAAAAATAAATTGTTTTTCCACGAAGAAGTGGACACTCATTCAAATTAGGCCGTGATTTCCTCCTTTTTCCGTTTCGAGATCCAATTGTCCAACTTCGAGTGGCACTTCAAGTGGCACTCGAGTCGCCTTGTCCACCCAAATCATGGCCAAAGGCCAGAAAATGCCAATTTGGCCAAAAATTATCGTGGGAAGGAAACAATATACGTGATCAAATAGCGACCATCGAGGATTTCTGAAGCCGTGGTCACACACACACACACACACACACACTGTTAAAGACCCATAATTTAATCGTAACTTGTCAAAGAGAGAAGGTTACCTCGTAAAATGAGACCAAAAACAAGTAGTAAAAACCTTTTAGTTATTTGTAATAGATTCCGTTCGCCATTTTAATTTTAGGGATAACTTTGCCGTTGAAAAAAGTTTAATTTTTTTTGTATGTGAATGAACATTTATTGATTGTATCAGTTGTTATTTAAATTGCCTAATGTTATTCTTAGTTGTAAATATATTGACGTTGTTCATTCTGGGGTAAATAGTGTGTGTGTATATATATATATATATATATATATATATATATATATATATATTATATATATATATATATATATATATATATATATATATATATATATATATATATATATATATACAGGGTCCCAAAAAAATGTATACACACTTTAACAGCTGATAGCTCAATTGATGTTTCTTTCTTTCCAAGTTAAACCCATTAGAATTAATAATGGCAGTCAGACTAAGCTTTGAACAAAGGAAATTCATTCTAAAATGCTACTGGAAGTGTGAAAACGCAGTTGAAGTGCAAAGACAGTTTAGGAGGGAGTTTCAAACAGATCCACCAACGCGACTTACCATCACTCGAATTAGAGATAAGTTTGAAGCCGATGGAACTGTTCAGAATGGCCACAAGAAGCGTTCCGGAAGACCACGGACATCGACAAGCCCCACAAAGCAAGAAAGAGTACTGGAAACGTATCACCAAAGTCCAAGAAAATCTGTGCGGCAAGCGAGTCGTGAGGTAGGAATTTCAGAATCGTCTGTCCAACGCATTTTGAAGCGCTGTCAATGGAAAAGTTACATTCCAAGATTAGTCCATGCTATTAATGAAGATGATCCGGACCGAAGAGTGGAGTATTGCGAGTGGTACTTGGCACGATGTGGATGTGGATTGGACGAAGAGGTTTCGTAGAATACCCTCCGCGTTCACCAGACCTCACACCACTAGACTTTTTTTTATGGGGATACTTAAAAGACAAAGTCTACGCTATAAAACCTGCAACAGTCGCTGAATTGAGAGCAGCCATTGAACGAGAATGCACACAAATACCAAACGAAATGTTTCATGATGTTTGCGATTCCATTGCTTCGCGTTATCAGCAGTGCCTGGACCAGAACGGACGTCAGTTTGAAAACAGGCGTTGACATAACAATTAAATAATGTCTGTAGATTCTATTACATTTTGAAAATGAAATGTATTTTAATAAACACTGCCTTTATAAGTATTTAAAGTGTGTATACATTTTTTGGGGACGCCCTGTATATATATATTATATATATTATATATATATATATATATATATATATATATATATATATATATATATATGGGAATGAACTCAGAATGGTTCCCTGAGGTTTTTTATGATACACACAGACCTTGCATGGAACAAGGAACTCTTCTAGGATAATTAAATCCACTATAGTCCGAATAAGTAATGGTAAATGACAAATACCAGTTTTTCTTTTTCATGATGCTAGCCCGACGTGGGCAGATAGCTGGTGAGGGAAGCTATATTTTTGGGACCTCTTTGCGAGTGACCCGTTGCCCACGTCGGGCTAGCATCATGAAAAAGAAAAACTATAGTATTTGTCATTTACCATTGCTTATTCGGACTATAGTAGATTTAATTTTCCTAGAAGAGTTCCTCGTTCCATGCACGGTTTGTGTGTATCATTATATATATATATATGTAAAGAACGACGCTTGTGTAGAAGAGCATTCCGCACAAGATGAGGAGGGAGAATGAACAAATGAAAAATGAGGTACCACCCGGGAATCGAACCCGGGATCATCCGATTGCCGGTCAGATATGCTATCCACTACACTACACCATGGATCTCGATCAATCAGAAGTCGTAATTCTCCTACATACGAACAGAAACCAATGCCCTGAGAGGGCACCTCGCATACCGTACATATATACATTTTAACTGCAAACAACACACAGTATAATTAATGTAAAGAACGACGCTTGTGTAGAAGAGCGTTCCGCACAAGATGAGGAGGGAAAACGAACAAATGAAAAGTGAGGTATCTTGTGCGGAACGCTCTTCTACACAAGAGTCGTTCTTTACATTAATTATACTGTGTGTTGTTTGCAGTTAATATATATATGTGTGTGTGTGTGTGTGTGTGTGTGTGTGTATATATATATATACTACCGTTTATATATATATAACACCGTTTTCCTATAAGCGAAATAAAAGCACTGAGGTCGCGGGTTCGACTGTCGATGGTGCTGCTAATAATTCTGGCCTGAGCGCTGTACCCTCCTGAAAAGAATATATATAAATGGCTCCCAAGTATTGCAAGGCTGGCATTGTGGTTGCAACAAAGCGATTTTTCGCGCAATTTCCCCGTTGACAATCTCCCCTCGTGCCAAATTTGCCAAGGAAAAAAACTATATTGTAAAATTAATGAGGTGGACTTGATTCCAGCGAAAATCTCACGCTCCTTCTCTTGATAATCTATGTATAATTGGCGCTACTGTCACTACGAGTATTTTGGAATGCCTCTTGTTGCATATGATCAAAAAGGGTTGTTTTAAAGTAATTTTAACAACATAAATTAAGGATAGATCGTATATTTCAAAGCTATTATTATTATTATTTGGAGGTCCGGTGCTAATGTTTCCGAGCAACTGATACAATGAGAAAATGGACATCAACGGACAATTATTATTATTATTATTATTATTATTTTTTTTTTTTTTATTACGGAGTGCCACTTGTTACAATGGCCAAATGGTTCAATGCCTTGTAATAAGAAGTAATGAAATGGCTTTTAAAAACTATCCTAAATATAAAGATTTATTAGTGTCATAATTTTGAAAATCTCATTTAAAAATCCTGAAACAAATTGCAATTTGCGACAGAATCTAATTTCAAATTTGGCATTGCATCATTGCGTGGAATCTCATAAATTAACGATAAAGGGTTAACTCTCCTCGAATCGCCGTTATTGTATTAAATTACAATCTCTTAAAAGCAAGAAATCGCGGAATAACTATTAAAAACAATTTGATTTAGTCAACCCTTAATAAAATTAACGAAAACGATCACCCCATCATGGGATACAATGTTGCAATTATTACGACCAAAAAAAAATATTGCGACACAATGTTGCAAATAGACTAGCAATAACTTTAATCCCTCGAGACGTATAATGGCGACCATTTTAATGAATGGAAGAGACATCCCAGCCGCCTGCGGGTACATTAATTGCCGAGTAACCGGTTGTAATCCGAGGCTTGAAACCAGTTATAGAAAGTTTTTGTGAAAAGGAATATGGAAAAATAAGGTCTCAATTTTTCTTCATTCTCAACCCATTTTCTTTATATTTTAATACGTTTATTGGAAATTTAAGGCTAACATTTTTATACGGGCATAAATAACAGTTATTTTTCTTTTATTTAGAAGTATTCCAAAGGGTTATACATTTATCTCTCTGGACTCCCTGTGTGTGTGTGTATATATATATATATATATATATATATATATATATATACAAGCAGTGACTCTTTTCCTAAGAATTATGACGTTGAATTATGATAATATAACTGCTGAATAGAAATATAGAATATCCGAATTGCTTTCTGGGTACTTCAGCCTAATATTTACCACTTACTTCTTTTTTTCAAACTCTTTTCCCCACTACAGATTTTAATTCTCCATGTACCGAACCATGTCTTTTCTATATACATAGTTAACGTTAACTATTTCAGTTAATGCAGTAGGGTAGAATTTAACGTGACTCTGTGTACATCCGTATTTAAAACTTTCGCAATGCATTTTAGAAACGAGATTTCCAAACAAAATTTTGCGTTCTATCTTTCATCCATACATCCGGCATATCCATAAACTCATCCGGTAGTTGGATTTTAATCCACCCCTGATTTTGTCATTACGCGACTGCGCTTAATTTTATACAGAATATATTTCCGAATGACTTTACGCAAAAGGAAAGGATAAAGTTTACAAATAACGCATCAGAGGATATCAGAGTTAGAGGTAAATAAAGGTCTGAAACCATTTTATGACGTGATTGTGAAATAATCATTTGTGGGTAATTCCAATGTCGGGATTAATATGAGCTTTTTCCGGAAATGAAATTTGAATCAAAATATTTCCTCAATCTGAATCGAAATTGGATCTCGGGTAGGGTGGCCATTTAAAAAGGAGGACACTGCGTATGTGGCCGTATGTTAACATATATATACAGTATGTCCCACAAAAAAGTACACCCAACTTTAGATTGTACTAACTCCTCCAAAAATTGAGATATTTTGGATCTGTTTGTTAGATTTAATATAGCAAATTATTCTTTGTTAACGTTCAAATTTATTCATGTTTAAACGAATTAGTGTTTAAGCATCTGCTTTTAACTGAAGGGTACAACAAAATGGATTGCGCAAAATTGGTCACTGAAAAAATAATGTGTGTGCTATCGATGTAATGAAAAGACATACGTAATAATAGATACTTTAACATAATTTTAATAAGATACAAAGCAGATTTTTCTTTATTCCTTATTACAAAAGTTATGCTTAGTTTCGTTTTCTTTCAACATGACCGCCATTCCTATCGATACAAATCTGGAGTCGAGCTCTCATCTTCCCCATCACTCTTTTGATAAGATCTGGATTGTCTTTTAACAAGTTGATTTCAGCTGTGATGCGAGTCCTCAAATCATCTAAATTGATTGGTTGTGATGCAAATACTCTATTTTTCAAATGACCCCATAAAAAGTAATCACACGGGATCAAGTCAGGGCTTCTGGGAGGCCATTCAATGTCATGGCCTGTAGCAATTACTCTTTGGTGGAAGACTTCCTGCAAGCGTTCCTTCACAATAACTCTCCTGTGAGCAGGAGCTCCGTCTTGCACCCACCAAATACGATTAAATCGGTTTCCATACGCAATACGTTTGTGGAAGGATTTCTCGGTCTATCATTTCTAGGTAAGCTTCACCATTTAGATTACCATCGTAAAGACCGGGCCAATTAACGCTCCATTACCGCACAGTCCTACCCAGAGAGACAGTTTTTGTCTAGAGTTATTCTTTTCGTAGATATGATTTTCAGGTGGATGATTTTTTGGTGCATATTGACGGCAGACTTGTCTGTTCACTAAACCATTCATAAAAAAGGCCGCCTCATCTCCAACCACTAATTGTTCCGTGAATCTTTCTGGTTTTTCAAGAAGCCACTGGGCAAACCTTAGGCGGCGAGGTAGATCTCCTTCAATGAGTTGATGTCGAATTTCCATTCTGTATGGGTACAAATTCAAATCCTCACGAACTATTCGATGAAATGACATGCGTGAGAGTTCTGTACCATTTCGCCTGGTGGACACTTTTGGATGCCTCTCTAATAAATGCCGAACATGCTGAATGTTCTTGTCTGTTCTTGCCGTCTTCGGATGGCCTGAACGTCCTTTGTTCAAATTGAGGACCGTTCCTTCTTCTTTGTATTTCCGAACATTCTTCAAAATTGTATGTTTAGTTGGAGAAGCTCTATCGGGAAATTGCAGTTCGAAGGTATTCTGAACTTGTTTTAAGCTTTTAGTTTGCAGATAAGTTGTGACCATGAGAACGCGCTGCCTTCGTGTAAACTGCATGATAAGGGTTTCAAAGTTATTTATAAATTTAGTAATTCAGATTCTTCATTTATATGTATGACTCGTATCTTAGATACAAAAGTTCGAATTATTTAAAAAAAATATTTGCAATATCCTTCGACGTAAAAAGTAGCACATTGGTTAAAGCAAGAGGAGCTATCTGGCTGGGAGAAATGATCATTCCGCGCAACCCATTTTGCTGTACCCTTCAGTTAAAAGCAGATGTTTAAACACTAAATCGTTTAAACATGAATAAATTTGAAAGTTAACAAAGAATAATTTGCCATATTAAATCAAACAAACAGATCCGAAATATCTCAATTTTTGGAGGAGTTAGTACAATCTAAAGTTGGGTGTACTTTTTTGTGGGACATACTGTATATATCTGTTAACGTACGGCCACATACGCAGTGTCCTCCTTTTTGGAAATTTGGAAATGGCCACCCTAAGGACAGAGTGCTCAAAAGGCGGACTGTCCGCCTAAAGCCGGACGTCTGGCCAGTGGCCACCCTAATCTTGGGTCAGAAATTGCTTAAACTCAATTATGATTTAAATATTAATAAATGGGTCATTGAAGTTATATATTTTATCTTTTTTTTAAGATTCTTAAATACAGTATACTCCATGGTATAACACTGTCTTACTGGCTACTAGTATCAGCCTTACAGCTATGGCTAAAAGAGTTGAAACATTTGCCTCGAATTTCTGATATGCGATGCTCCGAACCGAGCATAAGGTTATATAGAAGTCCTATTTGGGATTAGGTTTATGAGGGTGATCACAGTGTGCATGAACTGCATAAGGACTACGCAAGAAGAATGTTTCATCAAATCTTCAGATTTTGGACAAAATGAGCATCAAAAGTATAAGATTTATTGTTATTGAAAACTAGTGATGTAGCGGATGTCATTTTTTTCACATTCGCGGATGCGGATGAGGATGTTTGATTTCAACATCCGCGGATGCGGATGCGGATGCGGATGTCTACATTTTCGTTATTTTTTAGGATATATTCGAGATTTGTTGTGTTTAACGTATATAATAAGTTATTATATAGAGAGAGCTGTAGCTATAATGTAGTATAATTGATTAATTGTACAATAATTGCTGTACTTTTCTCTGAACATATAAAATAATATCAAGCATCTAACTAATATAGAAATCAATTAGTGAATTCGTCTGCAAATAAATTCGTTATATTTTGTTGAGTTTCAGCCACAATTAGAAACCATAATTGTGTTACCAGGATGCGGGACGTGAACCCAACTCAAATGCACCCCACCGACCTCTTTCCCCAACCTCCTCCACCCTTATAGAAAGAGATCTTTAATTAGCTTGATAACTATTTATATTAAGTTTAAAGTTTTATTAGGCATATTTATAAATGAGTAATTAAAATAAAGTAAACTAAGATGTTCATCGTTTAATGTTCAAACTTAATTATAGGAAGGTTATGCTTAAGGAACATTAACTTTTCTGCCTTTTCTGCTGCCAGTCTGTTTCTCTTTTCATCATATATTAATCCAGCACTGCTAAATAATCTCTCGCTTGGTACGTTTGTTGGAGGACAGGCTAAATGTTTCCTTGCAAGTTTACTCAAGTATGGATAGATATTCTGCGTATTTTTCCACCAACTAATAGGATTGTCACATGCAGCCAGGCGTTTTTCTTGGTGATAGCTCTCGATCATTTTTACTACATCTTTTGACATCGCGTAGGTCTCGTCATTGCTGCTTGACTCAAGAAACTGAGAGACAGATTCTGTGATAGATTTGCTTGTTGAAGGTGTTGGTTCTGTCACTGAAACTTTTATTCTTTTGGTGGGTGGCGAAGCGACAGATTCAAGAGATTGAAGCTCTTCAACTGCTTTGCCAAGTGGTGATTTAACTCGTTCTAATGTACTAGGTGAAAATAACTTAGCTTTGTAACGTGGATCTAAGTAGGTTGCAAGAGAGTAACTTCATACAAGAACAGCCTCTCGTCTTGTCGCTTGCATCACTTTTGCGCACAATGAACTAGTTCTATTAATATAGTAGAATTTGATAATTTCCGCTTATTTAATTACATTTTATCTCAACGGTCCACATCCGCACGACATCCGCAGTCCAAAGTGCGGATGCGGATGCGGATGCGAGAAAATGTGCGGATGTTCCGCGGATGCGGATGCGGATGTGACCTACATCACTATTGAAAACCAAATATTTTAGTTACTTGTCACTTACTTTACACGCATTTTGGCTTCCTTTTCCCACAACTAAACTAAAACTATATTAAACTTATAGAAATATTTGTAGAAAAATTGCAGTTTACTACGATTTACATTAGTGTGATTTATATTATTATTATTATTATTATTATTATTATTATTTTCACTGTGACTGAAGGGGTTAACTGACTGATAATGAAATTAATGTCAACCCCAAGTTTTGCCTCGACTTAAGTCTCGCGGAATAGTTTAAAGGAGCAAACTGATGAATTAATCCTTTTCTTCAGACGTGATCAGACTGGGCCTCCAGACATCGCCAGAAACTCGGTCAGCCATCATTGCCCTTCATCAGAAAGGCTTGAGCACCCTCCAGATTGCTGCCAAAGGTTACACCAGTTATATCACTGTCTCCAGATCATTAAAAGGTGGCAGAAGACGGGTAGCTATGAAGCGAGACTGTTACCATCTAGGGATGCTTTTCCGGTCAAGGGACAGGATCCCTACTTATTCTACCCAAAGAGGCGGGGATTAACGCAAAATGGTACCTCCAAACCCTTCGAGACCACTTGTTACTGACATCACGACTCCAGTTTCCAGAAGGATATTTCTTCTTCCAGGACGATAGTGCACCTTGTCACCAAGCAAAAAGCAGTGAAGAAGTGGTTGAATAATCATAACATCACTCCTCTAGTGAGATGGCCGAGAAACCCAAATAATACAAAAATGTGATGACGACATTAATAAAATATGCTATCAAGCATTTCAAACATTTTAATAACATTATTGAAAGGTTGCGCACACGTTATCAAATGACATATTTAAAAATAAAATTTTTAAATGTGTACACGTTTAAATGTTGTTTATAATGTTTTAAGAGTGTGAAAATATGGTGTGGAAACGTGATATTTTTATAATGTTTCATTAACGTCGTTAAAATATTTTTATGACATATTGTTAGCGTCATATTTTAAAAACATTTGAATCACCCGAAGATCAGGGCCCCCATGTATTCGTGTTTTTTGATTTACAGTACCAAATATAATAATAAATTAAATTGAATACCCGGTTAGGTCAACTGTACGCCCTTGACGATTGGTTAGGTTAAGTCGCGATATTTTCGTTAGTCTTAACGAAGATATCATTGGTAATTGAGGCTTGGGGCCCTGATCTTCAGGTGTTGGAAGTGGAAGGGAGATACTACGCGTCATGTATCGTTATTTCTGTTCAATACATCTCGAAACACTCTTTTGTCCATAGTTGTATTCACCTTTCTAAGGGTGACTCAATAGTTATACAATAAGTGATCATGAAACGTGACTTTATTTCATTATTTATTCGGTTAATTCGCATACATAAGAAATAGGTAAACTTATGGTCAGTCACAACAGGTGTTAATTAATTATAAACATCCAACAAACCAAAACGGTGTTAAACTATCTTTGGTACTTTTTTTTAAAATGTTAAGTAACTAACCTAACCTAACCTAAAGGTTTTAAGTTAGGTTAGGTTTGGTTAGTTACTTAACATTAAAAAAAAAGTCTGGGGTCCGGGATAACAGGAAAGTACCCTATCTTTTAAACCGTGAGTCAAGAGACGACTGATGATTTTAATCATAATGTCAGTATGAATACGAGCGTTTTATTATAAAGAAATCTATCAATTAAGTTTATACTACGCAATACAATAAATCACATTTGATCAGTAGAACCTGAAACTTGATCACTCTTTATAATTTAAAAAATTCAAACATCAATGATGTAGCTCAGCGGTGC